>CM047812.1:39868301-40250849 GCA_026214975.1 Gentiana macrophylla
TATTGATTGCGACGAAAAATAAGCCCTTAACTTTGGGCGCGATAATAACGCAATAGGCTAATTTTTCGATATTAAAATAACGACTTTCATCGGGCTTAAAGCCTTAGAAACATAATAAATGTGCTTTGTGAGAGGTACCTTTTTTTAATAAGTGTCGTGGCGACGCCCTATCTCGAGGCGGCCGATATAATGACAAGAAGACGCCCCAATCGCAGGATCGTAAGAGAGGCGGGCTTGACAGTAGGCCTTGAGCTCTTGAAAGCCTGAGAGCACTCCTTTGTCCACAAAAAGGTTTTATTTCCTTTTAGAATTTTGAAGAAGGGCAAGCTTTTCTCAGCGGATTTTGATATAAACCTTCCCAGGGCTATCACCCTTCCATTCAGCCTTTGTACCTCCTTAAAGCTGGTTGGCTCGCTCATATTTATTAGTTCCTCGATTTTTTCTGGGTTTGCCTCGATTCCCCTCTGACTAACCATGAAGCCCAAAAATTTCCCCGCCTGGACACCAAAGGTGCATTTTGAGGGGTTTAACTTCATCGAGTGACTTTTAACGTTTGTCAGGGTCTCGCGAAGGTCCTCCAGATGATCCTGGCGACTTGATTTCACGACCATATCGTCGATGTAAGCCTCCATGTTTCTGCCTATTTGTGTACTGAAAACTTTGTTCACCATCCTTTGATATGTCGAACCTGCGTTCTTTAGACCAAACGGCATCATCTCGTAGTAATATAGTGTTGGAAAGGTGTCCTAAACCCAATCGGGTCGGACCGGATCCGACCGGGTCGGGTCATTTATAGTCTATTTAGTTCATGTAATAACTTTATTGTGATTAATAAAAGCACTCATGTTATTATATATTGTTTGTCTTCATATTATTTGTAGTATATATATAGTAACGTCCCCTAGTATCAATGTGATAGAGAAACCATGATAGTGATTATGGTTGATGAGATCTCTAATCACTATAACAAGGTTGGTACTTAAATGTCTCTAGTCTTACATATTATCAAATGGGACATTGATAGTATAATCGGACTAGCACGTATTGGATGTCTTCTATCTTTTAGAAGGTAGGGATAGATCTCGTCTATCAAGTGTAGGGACACTGGGGTTTGACGTGGACGTGTATTAGAGAATGCGCGACGTTAGGCCGACCCACTTACATTAAGTGTCACACTATGTGGCGGTTGTGTAATTATCCTTTTGACCGAGTCTTCATGGCATCACGGTGTGGATTGTCATGCTTTGACACTATTGAGATTTCTCCTAACCACGGGGCGATCATGCGGTAGTGATTGGGTATGATATTGAAGCATCGCGGAGTATACATGATTGGTCGTCCGGGAATCGCGTATCCTATGATTGGGATCGAATATCCAAAATGGCCTTCTTATAAGGAATGTCTCGCTCTCGAGAATCTTTGCAAAGTGGGAGTAAATGTGTTATTTCGAGAGAGCATGATATCAGATTATAAGATACGATCGTCAATGTATTGACACTCGAGATACGATCGTATGGATATTATTATAGCGATAGGATTGTAAGTTACACGGTAAAGCGCTTCACATGAAAGGTAGTAGTCATTGCTTTTGACTCTTCCGATAATTGGAGTCACGGTGTGTTGCTAGACGCTATCCCGTGATCGTTAGGTATGAAGGGCATTTTAGTAAATTGCACTTTGTGTCTACGGCCAACATATTCGGAAGCCTATCGGGTCACACACATATAAACATCGAGTCGGATTAAAATGCGGTTATAGTTGATAACCAAATAAGGAAAGTTTATCTCAGACTATAAAGGTTATAGTGGTAAATTAATATGGTGGTGTTTATTTATTATGAATAAATAAAATACAAGATATTAATTATATATAAATTATATTAATTAAAGAATATTCGAAGTCAATTTATTGACTAAAAGGGTGCTACTTTTGAGTGTATGAGATACACTTGGATTGTGCACTTTAATTAATAAATATTGCCATAATATTAATATAGGATATTAATTGATTTTGGAAAAATAGATTTATGGTAATAAGATAATTATAATCAATATATGATATTGACAAAATATTATAATTAAAGAGATAAATCAATCTAATTGATTTTCCTTATTTTATTAGAAAAAGGTTTTCTTCTCCTCCACACTACATATGGGGCGCCACTTCCTCTATAAAAAGGAAGTGGGTGTCAAGCTCTTTTGTACAACATAATTGCAAGAGTTCATAATTCTTGTGTAAAATAGAGAGCTCTCCATAGTGAGTTTGTGAGGAAGAAAAGGTCCGATCCAAAGCGGCGGAGTTTTTCTCGATAGCAATCAAGGAGGATTTCGCGCAGGGGTTCGTGTGGATTAGCGATAGAGGCCGGACGCGTGGACGGCTTGCGCATTGAACTACTCTCCGTTGGCGGTCAAAGCGACGATCTTGTAGATCATCTAAGGTATAACCGTCAAACTACTTAACGTGTTTATTGCATTAAACGAAGAACGATCTAGAAAAGGAAATCAAATTTTAAATTCATTTGCGTTAAACTAGTGATTTCCAAACGGTGGTATCGGAGCCGGACTTGAGCTTAAGCAATAAGCATAATTTAAATGCGTAGTATTTAATCGATAGATGCAAGATTTAAATCACGAACGTTAAAACAAAAAAACAAAAAAATAGGGTTCTTGGGGGTCGGCCGATTGTGGCGCCCCTCTCAAGCGGGCGGCGGCGTGGGCGGGCGGTAACCCTAGGGTTGCCGTCCGTCGGCTCTCTCTTCCAATGGGGAGATCAACCCTTTTCGTTTTGTGATATTTTATTGTGCATAGATATCTCGTTTGTTTAGTTGTGTCATATGGCCAACCAATGGTTCAAATAGTTTGGACCATTCGGAAACCATATGGGACATTGGCCTTTCCAAATTTTGATTTGGAATGAGCTCAGCCCTTTCAAATATTTGATTTGAATAGGGCTAGCTTCAAGCCACTTTCAAAATTTTGATTTTGGAAAGTGGCTGAGCCTAAACCAAAATTATTTGGCCTTTCCAAATATTTGATTTGGAATAGGCCTGGCCCTTTCCAAATATTTGATTTGGAATAGGTTTAGTTTCAAGCCACTTCAAAATTTTGATTTTGGAAAGTGGCGAGCCTAGACTAAAATAATTTGGCCTTCCAAATATATGATTTGGAGTAGGCTCAGGCCCTTTCCAAATATTTGATTTGGAATAGTTTGAGCACAGCCACTCCAAAATTTTGATTTTGGAAAGTGTGGGCAGCCTAAGCTAAATTTAGTTTTGGAAATGAAACAAATAGGAGACTTTATAATTTTAATTTTATTTTGAATAGTTCAAATTTAATTAAAATTGAAATCGATTTAAAATTAAATGTTAATTTTAATTTTTCGGTTAAGTCATATAATTAATTAAAAGTTATTTAATTATTTGACGTGATAAAATAAAGACGCATGAGTAGTAGTAGTTAAAATTAGAATTTAATCTTTTTCATAAGATAAAATTGTATGGATTAGATGAGTAGATATAATGTGATTATATGGACCCCGATTGATCATGGACTCACCAATAGGATAGATGGGAATGTTTTCTTTATGTTGGTTTTGAAAAATTGTCCTAGGCCGTTATGAAGAACGCGTGACCTAGTTTACTTTTTTGCATTTATCCCATTCCCTGAGTTCCCCCCCGTGTGCGGCGGGTGTAATTATTTATTATGTAACAAGAATGGAGCAAGAAGTTCGAGACCAAGGAGAGATAAAGAACCCATTGGCGTACAGCAATAAAGATCCTATTGGCGGTTGCAGATAATACCTTAGTTTGTGACCCGGTTTGTTTTTTTGGGATTTGTATTCAAACCGCACCTAGGAAAAGTCCATGATCATACCGGTTATTTTATGCGCGGAATGTCGTGTATGTTTTACTTTATATGCTATCGTAGTAATATGCACATAGTAGATGAGACCATAATTAAACCAAATTAATTAAATGAATTAATTTAAAATTATTCCCACTCCAAAAATCGAGCCAAAATTGTCTCCCAATATTATAATGACGGTGAAGAGCCTTTGTTCGATCCAAGCGATCGACCACCCGCCGGAGTTGACCTACCACGGGTATATCGTTATTATTGAGATATGATCGCCACGAGATCTCATGAATATTGGGTTATGACTCGACTAAAGTCTTTCGGTGATTGGCCACCGTCGGGCCGTCCTGACGGGTTGACTATCACATAGAGATGTGAGACGTCAAAGAGTTGACTAGTCACCATCGGGAGTCGCATGCGATCGACCGGAGAGTACCTACCTTTGAAATTGCCGAGATTGATCGACCACCGTCGGGATTAAGGCAACTAGATAGGGTCCCGAATACTAAAGAATTAATTAAAATTCTTGAAAGCCAATAGGAATAGTTGGCTAGTGGGAGTAAAACCTTATAAATTTCTTAGTGCAAATTTAGGTTTTTATACATGAGCTTTTACTTATTCTATCTTTATTTATTGTTGTAGAAAATGTCAAACAAATTGAACCTTCGCGTTTTATCATCGAAAACAAGCTTGATTTAAACTAACTTTCTCGATTGGGAAAGAAACCTCAAAATCGTTTTGAGGCACGAGAAGATTGGCTATGTCTTGGACGAGGCCCTACGGAAAAGCCGAGGGTTCGGCTGCAGATGTTGTCGAGAAGTACAACAAGCAATCGCTCGACAAGATCGCGATGCTACATGTATCATGCTTGCTTCTATGACACGGGCTCGCAGAAACAGCATGAGTCTATGGACGCCTACTCTATCATGGTCCACTGAAGGAACTTTACGCTTCTCGGGTCTGCGAGAGGTGCGAGGTCTCGAAGGCCCCATTTAGTTGTAAGATGGCATCCGGGACTCTTTGTGGGGTCACACGTGCTTAAAATGATCGGGTACATAGAGGCTTGGGAAGTCGGGCCACAAGTTGGAGCGAGTTGAGTATTGACTTGATTCTCGCAATCTCTACCGACTCATTCTCGCAGATTTGTGATGAACTATCACATGAACAAGATAGATTGCTCCTCTGGCGGAGTTATTGAACATGTTGAAAGCTCGCCGAGGGAACCTTTGTAGGGAAGGGAAAGCAAGTGTTCTTTGGTCACTTGAGCAAAGGAAAGGCAAAAGCCTGAAAAAAGTCCAAGAAGGCGATAAGGTGCACCTAAGCCAACGCCTAAGATAGCAAAAGACAAATCCAAGGATGCTTGCTTCCATTGCGGTGAGACCGGACATTGGAGGAGAAATCGCAAGGGCTTCTTGAGTACCAAGAAGAAGCATTCGATGCTTCGACAGTGTATATTTATGATTGAGATCAACATTACTTCTTCTAAGTCTAACCACTGGGTATTAGATACTGGTTGTGGTTCTCATATTTGTACGAATATGCAGGCACTAAGAAGAACTAGAGATCTGAGGAAAGGAGAGGTGGACCTACGCGTTGGAAATGGAGCAAGTGTTGCTCCGTGGCCGTAGGAGTTTATTTTCTTTCATTGCCCAGTGGGCTAGTACTAGAACTCAATAACTGTTATTTTGTTCCTGCTCTTACGAAGAGCATTATTTCTATTTCTGCATTAGATGTTGATGGATTTTCTTTTACGTTTGAGAATAAATGTTGTTCTTTTTCACGTGATGGAATCTTTTATGGTACTGGCATACTTAGCAATGGTCTCTACATATTAGATATGAATGTTGATGTACTTAATATAAATAACAAGAAAGCCAAAACAAATGACTTGAATGAATCCTACTTATGGCATTGTAGACTTGGCCATATAAATAAGAATCGCATTTCCAAACTTCATAAAGATGGAATGTTGGATCAATTCGATTCACTTAATCGTTTGATACATGCGAAGCTTGTTTACTTGGCAAGATGACAAAGTCACCTTTTAGTGGCAAAGGGATAAGATCCAATGAATTGCTTGAGCTTATACATACTGATGTGTGTGGCCCAATGTCAATTCAAGCCAAAGGAGGATACTCTTATTTTATCACTTTCACTGATGACCATTCTCGCTATGGTTATATATACTTAATGAAGTATAAGTCCCAAGCCTTCAAAAGTTCAAAGAATTCGAAGTGAAGTGGAGAAACAACTAGGTAAAGAAATCAAAACACTTCGATCCGATCGAGGTGAAGAATACCTAGATGGAGAGTTTCAAAGTTATTTAAAGGAGAATGGGATTCTACTGAATGGACCCCTCCAGGGACATACAAATGAATGGCATATCTCGAGAGGAGGAATCGTACTTTGTTAGACATGGTACGTTCCATGATGAGCTATGCGATTCTTCCAAAATCGTTTTGGGGTATGCTCTAGAAACCGCATCCTATACATCGAACCGAGTTCCATCAAAGACGGTTGAGTCCACTCCCTATGAAGTGTTCAAAGGAAGAAACCAACACTAGGTTACATGAAACCTTAGGGATGTCCGGTTTATGTGAAACGAACCATGCCACGACAAAGCGGAACTGGATCGACAAATGTCTGTTTGTGGGTTATCCTAGAAACCAAAGGGTACCAATTTTACCACCACGAGGAACAAAAGGTGTTTGTTGCCGTGGATCGCCACTACTCGAGAAAGAGTTTATTGCGGATAGGGTGAGTGGGAGTAAGATTGATCTCGAAGAAATTCGAGAACCACTTACGGATAATGATCCGTTGATGGAAGTAGAGGAGGCACCACATACAAATGTGGCGCCACCTCTCACCGTGAGACACAATTACACCTCGAAGATCCACCGAGGAACGCCGTGGACCCGAAAGGTACATTGGCGTGTATCTCATGGAAGATGAGGACCCTAGAACTTATGAGGAGGTGCTTTGTTAAGGCACGACAAAGAGAAATGGCTCAAGCCATGAATTACGAGATGGAATCCATGAAGGACAACCAAGTTTGGAACTTAGTTGATCCGCCTGAGGGGATAGTTCCCATAGGGTGTAAATGGGTCTTTAAGAGAAAGACCGACATGGACGGTAACGTGACCACCTACAAGGCTAGGTTGGTGGCAAAGGTTATAAGCAAAGACAAGGAGTTGACTATGATGAAACCTTCTCGCTTTGTTGCCATGTTAAAATCCATTAGAATTTTGCTCGCTATTGCAAAGATACCATGATTACGTAAATCGCAGATGGATGTGAAAACAAATTTTCCTTAACGGGAACTCGCCTCGAGGAAGTGTATATGACATGACTGAGGGTTTCACAACCAATGACGCCAGGATGGTGTGTAAAGCGCAAAGATCCATTTATGGATTAAAGCAAGCTTCTCGGAGTTGGAATCTTCGCTTTGATGAGATAATCAAGCAGTTTGATTTCATCAAGAACGAAGATGAGCCCTGTGTTTACAAGAAGGTTAGTGGGAGTGCCATTGTGTTCTTAGTGCTTTATGTGGATGACATAACGCTCATAGGGAATGATGTGCCCATGTTACAATCAGTCGAACTTCTCAATGAAGGACTTGGGTGAGCGACCTATATTCGGGAATAAAGATCTATAGAGATAGATCTAAAAGGTTGCTTGGTCCTGTCGTAATCCACCTACATAGACAAGATGTCAAGAGATTCGACATGGAGCGACCCAAGAAAGGATTGCCGCCCATGTCACATGGGGTCTACCTGTCGAAGGAATGAGTCCTAAGACAGAGGAGGAAAGGGCACAAATGAGTAAAGTCCCTTATGCTTCGGCAATTGGGTCTATCATGTATGCCATGTTATGCACAAGACCGCACGCCTCGTACCCTCTTAGTATGACTAGTAGGTACCCGGTCAATCCAGGTGATGGTCACTGGATTCTTTGTCAAAAAATATCCTTAAGTACTTGAGACGTACCAGGATATGTTCCTGGTTTTCGGAACGATGATTTAGTATTGCGAGGTTACACGGATGCCGGTTCCAAACCGACAAAGGCGACTTCAAGTCACAATCTGGATTTGTTTTCACGCTTAACGGCGGAGCAGATGAGTGGAAGAGTTCAAGCGAGGAGACTATCGCGGACTCTACAACGGAAGCCGAATACATAGCAGCCTCCTCGGGGCGGCAAAGGAAGCGATTTGGATGAAGAAGTTCATTCATCGAACTTGGTGTGGTTCCTCCATTGAAGGTCCGACTGCCTGCTGATCGTGATAATAATGGAGCGATATCTCACCAAAGGAACCAAGGTCTCATCGTAAGTCCAAACATGTGCTACTGGCGCTATCACTTGATTAGAGATAGTAGATAGAGGAGATGTAAAGATAGAGAAAGTCCACACGGATGATAACATAGCCGATCCGTTAACCAAGGCATTGTCTCAAGCTAAGCATGAGAAACATGTTCACTTGCACGGGCTTAGGCATATGGGTGATTGGCTTTAGGCCAAGTGGGAGATTGTTGGAAAGGTGTCCTAAACCCAATCGGGTCGGACCGGATCCGACCGGTCGGGTCATTTCTGATCTATTTAGTTCATGTAATAACTTTATTGTGATTAATAAAAGCACTCATGTTATTATATATTGTTTGTCTTCATATTATTTGTAGTATATATATAGTAACGTCCCTAGTATCAATCATGATAGAGAAACCATGATAGTGATTATGGTTGATGAGATCTCTAATCACTATAACAAGGTTGGTACTTAAATGTCTCTAGTCTTACATATTATCAAATGGGACATTGATAGTATAATCGGACTAGCACGTATTGGATGTCTTCTATCTTTTAGAAGGTAGGGATAGATCTCGCCTATCGAAGTGTAGGGACACTTGGGTATGACGTGGACGTGTATTAGAGAATGCGACGTTAGGTGACCCACTTACATTAAGTGTCACACTATGTGGCGGTTGTGTAATTATCCTTTTGACCGAGTCTTCATGGCATCACGGTGTGGATTGTCATGCTTTGACACTATTGAGATTTCTCCTAACCACGGGCGATCATGCGGTAGTGATTGGGTATGATATTGAAGCATCGCGGAGTATACATGATTGGTCGTCCGGGAATCGCGTGATCCTATGATTGGGATCGAATATCCGAAATGGCCTTCTTATAAGGAATGTCTCGCTCTCGAGAATCTTTGCAAAGTGGGAGTAAATGTGTTATTCCGAGAGAGCATGATATCCAGATTATAAGATACGATCGTCAATGTATTGACACTCGAGATACGATCGTATGGATATTATTATAGCGATAGGATTGTAAGTTACACGGTAACTGCTTCACATGAAAGGTAGTAGTCATTGCTTTTGACTCTTCCGATAATTGGAAGTCACGGTGTGTTGCTAGACGCTATCCCGTGATCGTTAGGTATGAAGGGCATTTTAGTAAATTGCACTTTGTGTCTACGGCCAACATATTCGGAAGCCTATCGGGTCACACACATATGAACATCGAGTCGGATTAAAATGCGGTTATAGTTGATAACCAAATAAGGAAAGTTTATCTCTAGACTATAAAGGTTATAGTGGTAAATTAATATGGTGGTGTTTATTTATTATGAATAAATAAAATACAAGATATTAATTATATATAAATTATATTAATTAAAGAATATTCCGGAAGTCAATTTATTGACTAAAGGGGCGCCACTTTTGAGTGTATGAGATACACTTGGATTGTGCACTTTAATTAATAAATATTGCCATAATATTAATATAGGATATTAATTGATTTTGGAAAAATAGATTTATGGTAATAAGATAATTATAATCAATATATGATATTGACAAAATATTATAATTAAAGAGATAAATCAATCTAATTGATTTTCCTTATTTTATTAGAAAAAGGTTTTCTTCTCCTCCACACTACATATGGGGCGCCACTTCCTCTATAAAAAGGAAGTGGGTGTCAAGCTCTTTTGTACAACATAATTGCAAGAGTTCATAATTCTTGTGTAAAATAGAGAGCTCTCCATAGTGAGTTTGTGAGGGAAGAAAAGGTCCGGTCTAGCAGCCGGAGTTTTTCTGATAGCAATCCAAGGAGGATTCCGGCGAGGGGTTCGTGTGGATTAGCGATAGAGGCCGGACGCGTGGACGGCTTGCGCATTGAACTACTCTCCGTTGGCGGTCAAAGCGACGATCTTGTAGATCATCTAAGGTATAACCGTCAAACTACTTAACGTGTTTATTGCATTAAACGAAGAACGATCTAGAAAAGGAAATCAAATTTTAAATTCCGCTGCGTTAAACTAGTGATTTCCTAACATATAGTCCACCGGCGGCCCTGAAAGCCGTTAGCTCTTTGTCTTCATCAGCCATTTTGACCTGGTGGTAGCCTGAATAAGCGTCAAGAAAACTCAACGTTTCAAAACCTGCGATCCCATCGACCATTTTGTCAATTCGGGGCAACGCGTAAGGATCCTTGGGGCAAGCTTTATTTAGGTCGGTGAAGTCGACGCACATCCGCCACTTGCCATTATGATTTTTTACCATTACCACGTTTGCCAACCATGTAGGGTATTGCAACTCCTTGATAATACCAGCCGTTATAAGTTTTCCGACCTCATTCTTTATCGCGACCTCCTTTTCTGTAGAGAATTGGCGCTCTTTGTTGGATCGGCCTGAAGTTGGGATCGACATTTAGGTGGTGCAAAGCGATCTCCGACTCCACCCCCTCATCTCCGTCACCTCCCAGCGAAGGCGCCCAAGTTTGCTTTTAGAAGCCCGATCAGTCCTCCCTTTATTTCTCGTCGGCCTGCGATCCTACCTTGATCTTCTGATCAGGGTGCTCGTCATTTATAATGACTTCGACCAGCTCGTCTTCGGCGATGAAGTCCGGCTCGTCGCGGATCTGTAACGTTTCAACCTCTACTGTTTCTTCTGCAACCTCCCTGATCGCGGCGATCTGATCTGTGGTCATATTAAAACCCTCTACTCTGGGTTGCTTGGAATCGACTCTATTCTTGGTCATGTATTCGAGGAAGAATCCGGGTCAGCTTAAGGCGACCCCAATTTCGTCCCCTATGTTGAATTTGACCCTTTGGTGAGGAACATATGCCACCATTTGAAATTTTCTCATAGCTGGGATCCCCAAAATCATGTTGTAGTATGAGGGGAGATCGATAACTAGGAAAGTGACCACCTCAGTTCGACATGGTTCATAATCACCAAGAGTGATGCTGAGGTCGATGGTGCCTTTGACCGCATCAGATCATTGGTGAAGCCCTCGAGTACCCCGAGATAGGGCTTCAACTTGGCTTCTCCAAATCCGATCTGTTTTAAACAGTCGAAATAGATGACGTCGCGGCCAACCCCAGTGTCGACCATTACCCTGTTGACGCCGTGCTTGTTGTTCACCCCGACTTTGAGGATGAGGGGTATTTCCATGGGACCGTCGACTGTGGTCAGCTCACTTTTAGTGAATAGAATTCCCTTCTCGATCTTTTTCTCCCAACACTATTTGCTTTTCAAAACCGCGCGTATTGATTTGATGTATCTATGATTTCAGCAGATTGTTGCTGGGAATATTCCCATGGATAACTTGAACTTCCCTCTGAAAGACGCGGGGTTGGCGACCTTGTCCCGGACCAGTATTCCCATCTCGTTTATACTTAGTCGCCGGTCCCTCACGGATCAGCCTCTCTATTTCTCGACTTAATGTGAAGCATTCATCTGTGACGTGACTGTGATCTTTGTGATAGTCACAGTATTTCGATTTATCGGGACCGTCGGGACCGCCCTACATGGGCTTGGGTTTGTCGAAATGTTCGCGAATCTCGAACAATATCTGGGATGCTTTCGTGTTAAGCGGGGTAAAGTTATCCTCGCTGAATTTGTAAGGTTTCTTTACCTCACGATCACGGCTAGCATCCTGCCCTTTTTCCCTCTTGCGATCCTCTGTGCGATCCTCTTTGTGTGAATGTTGCTCTGCTTTGGTTTTGGTTTTCCCAGGGGACGGCGCTTCGCTGACTCCCATCATCCGAGCCCATTCTAGCATCTCACTGAGACCCGCTTTTGGGGGACGCAGGTTAAATTCTGTTTTCATCGGAACCTTAGCGATTCCTGTAAGGAAACATGTTATAACTGCATCATCTGGAATGTTTCTTGTCTGGTCATACACTCGGATGAACCGCTCATAGTATTCTTTTCCAGACTCATGCCCTCCCATGCGAACCTCATAAAGGTCCTCTATGGTTTTCTTAGGTCTACTTGCCGATTCAAATTCTCTGACGAATTTTTCCGATAGGTCCTCCCAACTTTTAACTGAGCCGCGTATCCAGGACGCTGCCCTGTCATGCATGCTACCTACCAATGCGATGCACCAGGCGACTTGTTCTGAGTTGCTAAGGTGATGCGGCCCTGGAAAGCGGTGAGCGGTCGTTCGGACAAGAGTTGCCATTATAGTAATTATAATTGGGGTAGCTAACCTTTTCATTCTTTGTAATGTAATGTCTGTGATTCTTTAGCGAGCACGCGTCGATTCACGAGACCGGTGCGGCCCTTTCGACAGGCCTTGATTTCTTTAGCTCTGTGAGCTCATTTTTCATTATCTCCATTTGTTTTGCCAAGGCAGAGTCGAATCTGGGTCGCGATTGTGCCTGCCTATCAGCCCGTTCCTGCCTGCGCTCTGATTCTTCATAGTCTTGTGATCCCTCCTGGCGAGCCCTTTTCTCCTTTATTATTATCCGAGCGTCCTGCGCGCTCCTATCTGGTCGTGAGGGTATTCCTCCTCCTGGAAAGCTGAGACGACTTGGGGCCGAGGCCTTGTCCTTCTCACCTAACCTCTTGAAAGCTGATCCTTTTTCGAGTGTCTTTCCTCTTTGGTGATCGCGATCTGGGGGTGCTGAGTTTTGCACGATTTCTCTCCTCAATCCTTTGCGACCCGATGAATGCACACTCTTCTCTATCTCGATTTATTGGATCTGACTTTGGCGGGCTTTATTTATGTCCGCGGGAGCAGTTTTATTCCTAGGAGGGTTCGGGGGTCGTATCGCCATTGGGGCCTGGCCCTTTGCTACCAGGCGAGAATTAGTTAAGTACATAGTTTCCGTGATACTTCGTGATACTCTCTCATTTCCGCAATCTCAGGATCCTCCGGGAGCCTGGTCTTGTCTCGGGGGTCGACTTTTGACTCTATTGCGACCTTGCTCTCTCTTTGCGAGCCTCATCTAGCGCAACAGCGTTGGCCTCTTTTGACTTGGCCTTTTGGTTAATGACATTCCTGGCGTCGCTATGCGATAGGACCCCTCGTTGCGACCCTTCTCCTTCTGCGGGGAGATGGCCAAGTGTTTCTCCCACTCCCTCTTCACGAGCCTGATGTTGTATGGCCCCCTTTGCCGGGGTCTTGGGAGTTAGATGTCCTTTACTTCCTTTTTCTGGAACGCAACTTGGACGACTGAAAATGGCCGGATGTTCTTGGCAGTCGGAGGTGAGATTCCTTCGATCCGCCGTGTGTTATCGCTCTTCGATATGACTGTAAACGAGCCGAACCCTACCGAACATGTGCAGGGTTCGAGTTCGGCTCGAAAGGTTCGAACCTAAGGTTCGGCTCGGCTCGAACCGATCGAACCTTAGTTTAGCAAGGTTCGCTCGGGTTCAAAGTTCGAACATGTTCGACATGTTCGAACATGTTGAACGGTTCGAACATGTTCGAACCTTATATATATAGTTTTTTTTTAAATATACAATAGTTCGAGGCGAACGTGTTCGATCTGGTTCGCTCGATAGACGAATATCAAATACCTAACGTTCGCTCGACGTTGAAGGTTGAATCGAACTCGAATCGAGCTTTTTCGAGCCGAATACAATGAATCGAATCGAATATCGGCGTTCATTTACTGCCCTACTCTTCGATGATTTTCACGCCTGGAACTGAGCAAGTTGTAGCGTGGTTTCCCGGTAACGGAGCCAACTGACGATGCAGAAAACGTCACGATGGCGTTGCGGTGTTAATGGTGTGGATATCTGGCTTATTTCTGAGTAGATTATTTATATGTTAGCCGGAGATAGGCGGTGATGAGAGGAGGACGGTGAGATAAGCTTGTTCTTGCAGAGCTTTTTCCTGTTATTTTTGCATTAGAATCTATCTGATTAGGTTACACAAGACTTCCTTTTATAGGAAGATTAAACTTAGGGGTGAAGTAAAGACTGGTGGTGCAGAAGCAGCTTAGTCACTAGTCTTAGCCGCTAAGTAAATACTAAATATCTGTCATCAAGTGGGTAAAATATCTAGTAGCAAATGGATGTAATATCCAGGCGGCGACCCTTTATAGTCGCCAAGGTCGCCAGCTTCGTCGTCTGGCCTTCACCCCCTGTTTCTTCTTAAGTCTTGCGCGGCTTCCCTTAAAGAGCCTTATATTTATGATCGCCCACCAGCCCCCTAGCTTTGACGAGGCTTTAGGAGGGGTTGTGGGCGGCGGCCTTGCTCTTAATACCTTTTGACGTCGCCATATATGTGGTCGCAGCCTCCTAGGTGCGGCTCCACTGGAGACGATATAATTTGTACCATCAGCTTCCTAGTAGATTGAGGAGAAAGAAAACATTTTCCTAATAAAATAAGGAAAATCTCCTTGATTGATTTATCTCATTTAATTTAATATCATATATTAAATATTTCCAATAGATTGTCAATATCTCATATTGATTTTATTTTTCTTATTACCATAAATCTATTTTTTCAAAATCAATTAATATATAATATTAATATTATGGTAATCTTATTAATTAAATTTCACAATTCAAATGTATTCCGGATGCCAAATCAAACTTGTTATAATCGCCTATCATGGTTTCTCTATCACAGCTTAAAACTAAGGACGTCATCATATAACAATTCACAATCGGTTCCTTAACAGAAAAAATATATGACAACAAAAAAGCCATTTATTATATGTATAAACATAAAGAAATAGTAGAAATGATCTGACCCGATCGGATCCGGTCCAACCCGATTGGGTTTAGGACACTATTTCAACAAAAGATTACTCTGTCTGAGAAAACTCGCACTTGCAGAACTTGCTATAAAACTCTTCATCCTTAAGGCATGGCAAAACCATCGTGGGATGTTTAGCATGTTCTTCTTCGTTCTTTGAAGATAAAAAGATGTCATCGGTGAAGACCACGACAAACTTATCCAGTTCATCACTGAACAAGTCATTCACAAGTCCCATAAAGATGCAGGTGTATTCGCCAAACCAAAAAGAATGATTAGGAACTCCTATCGTCTATACTTAGTGTAGAAAGCACTCTTTGTGATATCTTCTATCTTCAATTAGTATACTCGAATCTCAGATCTATTGGTGTAAACACTTCACCTCCTTGTAACTGGTCAAACAAGTCATCAATGTGTGTCAATGGACACTTGTTCCTCATTTTCAACATGCCCCTGGAACAAAGTGTTGAGCAGTGCCGTAAACCCAATCAGTTTGGAACGAATCCGACCAGATCGGTTCATTTGTTCTACTACGTCTTTATGCTTATACATATAATAAATGGTTATTATGTTATTATATATTTGTTCATTTAACGAACCAATTATGATATTGTATATACAATAACGTCTCTAGTGTCAAACTGTGATAGAGAAACCATAATAGTGATTATGGTTGATGAGAAATATAATTGGTCCTTGATGTTATGTTTTCACTTACTGGCAAATTGCACCCCCAAGGCAAACTTGGCAATACTTGTCTTTATTACGCACTTATATAAGTGGCCTCTGAAGTCCTGATACGTCTTGTTGATGACCAAATAAGCTTACAAATTTTGAGATCTTGTTGAAGCAAGAGTAAATGTTAATTCAATATAATTCATTTGTTAAATCATTTACTAGGCTTTACTTAAATAATAATATGGAGGTATCACTTGTACCTAAACAAGATGTAATTTTTAACCAAAAATTTTATTTGCTAACTGAAACCATGAGACACCGGAACCGCACAAAACAAAAATGAAACGTATAAATGGTTTTAGCCATTAAACTGTTCAATTTTGGTTAACAAAATTATAAACCGTAGAAACCGGATAAAATGATTTGGTTTTGTATATATAAAAAGCACCCAAACCAAACCGGGTTCACCCTAAACTAATTGTGGTACCAATTATGAGACATTATATTATACTTTGTTATTTATTTCTTTTCATTTAATTTTTATCTTTAAACGATTCGAACTCGTGCGAAAAGACAAATATACACATATTGAGCTGAACTCGAACTGTTTGTCTTTCATATAAGCAAGTCTGAAAAAAAAATAATGTTTTTTTGAGTGGAAAAAAAATAAGTGTTATTTGTTTATAAGGACGTGTTTTGGTACTTAATTAGGCACTTAGGACATCCAAAAAGATCTTTAGTTATAAGGACGGATTTATTTTATTTTTCCACTTCTACCCTTCATATATATACTATGTCTTTAATGGATATTCATTACATGTGTTTAAACCAAATTCAAATCCTCTTCATAATCACAAAATGCGATTTCGATTCGCATTCGCTCGCTTCGATTATGCTTTCAATTCTTATTCTTATGCAATTTCGCTCGTAATCGGATTGTTCGCCGCATCTGCTCGTGTAATCGGATTCCGATTCGGCAATTTCTGCTCGTGTAATTCTGCTGTCGATTTGTGCATCAGAGTTACGAAAAATCATCCAGCTTCGTTGTTCATCTTCTTCTTCAATTTTTATGGTAATTTTTTAGATTTTTGCGTGCATTCTGTCATTGATTTTTCATATTTGTCTGATGCTTTTCGAGATTTTGTTTATTACTCATCTTTATTGTTGATTTTGTTCGTGCATTCTTTCTGCAAGTATTCTAAGTGGTCTATAATTTTGAATGATTTTGCTTCTTGTTTGAATTAGCTTTTCTTCTTCTCTGTGTTTGTTCAGTGAGTCTTCATTTTTGTTTTTCTGATTTTGCTTGTATTATGTTTGTTTATAGTATTTATTGATGCTGTGACTTCTTGTAGTAGTCATTATTCTTCATTGTTACATTTGTTCTTTTTTAATCATTTTTGTAATATATGTTATTTTTGTGTGTATGCAGTGAATTTTAGTCGTAGTTAGTGTTATTTCAGAGTACGTTTGTTCTTTTTGAATGATTTTTGCATTATATGCAGTGTATTTTAAGATGGAATTAGTATGTGTTTTCTTTTTATGTGAGTTTGATGTTTCTTTTTGTAATTTTGTGAATATGCTTTACATGAATTTTGATTGCATTCTAAAGAGAGTTATTTGAGTTTCACTATGGTGATATGTCATGTTCTTTTTGCTTTGCAGATTGTGCAATGTTTTTTGGGATTTATTCTGTACTGAGGACAGACAGTGGTATATTTCCATGTTGTTGAATGAATGTTGTAATCAGTGTATTTGAATTTCAGTTTTGATGTCTATATACCTGATTTCGTGTATGCAGTGACATTCATCTCATTATGCAAAGGATGATCATTTTTATGCAATGACATTTCTGCTATGTATTGACATACATATTTTTTTAATGTGTTATTTTTAATGATTTTATTCAATATTTATCTAATGTATTGAGTTATAAGACCGATATTGAATAATTATTGGACTGAATGAAGTTATTTGGAATGCGTATTCATGATGTAGTCATTGCGGTGACATCTTTCTCCATTGCAAAGTTGACATAGTCCTTTTTTTCCTCGCAGGGTTATATTGTGTTCACAATGTTGATTCTTATGTGCACCTATAAGGAAGATATGTGTGTTGTCACAGTGACAGTTGATAGTACGTTAAAGTATATTCATGATAGACTTTCAAATCGGTGGATGGATTTGAAGGATATGTCTATCAGTTTGTATTATGTGTTGCCTGATGATCCCAAGTGCCTGTTATGTTCCAATGATGATGTGCAGTCCATGATTGCTCTTGCTGAATCTTACAGTGCTAAGCGAGTTAAAGTGGAGGTTGTACGGAATGATGTTGTTGGTTCTTCATCTTCGTACAATGATGGTAGTTGTGTTGGATCTGAGGATGTTGTTGATGATGAGGGTTCTATGATTTCGTCTTCGACTGATAGTAATGTGTTGACTTTTGGTTGGGACAAAATTGTAATCAAAGAAGGTTAATTGTTTGTTGGTGGTGCAGATGATTTTAGGGAGTGCCTTCAAAAGCTGTCTATACAAACTGGTTTTTAGTATGTGTACAAGAAGAATGATAGTTGTAGGATTTATGTTGTTTGTGCTAAGATGAATGAAGCAAATTGTAGTTGGTATGTTCGTGCTTCGGTACAGAAATCAAGTGGATTCTTTTATGTAACTAAGTTGTGCAATGTTCATACTTATGGTACGTATTCGAGATCTTTTGGGTGAGATCGTCATATGACTTCTGATCTTCCTTCGAAGGTTGTTCTTCGTAAGGTTCGTGAAGACTCAACTTTCTCTACATCAGATTTACGACTTTTGGCTGGTACTGATCATGGTCGTGCAGTTTCTTATGTAGTTGCTTGGTCTGCTGTTAACAAAGCTAGGGATTTGTTATATGGTGATGTTAAAACCTCATTCAAAAGTTTGCCTGGTTATGTTAATAGTGTGCGTGAAACGAACCCTGGTTCTGTTGCTATTTTAGAGGTGCATCCTGAATCTCGTCATTTTCAACGGATGATTATTGCGTTTGATGCTTGTATTCGTGGGTTCAAACATTTTCGACCAATGCTCTTTCTGGATGGGGCTCATTTGAAGTTTGATTAGTCTGGCCAATTGTTGGGTGCAACTGGGAAGGATGGTGATAATGGTATGTCTTATTTTGAGTAACTGTTTATCTTTTATGCAGTGACACATGAGTTTATGCAGTGACACTCTATTTTATTATTTGAGAGTTGGTTTTTTTATCACTTTCCATGTGGCATTGCTTTGATACCTTCTTTTTTGAGTTCCTGTATCAACTGTCTCAGCATTTAGGTTCTGATTTTTGTGTTATGACTGTGTTTTTGCACTTTCTTGTTTTGGTATTGAGATTTTTATTGCAGTGACATTGGTTTTGTGTTATTTTGCTGTGATGTTCTAATTTGATATTGTTCCAGGAATATATCCTCTATGTTATGGTGTTGTTTATTCTGAGGATTTCGATAATTGGAGATGGTTCTTGTTGCATTTGAAGAATTTGCTTATCCCAGTTCGTCGGATGACGTTCATGGTGTGAATCCTGGACTATTGGATGCTATACGTGAAGTGTTTCGATGCATTTCATTCTTTTGTATTTACCATTTGAAGTTGAATCAAGACTTGTTTTAGTGGTAAATATGTAGGTAAATCTTTGCGTGAGAGAATGGTCCATTTGTTTTACCAATGTGCTTATGCTCCATTGTTGAAGAGTATGAGAAATACATGGTCGATATGTTACTTGAAGGTGGAGAGCGTGCGTGAAACGTTCTTTGCGAATTTAGATCTGAAGAATTGGGCCAATGCTTATTTTGAAGGTTGTCGGTATGGTCATACTGCTTCTACTTTGGCTGAGTCGTTTAATGCTTGGATATTTAAGGAGAGGCACCTTCATGTGTTGAATATGGTAGATGTCATTCAGTATCAAGATCATGACAAGATTCTCAGATAAGCGTCTTTCGCCGCAAAGATCATTCAAGTCTTTGATATGTCCAAAAGTTGATTCTATTTTGTCTAAGCTGATGGATTCGGGCAGTCGCTTTGGTGTTGCTAGTTGTAGTAATTATAAGTATGAGGTTTTTTCATCTCCGCGGCAAGTGTTAATTTCGATATCCGTGCTTTCTCATGCAAGGAGTGGCGGCGGAATGGTTATTCGTGGTATTCATGGATTGGTTGTGATTTGGAGTAAAGGTTTTCCTTTGAATCAGTACGTGGATCCTTGTTATTTGACACAGTCCTATGTTGATTCATACGATTTTGGAGTACAGCCAATTCCTGGTCCATTTTTGAAGAATAATTCTGAAGATCTTATTGTGCTTCCACCTATTCAAGAAACAACTGGTAGGCCTCGGACGAAGCGTCTTTGATCTCGTGGTGAGAAATCAACTCGTGTTATCCAATGTGGTCGTTGCCATGTGTTTGGCCATCATAATAAGAAGGGTTGTTTTGCTGCGTCTTAATCAATAGTTAATCTATTTTACTGGTTTTGTAAGCGTTGACTTTTCGATTTAATAAGCATGATTTGTGAGATTTCCCTAATGCAGTGACATTAATGTTGTTACATTTTGTATGCTCATTGAGTGCCAAGAGTTGTAATTCATGTAGTTGCTATTGTATTCATTGTAAAGATCTTATTATATAGTTATTGTGAAGTCATTTGTATTTGTTTTTATACCCAATTTGTTTGTTATATTTCTATGTTTGTGTTTGTTTAATGAGTTCATTCAAATGGTTTTGATGAGTGCAGTGACATCGTTGTCATTTGCATCTTCTCAAGAAGTTTTTTTATAGAAATTCTAATGCATTTAATTCCTTTTCCACATAAAATCTTAACATCAATCCATAAAGAATTAGAAATCATTGCACAAGAACCTAAACCATCAATCATTTCCAGTTCTTAAAACACAATGAACCCTCAAACATGAATGCTCATTGAGTTTGAGATTTGTGAGATTTCCTAATGCAGTGACATTATGTTGTTACATTTTGTATGCTCATTGAGTGCCAAGAGTTGTAATTCATGTAGTTGCTATTGTATTCATTGTAAAGATCTTATTATATAGTTATTGTGAAGTCATTTGTATTTGTTTTTTATACCCAATTTGTTTGTTATATTTCTATGTTTGTGTTTGTTTAATGAGTTCATTCAAATGGTTGTTTGAAATTGAGTGCAAAGTGACATCAGTGTCACTGCATCTTTCTGAAGAAGTTTTTGTATAGAAATTCTAATGCATTTAATTCCCTTTTCCACATAAAATCTTAACATCAATCCATAAAGAATTAGAATTCATTGCACAAGAACCTAAACCATCAATCATTTCAGTTTTAAAACACAATGAACCTCAAACATTAATTAGTAATTATGAACCATTGAATCTTTTGTATTTTATAAGATTATATGCAATGAGATTTATTCTATAATCGAATGTGAATTCGGTTGTGCTTCTTTTTATTCTCCTATCTGTTTGCTTTATTTGTATCTTTGTATTTGTTTTTTGAATGAACTGAAATGTTTTTGTGCTGACTGCAGTGACATCGTTGTCACTGCATCTGAAATAACATGCCTTTTGAGTGTTAATTCCTTGTCATGTTGTTGGTTTCATGCACTCACTTGAATCTTAAAAATTTGTGCAGAAAAATTAGAAATTTTACTAGCATTTTATGAAAAAAATGCAGCATCAAACATTTTTTATTTGTGTAAACAAAATGAAGCATTAGTTATGAACCATCTAACCAAAATGAAGTATCGGGTTATGAACCATCAATAAACCCCATCGCTTTATGATAGTCTACTCTTCAACTACATCATACCAATGATTGACCATCAACATAGCAAAACAAGTTGAATTGTCAAAACAAGTAAAATTACGGCTATTTTAGTCCCGCATGTGAAGTCGTCAAGCACTAATGAATTTACTACCACCGCCTTGAACTCATCGCACTTGTTCTAACTGCTAGTTGTGGTGGAATTTCAAAATCTTGTGCTAGCTTGTAGATGTAATATGACACGTAAAGGGCACACGATCCTCGCATTACATTTCAATGATTCTGTTATTATTGTGTATCCTTATTTTTTGTCATTATGTTAAGAATTGCATTCAGACTTATGTTGCATTATCTTGTAAAGGTAGGTTTGCAACCTTTTCCACTTGCATTGCTATTATCGGTTGCTGGCTGTTTGGTTCAATGGCTTGTGAAAGCATCTCTAACTGCAAAATAAGACCAGTCCATGTGCAATGTTTTTGTTATATTATATGATTTTTGTGAAGAAGATGCAGTGAAAGTAAATTCAGTGATAGAAGATGCAGTTTTTATCATGATTTCTTTGATAACTTACTGTAATTTCGCAGTCTTTGATGAATACATCGGGTATGTTTGTGTTCACCGCTGCTGAATGATGCATTTTCCATGCTGTGTCTCCTAAAGTGTATGTTAGGAGTACCCAGTGGTATGGCCTTGGCTATAATCCCATACAGCATCATGGGAGAAAAACTTTGTTTCCTTGATGCATTATTTACAGCATCTCGATCGTTTTCTCATTTCTGTATGTCTTGTCGCGCTCAATCTCTTCAAATATTTCGCGCACATTTCATTTTCATGATGTTATGAATGTGAATCGAAGCTATTTATTCAAATCAGTTTTGTATGCATACCCATGTTCCTGCATTGAATATGTGGTAGTTCGGCTTAACTAAATTTGCACGTTTTAATAGCTCAATGAATCCTTGAACCACCTGTTGCAAATCTTATTAGGCTAAGTTAGTTTATTTCTTTATCAAATAATTCAGTTTCATTAAGTAATGCAGTGTGAGTAAGATGGAATTAGATTAAGACGCAGTGATGGTAAGATGGAATTAGCCTATGATGCAGTGACAGTAAAATTTTACCGTTTCGTCTATTTGTAGCTCATTGAGAACTTCCATTATCGAGTCAACGTTCACATTTGGGTAGTCTCCGAATGATTTTGCCCATACTACAGCCCTGCATTTAGTAATTTATTGTTAGTATTCAATTTATCAAGAAGATTTATTTTGTATGTTGTTGTTAAGTTATTTTTGCTTACTCTTGTCCTTCATTGTTGTTTAACTCTTGAATTCTTTTGAACACTTCCGGAGAATGTGTTGTCCACACTTGTATTTATCATTGTCTTTGTGGATTATGATGTTTCCTAAACCTCGGATTTTCCCTAGGGATGTAGTAATCTTTCCTTTTCCTTTCTCGATCATTCTTTTGCTTTTTCTTCTTTCTCGGCATACCGGAAATCAGATTCTATTTCTTTGTCCTCTTTCTTGCATTTTTCTTCACCCCCCTTTCAATTGTGAAATATGGGGTCCGTTGATGAGTAATGAGGTCGTGTCAGTGTCTTGGTGAGTTTTTCAAGTTTTTGTGCAAAGAGGGGTGTGTTGATCAAAGATCATCCTGTTTCTTCCAAATTTTGTGTGACTCTGGTGAGTTGCAATATTGTCCATTTCATCTTGTAATTCTTGATTCTTTTTTTCCAGCTTCTTCAATTTTTGTTTCTTCACTCAGATCTTCTCTTTGAGGATTTCATTCTTCTCTTTCTCACTTTCAAGTTCAAATTTTCAAATTCCCGATTGTTGTCTCCTTGTGAATAATGTTTGCTCAAGTGTTCCCACTTTTTCTGTAAGCTCCTGCACCAGTTTTCTGTTTTTTCTTCCTCTTCCAACATAGCAGCCATCTTTTTCTGTGAAGCACCTTGTTCATTGTAACTCTCCAACAGGTTGTTGATGTACAAATCCTTTTCCTTTATGTTCTCTTTTTGCCTGTTAATGGTCGACATTGCAAGCTCAATCTTCTCATTCAATTCTTTAACTTCAATCTCCAACTCAGTTTTTTCAGCAGTAGTGACATCTAATGTCTCATTGATGTCCGAAAGCTTTGCTTTAAGTTCTTCATATTTCTTTGAGATATCCACTTCTGGCTGCTTCAAGTCTTCCACTTTTGATGCTAAACTTAGATTCTGATGTTGTAGCTCTTCAATTCTTTTCTTCATCATGCCAGCACATGCTTGATCACTCTTGTCTTTTTCCTGCAAACATATTTTAAAATACAATAATTAGTAAATAAAGTTCCTTCTTTAGTGTAAGCATTGTTTTCTATATTTGCGTGATATTGTGTGATGCAGTGAGATTGTGTGATGTCACTTTGCATTTTGGTCTTTTAGTACTTTGTAGTTTTCAATACCATGGCTTGCTTTAGTTCTCGCAATTTTGATGTTTGCATCTTCTACTTCTTTTGACAAGGTGATGTTTTTCTGTTTTATCTCTTGAACCTCATCCTGCACATCCTGCACCAGTTGTAGCAAATGTGAAATTTAAGTGCAGTTACATAAATTTTTATTGATTGTCTTTTGTGGTAAACATGGAAAAAGTAGGTTTATAATTGGTGGTGATGGTGTTGGGGTCAACAATCTGAATGATGGAGTTCTTCCATATTTATTTGTAGGTTTGTGTGCTTGTTTAGAGTGTGTTGTTCTTATACCTCTTCATCGTGTTGTTGTGGTTGCATTTCTTCCTCATTGGCTTCATATTGCCAGTCACTTGGTTCTGTTTCCATTCCATCCTCTCCAGATTTGATATCATCACTTTCAGAATCTATTTCATTCTCTTCTGATTGCACCTCTTCTTCTTCTATTTCCATGGTATCCTCTGCACATTCATGTTCATCACTTCCAGAGTTTCTTTCATTCTCTTCTGATGTACTCTCTTTTCCTTTTGTTTCCATGCTTTCCTGTCCACAGTCATGCTCTTCATGATCATTAGTTTCAGAATAGGTTTCATGCTCTTCATTATCATCACTTTCAGAATTTCTGTCATCCTCTTCAGCTGTCATTTCATCATCTGGATCCTTTTGACTGCTTTCTGTCTCTTGCTTTTTTCCCAAGCTTTGTATGAGGAGGAACTTAGTCAATGTTGGAGTCAATTCTTCAGCATTGAACTGTTTCAATTTTGCATTATTAAAGTATTTAGTTATTTCTTTTATCATGGATTCACATACAAGTATTCTATGTTATTAAATAATGAACTATAACAATAATGCAGTGCAGTGCATTTCATTGCAGTGACATGCAATAACAATGCAGTGACATGCAATAACAATGCAATGACCATTTACTGATCTTCAAAATTTAGATATAATGACATTCTTAATATTGACTCGATGTTCTCCCATGTTTTGCAAACTTTCTTTTGTTAGAATATCCTGCGCAGCTTTCTTTGATTCCATTTTTCTATCCTTGGAATCCATGTGTGTGCCAAAATTTTCTTTCCTATTCTCGCTCTTTTTTCTTTTTTTGCTCGACAAGATCTTCTATGATATCTGTGTGTTCGCAGAACCGAAGATCAGAGCATAGCAAAAGAGATAAATATGGATTATAATGCAGTGACATTGGTTTCAATTAGATTTTGTAAAGAAACGCAATTATAATCGAGATGGTGAGTGAGTGAACATACCAAATAGGAACACAGTGCATCCGTTTACATATCTTGGATGCGACCATTTTCGATTAAGCCAATTCTCCGATTCTTTCAAAGATATGAGATGACCAATCAAATGAGCTTAAATGACTCAAGTCATCGATATAGTATAGAATGACCATGGTATGTTCGCCTACGATGTTGCGAAGAAGATCACTAAGTAGTAGAAGACAAAGTAGTTTCACCGTGTCCTCAATCGATGTTGAATCTTTTTCTTTTACTTTTCCTTTATTAGATCTTTCAGTGCCACTTATCTTTATTTTGTCAACATCAGAGAACAATCTTTTGAATTGTTATCTCCTTTTTGAGTTATTGCTCATGTCCCCTACCTCATTGTTTCCATTTCTAAATATGAGTTTCACATCATTTCTTGTTGGCATGTGATATTCCTTTCTAATCTTGAAACCCTCTTCTTTTGGTTGTATGTCATTATTAGCTCATCCATCATGTCATTCTTCTTTTCTGCATGATAATCTTTTTCTTTTCAAATGCATCAAACAAATGTGTGAATGGAGTTTTCCATTACTTTCCGATGCACTTTTGTTATACTTCCTTTTATTCCTTCAATATCCGGGTCCATCTTGCTCGGTGTTGATCTCAGTATTGTTCTCTCAGCCCTGTAAAACCAAATTAACATGGGTTAGTCAATGCAAGTGACATGTAAGTTTTTGTGTTTTCCATGGAATGATAATGAATTGATTTGGTATTTGAATCTTATGCCCGTAATGCCATGATTTTATGTTTGTAATGCCTGCAATCTTATGCCTACAATGCAATGACATTACATGATGCAAAGATAAAGTGGTCTCATTATTCATTTGCATGAAATTCTACTTCTTTTTAATTCAATGACATGATGTTTTCAATCTTATTATGCAGTGATATCCGATTTCTCCTTCGAATAAAGACACATGCTTCTAATTTACAGATCTTCCTTTATTGCTTATGCAGTGACATTATACTTCTCTAGTATTTACTGCAATTTATTTCCACTCATCTATACACAAAACATATTTGTATCACAATGCAGTAACTATAGATGATGCAGTATAAATTGGCTTCATTATTCATTGGCATGACATTCTACTTCTTTTTAATGCAATGACATGATGTTTTCTACTTTGTTATGCAATGACATCAGATTTCTCCTTCGAATAAAGACAAATGCTTCGAATAAAGACAGATGCTTCTAATTCGTTATGCAGTGACATTATACTTCTCTATTATTTACTGCAATTTAGTTCCACTCATCTACACACAAAACATATTTGTATCACAATGTATGTATGATGCAATATAAAGTGGCCTCATTATTCATTGGCATGACATTCTACTTCTTTTTAATTCAATGCACCGATATCGATTTCTCCTTCGAATAAAGACAGATGCTTGAATAAAGACATGATGCTTGTAAATCGTTATAAAGTGACATTATAATTCTCTAGTATTTAATGCAATTTAGTTCAACTCATTTTTACACAAAACCTAAGAAAAAAGTCTACTGCTATGATTTCATGTACAGAAATCGTATTTTTGTTGCATCTTCGTTTGTTTAGATACTTACCTGATTTCTTCTTCGATTTTCGTGCCGTTGCTCTTCTCTTTTCGCCGAAATTACTTGCTTCTTCCTCGCCCATTTTCACCAATCGGTGTTCCTCCTCGCGGATTTCTTTCTAATTTCACTGTTTCGCTTGATTTTATCCGATTTGGCTTCGAATGAATGATCTTCAGTTTTGTTTGCGTGTTTCAGTCGTGTGTCGTTCCGTTTTCCTTCAGTTTTCTTTTGAAAATATTAACTGCAGAGGTCGTGGGCTCATGTGTGCTTATTTTGTTAGGGCTAAATTGGTCCATATATTAATTTTTTGTCCTTATAACTAAGTGTTTGTTTTGAGTGTTCTTTTTGCCTAATTAAGTCCAAAAAATGTCATTTTCAATAATTGCCCAAAAAATAATTCTTTTTTAAACAAACTTCCTGATAAAAGAGCTCAAACTCAAACAACAAATACACAATTCTGGCTCGATTCGCAACTGCCAACCTGGCTGATAAAATGTACGGCTTAGTCAACGCACATACCATAGAAAAGTATACTTACTTTTGTTGTACCACTTTTTGCCATTACTGTAGCCGCAAACTAGCAACTTTCAGCCAGTTGTTTTCATCTTTGACACGCTTTAGATTTAATTCAGAGCCAGCAATATTTCTGAGCACATTTATTAATTTATCGAACTGTTTTCCCCAACTTACGCATTCCGTTAGGAATGCGTGACTGCGTGGGGTTTCTGTGGAGTTGCTTCTAATTTGTGTTTAAAAATAACACCATGTACTCATATTTTTTTCATTGATAATGTGAACTTTTTCAGGCGCGAAATTTTTTTAATAGACACAATTAAGTGTGCCATCTGACCGTTTAAAGAAATAAAATTATAGAAGCATAATATTGTACTATCTCCGATCCAAAATACTTTAAGTTTCTTTAACATTTAAATTTGTCTAAAAATATAAATCCATTTAGATGATCAATGAATATTTTATTACATTTTTTTCTTTTAACCCATCATTTGTTATATACTTACTCGTCACTAACTTTTTATTACTTTGCATTAATGTCAGTCAAATGTCATTTAGTATTTTTCATCAAAATTAATAACACATAATAAATTTAACCGATTTTTTTAATCCGTGTAAAAATTCTAAACGGATTTACATTTGAGGACAGAAGCAGTAATTGTTTTATTTTGAATAATTGAGAAACATGAGATCCACTGTGATAAACATAAGTATGATACAAGAGTCGGTAGGATAGGCTCACTTTATTAAGATCGTTATGCATTATCATCTTAAAAGAAAACGGTTAAACCCTAACCAAAATGACCCTCACTCCCATGTCCCATGGGAATGAGTGGAGATATTAATCAGGTAACCTAATGGCGCAGAGTCATGGGATTGCCTTTTACACAAAACAGACTGAAAGAAGTCGTCTATTTACGGGATTCGAATCTCCACATTCCAGCTCCAGGTCCAACAGTCGTTACAGCTCCCAAACCATTTACCACTAAGTCATTTCCTGAGGACCCATTATCATCTTTATCATATGCAAAATTGTTCCTTTAGGATATTTACAAGGTAAATAGTAAACAATATAAGTTAGAAGAGATATTTTATTATGCATAAAGTTAAAAGTTAGAAGAGATATTTTATTATGCATAAAGTTAGAAGAATTTTCACACACTTGTGAAAAACACACATTGCATTGATTACAACATTGGCATTTATAGGCACTATTCCCTAACCATAACCGTCATAAGATATTTGTCGGAATTGTCATAAATACCCTTGATGTGGACCCAACTCAATTTGTTATCCACTGGGATGCAACTCACTCAAAGTCGACTTTCCAGCACTTGTAACCAATCGCTCAAATGCGAACTCGCTTATACTCAAGAAACTCATCAGACCAAATTAACTGCTGACTTCAGAAGAAACTCAGTTGCACTTCATCAAATTGACTTTCACAGAATTGAATATACTTTACTGAACTGACCATCATTCTCAATCTTAGTTTCACAGATTAGTCCCACCAGTTTATTCATCAGTTTAGAGATCAAGTCACCAAAGACAAATCTCCACCTTGACTTGAACTCTCATTCACAGTCAACCAGATTGCATAATCAGATGTACTTGTACCAGATACATGTGTCAATGTCGGGATGTACTTGTACCTGCACTTCTTCACGTAATCCACTCACCGATTGACCGCCTCAACCGAAGTTTTAAAATTGATTATAATCTTTGAATGTTAAGAAAGTCCGCATAATAACCGAAACTTGCTTTGTTGAACTGGTTTAGTAAGCATATCAGCAGTAATTTTCCTTGGTGTTGATCTTCTTCACTACAACCTCTTCTTATTTCTCGAGAAAATGATATCTCACATCAATATGCTTGGTTCTCTCATGATGAACTCGATCCTTAGCTAGACAAATTGAACTCAAATCGTCACAATAAATCTCATCTTGATCCCCGATGTAGCCCCAAATCACCGACTAGACCCTTCAACCAAATTGGTTCATTGGTCGCTTCAAGAAAGCCATATACTCGCCTCAAGAGTTGATAAAGCTACCGTTGCTTGCAAAGTTGCTTTCCACCGACAACCGAATTCCCTAATGTGAAAATATAACCAATTATTGATTTTCTTCATTCACATCACTCGTGATAATCAAGATCACAAGATATCCGTGACCAAACTCGAGTATCACCTCCACAAATGAGAACAACATCGCTTGTACCGAGAGGTACCGAACATTCTTTTCACGACTTTCTAGTGTTCCTTTCCGTGTTGAGCCATAAACCGCCGACAACACTGATTGCTCGAGCCCGATCGACCCTAGTGCACACCATGGCATACATCGATCGCCAACTACACTAGCATAGGGAAATTTTGACATATATTCCTTCTCTTGGTGACCGTAAGCCTAAATCATCAAATGAACATTTGATGCTAAGAGAGTATCTATTGGCTTTGCGGTGACATACCAAACTTGGCCAAGATCTTCAGATATAGCCCCATTGAGATAAAAACCGCTTTTTTTTCGACTTCATCTCTCCAGATCTCCATCCCCAAGATTTCTTGGTCGCACCCAAATCTTTCATTCAAATTCAAAGACTAAGAAGGTCTTTCTGATTCGAATATCGACTTCTTTCTTGCAAATATCTCGCATATCATCCACATACAAAACAAGATAGATGTATGAATCATCTTTCGGTGATCGTTGTAAACTCAACAATCATAAGGACTTACTGCGTAAACTATTTGGATCATGTAGCTATCAAACCTTTTATACCATCTGTTTCAGAGCATGCTTCAACCAACACAAGGATTTCTTGACTTACATACAAGTGCTTCTTTACCAGGAACTTGAAATCCTCCTGGCCGAGGCATGTATATCTCTTTGTCTACCTCACAATGTAGAAAAGTCGTCTTCACATCTAATCAAGCCAAGTTTAAGGTCTTCTGCTGTGCCACCATTGCTAGTAACTCTCTCGATTGAAGTATGTCGACTCTTTGGGAGAATATCCCATCAAAGTCCACCCTTTCTTTTTTACATAACCCTCTTGCAACCAAACGTGCCTTATAGTTGACTCATTCTCGCCTCGTCATTCTTTCCTTTTCTTGAAGATCCATTTGCATGTAACTACTCTCCTATCAACTGGATCTTTAACAAGATCCCAAGTCTCGATTCTTCAAGAATGACTCCATCTCATCTCCCATGGAAGCAAGCCATTAGGATGACTCAAAACATGTCAATGCTTTCTTGTAAGTAGAAGGTTCAAAACCATTCACCACTTCACGCAACTTGAAGTGCATATCCACTAAATCATCAAACCCATACCTTATGAGAGGTATTCTAACATTGGATCTTCTAGCTCACGACAACTATACTTTGTCGACCCATATCGGTTTGACGCTCGGTGACCCTGCTCATTGATCGGCTTGATTCGATTCTAGTTCATGAACTAGATCAAATGAAAGCTGAATTTGTTCACCGAGTGTTGCATCTCACCGACTCCACCAAGCTCCACCTTACTTTCGTTTTCTCAACGTAAATACTCCCATCGATGAGCCGATCATAGAATTCTCATCAAAAGCAACATCTCTATCGAGAATAACTATGTTCTCTCTCGATGACCAGATTCTATAACCTTTCACTCCATCACTATACCCCACAAACACTCCTTTCTTGGCCCTTGGTTCCGATTTCCATTCACTAACATGATAGTAAATTGTGCTTCCAAAACCCATAGAATCGAATAATCGCGAAGCTTTCTCGACCACATTTCAACCTGGTGTCTTGAAACGGATCCTGTGTTACGACTCCTCGTTGATTAAGTAGCAAGCCGTGTGCTTCAAACTTTCCGCCCAAAATCTTCTTAACAAAACCAAAGATTAGAGAGCATACATCTTGCCCTCTCCGGAAGAGTTTTATTCATTCTCTCACTACACCATTTTGCCGAGGTGTACTCCTTACAGTGTGATGTCTGATACTACCATCAGTTTTGAAAAATGTATCAAACTCTGTCTAGCAAAATTCCAGACCATTATCTGTACGAAGCCTCTTGATCTTCTTTCCCAACTGATTTTCAACTAAATCTTTCCATAGCTTGAAATGATTAAATGCATCACTCTTGTGTTTCATCATCAGCACCCAAGTCAACCTTGAATAGTCATCTACTAATGACACAAAATATCTCGTGACCACCCAATGACTCCACTTTTGAAGGCCCCCAACAATCAGAATGTATGTAATCAAGCGATGACTTTGTGTTGTGTATTCTTTTGAGAACTTGCCCCTATGAAGCTTCCCAAACACACAATGCTCACATTAGTTCGGATGCTTGACCTTACAACCCCTAAGAAGATCTTTTCGAGAAAGAATCGCATCCCTTTTCACGCATTTGACCAAGTCTCACGTGTACAGCTTTGTAACTCGTGGATCGATGAATCTCAAGAGATGCCACAAAGAAAGAGAAACAAGCAACAACTAACCCTTGTAGTATATACAAGTTCCCTTTTTGACTCCTTGTGAACCAAAACTCGAATTTTATAGACACTCAAAGACTCCACCTGCACTCTTGAAATTGAATCCCTTGTCGCCTAAAGAATTGAGAGATACAAAGTTTTTGGTCATATGCGGAACATGTCTAACTTCACCAAGTTACACAATCTTCTATCCTCTCGTCCTCAATCGAATCGAACCAATCCCAACTACCTTGCAGACTTTGTCTGTTTGCCATAGATATATGACTACCATCTATCTACCGATAACTTAAGAACCATTCTCTATGAGGGAAAATATGAGAGGATGCTCAGAGTTCAGAATCCGCGACATCGTTTGATGTCTTTGACTCTCTGCCACTAGAATCATATCCTCATCTAAGTCATACTCACCGCCACAGCAAATTGTGCTAGAACCTTCTCTTGTTTGTTTTTCCTCTTTGGACAATTGGAGTTCCAATGTACATGCTCTTTACAATAATTGAAAACATCTCGTGGGTTTTGGGCTTTGGACCTTGTCTTCTTGGAATTTTTCTTCCGAGATCGGCCATGCTCTTTTCCACTTACATTTCGACTACTAGTCCAATGACTGATTGTCTGTCCCAACCGCTTTATGTCTCGGCTCCTGGCATGCAAAGTCGACTCACATCCTCCAAAGCAAGCAATGTATCCTTCCCAACTATGAAGGAATGCACAAAGTTCTCATATGAAGCTGGTAATGAAACCAGCAAAATCAAAGCAGCATCCTAATTCTCAATCTTAACATGAATATTCCCGAGATCAAGTAATATTGTGTTCAGCTGATCAAGGTGATCTCTCAACTGAGTCCCCTCATGCATCCTCAGCCGAATAGCCTCGCTTGAGAGCAACTTGTTGGTCAATGACTTTGTCATATCTGAAGCTTTCAAGCTTCAACCATAGCTTGCCGCTGTGTCTTCCTCAATAAATTCTGTGATAACATCATCAGACAAGCACAACATGATGGTTGAATATGCTTTCTCCTCCAAACTGCATAATTTGCTGAAATGGCATCCCCTCTATCAGATAAATGAGTCCACAATCCTTGTTGCTTTAACAAGGCCTGCATTTCAATTTGCCACAAATTGAAATCAAGCTTCTCCTCAGAATTTATCAATCTTTACATTCATTGCTAACATCTTTCTTGTTTAAAAATGACCTTTGATCACAAAATCCTAGCACCGGTCACCGGTCTTGGTGAAGATCAACTCCGTTCAACCTGCAAACTCTTTTGGATCCACGAACCTGGCTCCGATACTAGTTTGTTAAAACACAGACGAGAAGCTTGATGTTTAAGAAAGATTAAGACAGAAGCAATGCGAACATAAAGTATGGCGAAAATTATAAAACATAGAAAACAAAGTGAACAGAGTGATTTAACGTGGTTTCCGGCGTTGTGTCGACTACTCCACGGACAGAAAAGGAGATATTTTACTATGCACAAAGTTACAAGGATTTTCATACTCTGGTGAAAAACACACATTGCATTGATTAGAACATTGGTATTTATAGACACAATTCCCTAACCCTAAACGCCATAAGATCTTTGTCGGAATTATCATAAATACCCCAGATGTGGACCCCAGCTCCAGGTGTTATCCACCTATAAAACTCAGCTCAAAATTGACTTTCCTGGACTTGTAACCAATCGCTCAGATCACGGAACTCGCTTATACTTGGTACAAATCAAGATGATTTAAATCGATCAGCGACTTCGAAGAAACTCATTGCACTTCATCAAACCGACTTTCACAAAATCGAATATACTTTTATCGAATCGACCATCATTCTCGGCCCGGTTTCACAGATTAATCCCACCAGTTAATTCATCAGTTTAGAGATCAAGCCACCAAAACTGACAAGGACAAATCTCCAAATTCTCTATCATGGGGGGTGAAGGTTCAACTTTTCAGCAGCGGCATATTTTAACACGATGTCCACACCATCCCTAAGCACATCATCTCATCGTTGATCATAATAAGTCTAAATTGATTCGATGTAAATACATAATGATCAATAATGCAGATAACTGTTGTATCACTCATTGTGACATGACTGTTGTACCCGTATTATTACTGTCATATAAAATATTGAACCACACAACAATATAAAAATTAAGCTTACTACCATGGTGTTTGTAAAACTACGAAAGGAAGGTAGAAAGTACGCACGCATAGAGAATCTATTATATATAGATGGCAACCATTTCGTTCTTATTGACAAAGATACCTCTTCTCCCCTATCTCATACATTCCGGTTAATTATAGTACGGAAAACAAAACTGCTCAACTAAGATGCTATCAAAGTATACTCATCTTCTCAAATCCACATGCTTATGCACATTATCTTTCACCTTACTCCTCCATGGTGCCAAAAAATACCTCCCTCTCGCCGCCTTCTTCCTCTGTGTTGCCACCACTCACCTCGCTATTGCACTGTATTTTTCAATTTTCATTCTCTTTTCAATCTTGTACTACATTCACACGTTTCGAAAACGGGTCTTTTTGCTAGACTATGCCTGCTACCAGCCACAGCCTCACAGAAAATGCTCATTCCAAGTTGGTGAATCTTTCATACAGCAACAAAAGGAGATTTCTCAAGAAACGTATGAATTCATGCTTAATATCTACAAAAAATCCGGGTTAGGTGATGAAACATACGCGCCACCATTTATATTTGAAGAGGATAAGATACCAAGGCTACAATATGCCAACCAAGAAGCTGAAGAAGGTGTATTCTCCTCTGTTGATGCACTTTTAGCCAAAACCCGAATCCACCCGTCACGTATTGATATGGTTATAGTCACATGTGGAAGCTTTTCGCCTTCACCTTCGATATCTTCTCTTATTGTCAATCATTACAACCTCAAACCAGATGTGAAAACCTATAATCTTAGTGGCATGGGTTGCGGCTCGGGAGTTTTATCGATTGATATGGCAGCTAGGGTTTTGCGTAGCAGCAAATCTGCAAAGATTTCCCTTGTGGTAATCACTGAAAGTATCACTCTGAATTGGTATGCCGGTGCTAATCGTTCTATGCTTGTCACTAATTGCATCTTTCGTGTGGGTTGCACGGCGGCGTTTGTGACGAGTGATCCAAGTCTTGGCCGAGTTTCCAAGATGGAACTCGTTCACTCGCTTCGTACTCATCATGGCGCTGATGATCCCTCCTACCGATCTGCATTCCAAGAAGAAGACGACAAGGGTATTACCGGAGTTTCACTAAAGAAAGATTTGATCAGGGTGGCAGCAAAGAATATTCGTGAACATATCACGATTCTCGCACCACGAGTGTTGCCAATGAGTCAACTCGTTCAATGTGCATACTCATTAGCGTTGGCAGCCTTATCAAAAGGGGTTCCAAGCAAATTGTTCCTGACTTCACCACCGCATTCGAGCACATGTGTATACATACTGGTGGTAAAGCAGTGATTGAGAACGTGGCCCGAGTTTTACAACTCAGTAACGAAGTTACCGAGCCGGCTCGAATGAGTTTACACCGGTTTGGTAACACGTCTAGTAGTCTTGTGTTTTATGAATTGGCTTATTTTGAAGCAAAAAATAGAGTGAAAAAGGGTGACAGAATGTGGATGATTGCATTTGGGACTGGATTCAAAGTTGGGAGTTTAGTGTTCAAATGGCTACAGGATTCCTCTCAAGATAGTGATAATCCATGGTTGGACTCCATTGACCATTACCCATTGAATAATTGGTAAAACCGGTCTTTTGGGTTGAGTTAAAAAAAAAAAAAAAAAAAAAAAAAAAAAAACGGTAGTTGGGGGATGGGGTTGCTCTTTATTACTTTGACCTGTTTTATTGAATTATTTTCGCAAGTAGTACTAGTTGCATGCAATACTAACTTCGTCCTTTATTACCAACTGCACAATTCCTACACGGCAATTACAATATTACAAGGTTTTCAAAATTTCATCACTTTGAGATATTGTATGTTTTCATAGATATCATAAAATAATACATGTACTTTAAAGTGGCCTTTACAGTATTAATACAAAAATGTTATTATATGTGTATAAGTTGATATGTGTATAAGTTGATACATGAACTTATTACTTTCGTCCGATGATGTAAGACTATTTAATTTTTTATATTGTATAGACATATGTTTTTTTTTTTTGAAAGGATAATATAGACATATTAAAATACTAATAGTGTACTTATTATAGTTTATTGTGTTTAATTTAATATATTCTGATTACGATAGTTCTATTGTACTAATGACTGTTAAAGAGTTTTAATTTGTATATTCCTTCAAAAAAAAAGAAGAGTTTGTATATTGTAAAAATTTAAGACAACATTGTATTCTGTTAAATTATACGGAAACAAAAACCTAATTTGTATATTTTGAGAGAGACGTAATATTTGACATGCTCCAATTTATTGGACTACGACATATTAATTTGCTGTACGTTTTTGTTTTAAAATTTAATTAGGAATGAGATTTTTATATTATCGAGGGCGTCGTGAGAATCGAACCATGATTCTTCTCAGGACTACAGTGACATTTATTTTCGGGCCAAATATGATTCCCTTTCAGAAATACTACTTCATCCGTTTTTTTATCTATCGTGCAAAACCGGGATGAGATTCAACTTTTCGGTGGTCGATTGTTACCCGTAGTGCCTTGAAGTTGTTTTTATTTTTTTATTTTATAACTTTTATTCAAAATGGAATGTAATGCAGAATTGGTTGCCAGGAGGGTAATGAGTGCATCAAGAATAGCAGGAATAGTGCATGCTTTGGAGAATTGGGGTGTCGATGAATGTGGTAATATCATGTTTGATGTTGATAAGGTCGCAACGTTTGCTTCACCTTTTCGTGATATATTTGTGTATTCTCGTATTTAATCCTTCTAATTTAATCATACTAAGTAAGATATTATATATCTAAAAGTTGACTTGAATTTAAATGGATTTATCTCAACACACTTGCCTAGAACAAAGACTTCGATAAGATCTCTTATTTTGAGCACATGCCCTAACTTCCTTTTTAATCCTTCAAGTACTTGTAAATATTTCTTAGTGTAGTCTTCATTAGACTTAAAAAAGATCACAAAAGCTATGTCTTTAATTTCTTTTCATAAAGAAAATCTAAAGTTCATTAAATAGTTTGTTTAACCTTTTGAATCGTAAAGAATCACACATATTAAAAAAAATAATTAATATGTCTAAAATATAGTACTGGAAATGTATTTTTTTTTATTTGAGATATAAATGACGAGAAAAAAAATAAATGATGCATCGAAAATGTAAAATGACAGATAAATAAAAACATAGCAAATTCTTAATTGTGACAGATAAAAAAAACGGAATGAGTATTTGAAATGAAATGACTCATTCACGAATCACTTCAATTAGAATTTCCGTACACCATTTTTTGCATAGTTAATGATGAAGTGATAAATAGAATAAAAAGACAAGCTAGTAGCACTAGGACATTTTTAAGATCTACGAATAAGACATTTTTAAGAATGTAAGGAAAAAAAAGAATAATCTAATAAATTTTCTAGGATAAGACACATCTTAGAAAACATTGTATGTCCTAGAAATTGTGTACCCTCATCTGGATCCGGATCATGAAAAATCGGATCTAGAAATTTTCCAAGGCTCGCTATGCAGGTCCAGCCCTGTTGAGGCAAACCCAACATTGGTTTTTCGATTGCAGATTCCATTGCACATTCACTGCATTTATTGAAAGACACGGTCATACAAGCGAAAACTACAAACCACAATTAGGTTTCGATTTTGCTTCAAATTGATACTCATAATTAATTAATCTAAACTACAAGGATGTTGAGAATGATAATCACATGGAAAATGTTGCTGATGAAAATGAGGAAACCATGCTTGATCCTGAAGATGAGCATATGCAATTGCTGGAAACTTGAAATACGTATCAATTCATGAGAGCATTATACCTACTAATGAGGAAGTCCTCAACCAGAGATCTTATTATTGTCAATCCTTTTGTGTTGTGCAAACAAGAAAAAAAGGTCATTATGTGTCTCAATATGGCTGATCTTCTTGTGCTAGTTTCTATAATGATTTTTTTTTTAAAAAAATGTGCATGATGCTTTACTATATAACAAGTGGATTGATGCTATGATAGATGAGCTTAACCGGTCTAAAAGGAATCACTACAAAAAAAAAACCTTTTTGCTACACTATAGCTTGCCACGCCACAAAATAAGCGCCGCGAAAAGGAACCTTTAGCGCTTTTATGAGCGTCGCAAAAAAGTAGTTTCGCGTCACTTTTTTATCCAAAAAAATTACAGTAAAGGTACCTTTTTGTGTCGTTCGTAAAAAGTGACGCTAATGGTAAATTTTTGCGGCGCTGTTTCTTCTTTAGAGTGGCAAACAAAAGTGTAGAAAAAATGTATTTTTTTAGTAGTGAATGACGTTCAGGACTTAATACTTAGACCATCACTATATAAGACTATCATAGAACCAAATGGGTATTCCAAAATAAACTAAATGAGAAAGGTGAAGTTACTAGAAATAATGCTAGATAAGTTGCACAAGGTTGTAATAGAGAAGAAGGTATATATGTGATGAAACCCGCACATGTTGCTAGAATTGAGGCATTAGATTACTTATTCCGGTTGATTCCATAAATTATTTTAAACTATTTCAAATAGATGTTACGAGTGCTTTCATAAATTGTTTAATTGATAAAGAGATGTATATTAAGCCACCACTTGGTTTTGAGGATCACTCTCATTCTAGCCATGATTTAAAGCTTAAGAAAACTTTATATGGTCTGAAACAAGCCCGATGTATATTAAGCCACCACTTGGTTTTGAGGATCACTCTCATTCTAGCCATGATTTAAAGCTTAAGAAAACTTTATATGGTCTGAAACAAGCCCCAAGGGCATGAAATGAAAAACTAACAATATTTGTGTTGTCTTCTGTTCTGTAAATGACATCATTTCTGGTTCATCCAACATGCGTTTGCGTGAAGATTTTTCGAAATATATGCAAAATGAAATTGAAATGAGTGCCATGCACTACAAGAAACTTGCCAATTTACGGCGGGCAAGGCATGCCATAGATGGTAAATTATGGCGCACAAATGCAAGCCATTGATGGACACGCCGTAAATCTAAGTTGAAAATTACAACATGCTTTTGTAAGCCATATATGATCACGAAATGTACACCGTAAATATAGTTTGAGCCCAATAGAAAAAAATTGTTCGAGGCATGCAAGAGTACGCCGTAAACTCAAACCACTGCAGCACATAAATGGGCCAATCTACATCAAACTATAACATACAAAGAATGCCATAAAATCACTAAAATCATCTACCACGGCATGCATATGCATGCCGTAATGACCAATTGGATGCCGGCCATAAATTGACATAAATGCAGACCATAATTGCTTCATACATACACCATAAACTATGATAATGAACATTGTACTTTATACACATTATAACTTCATCCTTTTAAACAATACATATTTTATTACAATTCTGATAAAAGTACATATACATAACACAATAGCAACTATCAAACGCATCACAACAATAACGCATACAACGAACCACCCACAGTACCATCACAGCAAGCTACCTATAGTACCATCTTCATCATCATCCAAGTCTTCAGACTGAAAGTTGAAACAATTGGAAATTTAAGTACATGGATTAAAATACATTTACACTATGCAAGGAAGAAATTTCAATCTCAGTATAACCTTCTTTGCATCGACAACTGGAATCTCTTTAGGAGTGTCATCTAGAAATGGAATTTTCAACAGTGAAGCAATCTGATAAAATAAAACTGAAAGCCATGAGAAAATCCATAGTGCAAAACAGAAGAGACAAACTTGATACGAAATGATTCATGATTTACAATGTCGTATGCTTTTTCTCATTCCATATACTGTGTTGTGGTAACTTGAGAACTAAGTCCCTGGAGAATACAAAAGCACACAACTAAAAGAGCAAAAGAAAATCAACATCAAAGCTCGGTAACTAGACATCTTTGTGAGTCCAAAATCTTTGAGCGAAATCCTCGACAAAAAGGATTGGACGATAATCGTGAGACAAAGCGACAAATAATCGAGAAGAAGCCGGGATATAAGCATTACGAGGATCAAACTTGCAAAGAAAATGAGTCAATGATAAATCAAATATCAAGAAATAACAACACAAAACATTATGTTTCATTTAAGAAAAAAGACAAACCTTTTCCCGTCCATTGTCACGGCAACAACATTCACTAAAGCGATGCATTAATGATGTCCCAACCTAAACAAATGAAATACTAGGAAGAGTCAAGTTCAATTACTACATAACTTTGACTCCCAAGTGAAAAGATTACACATTGTCAAGCAAAGAACAGCAAGCAGACTACATCAAAGTCATATATCCAAATCACTCAAACTACCAACTTTCTTAAATGTATATGACACTAACGAAAGACCCTTTCACAAGAATATGGAGATAAAAAATATTGAACATTTATACCGTAAGAAAAAAAATTATATAGCACGACATTTTCGGTGACTAAATCTCCAATGGCATTTTTATTGCACAGAACATAGAGCTCATTACCAAAGAAAATGAACGCATGGACTTGAACATAACAGAAGTACCTTTTTTTTCTTGGACCAAGAGACAAAACTTACAACAAACTATAAATAAAGTCCATCCAGGTATATCAAACTTGTCATTCAGATTGGCAAAATGCAACCACATACCAAGAAGATAATAGCTTTGATTTCCAGTATCCTTACCATGTATCCATTTGAAAATCCTTATATCAGCTACTGTTTGGTTATTTTGTAACTAATTGCAGTCGGATTCACGATCAGTAATATATTAGCTATAAAATTCAAAGAGCGGCACTAGCTATGAAAATTGATTAAAAAGGTCCTTGTCATAAGTAGAATGTTAGATATGTAAGAAGAAATATGGACTATGGACTTTTCCATATGCTTAACACACACAAAGGAGAGAGCATCAGAAGCATAACAAGAAGAAAATCAAGCATTAAAAATACTATTAACAACTACTAACTGAAGCTGGCTGGAATACGAAAAAATATGTCTCCAACGTAAGGACAACATGCTAGTCAAGTGCAGAACGCATGCTTTTTCGACAATTTAAAGTATGAAAGGTGAAGAAACACAACATGTCTAATAGATCACAACCTTGAACAAACTACGACATGACCACACATGAAGATGGAGACTTCGATTACTTGTAAAGATAACATTTACAGCATCGTATAACCTCTTCGCTTCGATTGGTTCACCGACAAGCTCCGATGGTAAATTTGACAGCGAGAGAACTGTCGTAGAACCAAAAAGTGTAAGAAAGCTTCAAATTACTTGTATCACATAACATGGGATTGTATACAAAAAAAAGTAGTGTCAAGTTTTAATTGATGAAGAAATCATCACCTTTAACCCCCCTGCTGTGCAATCTGAAATAGGCCAACCATGATCTGCAGTTCAAAAAAATAGGGAAGATCAGGAAAAAGAAGATGCTCATAAGTACAGTAACTTTCCATACATATTGAATACAACCTACCTGTAAAAATACATGGGAGAAACTAACGTATTCTTGATGTTTTTGTCCACGGAGTGATGAAGTCTTGAGTTCTTTGGAAGTATGGCCCGAATCACTAGTTTTAAGCATTGTGGCATTTCATCGAACACCTTATGGACAAAGTAGTTCATTTATTTTCTTAAGATCGATTCAAAACCAGAACAAAAGCAACACCATGAGAAGGACTAAATAGAGAAATCGAAGCAAGAGTTAAAATGAAAAACCTTTCAAGATCGATGATGGCAAAATAGGATCGGCCGACTTGAATTCGCGGAGGAAGATTATCCCGCCAACACGTAATCCATATAAAAGAGATAGCTCAGAGATTACCAAAAGCATTGGCGATATGAAGACGACGCTCCGGTCATTGTTTCGATGGTGTCCCGGCGATCGCAATGGGCGATGGAAATTCTTATGGGAGAAGAAGGAAAATAGATATTTGCGGAGTTTTCTTACCGGGAGGCGGGAGGGGAGTAGATCGAAGTCGTAAGTTTTAGGGATTTTGTTTCAGTAAATATAAGAATACCTTTATATGTTATTCAAATTTTATGGCGTACATGTATGTATGTCGTAAATCTATGTTGTAAATACTATATTTTCTTGTAGTGATGGGAGAAATTTTTATCGTTTTAGGTCTCTAGGTCAAACAAGGGAATACGTATTGGCCAGTATAAGTACGTACAAAAGCTCTTCAAAAAGTTTAATTATGAAAAGTGTAACCCCAATATGCACGTCCCCTAAACTTGAGCTTGCACGCAATGACTCCTTATTTGATGCTCATGTTCACATAAGTCTTAGAGTAATGATAGAAGCATAACGGTTGTGCCACAACGAGTGACACAATGGTAATCTGTACCATTGATTATATTAGATGTATATTATGAACAATACAGACTCATTATGATCAACGGTGTAGATCACCGTTGTGTCACTCGTTGTGGCACAAACCGCTGTGCTCTATCATTACTCTAAGTCTTATTAGCCACTAATATATTTAAATGCATCCGGACCTAATCATCGCTTATTGTGTTCTTTTTTGTGCTAAATTTCAAGCCAATCCTCAAATGTGTCATAAAAATGTTGTAATGAAATCTTTAGATACCTTAAACATACCCTATCTCTTAGGATTTTTCTATGGTAAAGGCATCCAAATTTAATCTTTATGCTTATATTGATGTTGATTTTGGTGGTTGCAAGATAAATAGAAAAAGCATTAGTGGATCTTGTTTTTTATTTCATTATGGATATGCTCATATCATGGACTTCAAACGAACAACATAGTGTTGCCTTGAGTAAACAACAACAAAATATGTCTCATTATCAAATAGTATTTCATAGATTATGTTAGAGTATAATGGTGAAGGGCATGAGTGCGATCACTTGATGATCTCAAAGAGACTATATGAAGGCTCAAGCAGATCTTTGAGTTGTTTATTGTAGAAAATGATTATCTAGTTATAGTTTGTTGTAGCCGTTTGTAACTTGCTCTTCACTGATTCTTGGGGTGTAAAAAGCTATAAATATCCCATGATCATTCATTTGCATTGTAACTTAACTTGTTGGTTTCAGTTCATTAATAATAATTCCGCATTCTTTCCTTACTTTCTGTTTGTGATTCTAAAAACTTCAACATGGTATCAGAGCAGAAATTTGAGAATTTCTAAATGTTTTTCTGCGTTTTCTCTGGTTATTGAAGAATCTTGAGAGAATTCTTCATTTTTCTGTGTTTTCCAGTTTTTTGAGAGTAAACTGAGATTACTTTCGGAGTTTTTGATCATTACTTGATCATTTTTTGATAAGTTATGGAGTTCTTAATAGCCATGGAAGCAAAGAAACAAGAATTAAACCACTCCAGTCCATTCTACGTTCATCATAATGAGAATCTGTCTCTGGTTCTTGTTCAGCAATTGATGAATGGAACAACAATAATCCATGGAAGATTTCCATGGAGATATTGATAACCAAGAACAAAATTGGCATCGTAGACGGTACAATTAAAAGAACAGAAGCAGATTTAGCAGATTTCCATTCATGGCGACAGTGTGATACAATGGTGAGATCATTGATCTTGAATTCTATAAAGAACATCATTGTTCAAAGTTTGATGTACTTCAAGAGTGCACATGCGATTCGGAAGAATCTTCTTCGCTAGATTTTCTAATGTGGATGCCTCGAGGCTTTCAAATATTCTTGAAGAGATGCATTTGCTGAAGTAAGGTACAAATTCTGTCAATCAATATATCATAAAATTAATTGTTCCATGAGAAGAAATCAAGACCATCAGGCATATGCCAGTCTGTTCTTGTGATCCTCAATGTCACAGCAATGCAATGCAATTAGCACTCTAATGGATCATATGGAGGCTGAACATGTTATGATATTCTTTAAAGGTTTAAGGGATGAATTTGATACAACGGTTTCACAACAATGTTGATCAGCCTTTTCTAGAAATCCTTGATGCCTTTCCAATGGCCATTAAGTTTGAAAGACAGAAGTTATATGTGGATAAGAAGGGCAAGAATCAATAATCTATGGTTCTCTTGTCTCAAAAGAATGGATAGGGTTAATATCAATCTGTCAGCAGACAAGGCTCTGTGACTGCTGCAAATACCAGACCTAAAAATCCCAAGAAGTTACACTGTATTTTTTGTGGATTCAATGGTCATACTAAAGAGACTTGTGATAAGAAACATGGCTATTCTCCTAGTTTCAAGTCAAAGAGGGCTAATATGGTAGAAGAAGAACAGTCAGCAGAAGAAGATCAGGCCCAATATGTCTGCTGGACCAGGGTTTCCCAATTCTTACTGCACATCAACTTGCTAAGTTGATGGCTCTGATAAGTTTGGATCCTCCTAGACATGCAGGATTTGCTGTTGGCAAACCTACTGATATTGTTACACTTTACTCACCTGCTATAAGGACAGGTGATCTAAATTTAGTATGGCCTATACAATGAATCTTGGACTCTGGTGCCACAGATCATATTGTCGGGTCATTGGTTCTATTAAGGAATCCCAAACCTTCTTCTGGTATAAAAAAAAGATTACCTAATGGAAATAATGTTTCTGTCACAAACAAAGGACAAGTTAGGGTAAACCCTCAACTAGTCCTACATGATGTGTTTTATATTCCTGGATTAAAATATAATCTATTTTCCTTACCTTCATTCATTAATCACACAAAATGTGCAACTGTTTTCTTTGGTAAAAAGTTTGTTTTGAGGAAAAGAACAAGAAATACTAGTACACCCTTACATATTTTGATATTATCTTAGTTTAGTACATATACTTTTCAGTCGCTTACGATATGTAAATACTATTGGGTGGTAGAGTGATTAGGCTTTTATTCCTTCAGTTGGAGAGCAAGGGTTCGTTCCCCTTTTTTTCACTATTTTTTTTGTACAATTTTGCTTGTTTTACCATTTTGCTTCTTCAATTATGTATAAATATTTTGAACTATTGCACGATTTATTTTTACCATTGCATTTCTATTTTATAGTTTGCAAGTTTATTTCATTATTCATAATTTGAAACATCAAACTTTATTACAGTTATTTTACCAGTCATCATTATATATTTTTTCGATTCTTTTTTTCATTCTATATAGTAATTATTTAAATGGAAGAAATATGATATTTGAGTTTGTATTATCTTTCAAAAAAATTATATAAAATATTGATGTGATTGCTCTATGTTAAAAGATTGATGTAAAATATACGATTTTAGAGACACTTGTTATTTAACATTTTGAGTAATCATATAAGTATATTAAGATTAGTGAATATATGTATGGGACGAGGGTGTGAGATTCTCAAAATTTTCAATGAAGGTACATAAATAATATATAGGGAATTTTCTATTTCTACAAAATTTAAGCAGGCGACTATTATTATTTTTATCGCGGAGCATGCTTCATTTAACGATTTTCCGGTGTCATTTGATGAAGAGTTATGCCCCTTCAACCAAAAATCCGCCTCCGCCTTGGCTTGGTGATAGTTTTGGAGGCTCGACTTTTCGTGCCATTCAAGTAACCGTATCAGTTGTAGCCGGATAGCAATTAAGCTGCTAAATTGTAACTTCAATGCAACATAGTTATTGTCTTTTAATTTGGGAGGGTTTGTGATGCAGAGTGGAGCACGATTAGGTGGGAATCAGTAGGGTTCTGGGCTGTTGGATGGTGGTGCTGAAAGTGTCAGAAGTTGCCATGGCCGGTTAGGGTTTGGCTGAGTTGAGAAGAAGGAATGCATGAATAGAGAAAGCAAAAGAGGAGAACGGGGAAGATGGAGGCCAAAGGATATGAGGGATATGTAGAATCTCAGTGCCCCGATACCATGCTGAATTTTATGGTGGAAAATGTGTTTTTCGTTGAACAATAGGGATTGTTGTACCTCATATATGTTTGTATACTAATTAAATCAGCATCTCCTGGTACGACCAAAATGATTTTTCATATACTTTTACGGTAAAACGACGCCGATTAATTGCCAGCTGTCTTGCTCATGCCCAATCCATCGCCTTCGTTCCCAATCGGTGAGTGCGTTCACGTCACTCTTCCAAAGACCGCCTTCACTTGTTCTTCTATAAATACGCTTGGTGGTAGATCAAAACTTTTACGCCATTACTGATTTGTCCCGTCCGGTGGTTTTTTATTTGCTCTGTGCTCTTCTCGCATTTTAGTTACGGGTTTTACGTTGTGATGATTTTGGTTGTTATTGCAGCTTCGGTGATTTGTATTGCTTCTGCCATTACACTTAACGCCGGCGTTTCTAGGTAATTTTTAGTCCTTTGTATTCTTTCGTTGCTTTTTAGCTTCAGTTTCTTTGCAATTTCAGTGTGTGTGATTTCGTGTACGTTCTTTTTCTTCTGTCACTTTCTTATTGAGTTCCTGGTCATGGTGTTTTTGATAGTTAATTAGGATGCATGCTGGGTTTTAATAGGGTTCTTTAGCTGTTAATGAGGATGCATGTTTGTTTAATGCTTAATTGCTTACTCATTCTTTTTTATAGTTTTTTGTGTGTCAGATGTTAGTACATCGTGCTTCGCTTGCATCATGTTTGAGGCGAATATATCATCTTTCGTTTATTGCTTGGATGCAGAGTTGTTGCTCTTAGTGTTTTTGGTGGTTAATTAGGGTGCATGCTGTGTTTTAATGAGGTTTTGTCACAATTAATGAGGATGCATGTTTATTTAACGGCTAATCGCTTGTTACCTATTTTTTCCTGGCTTACTAACGTTGTTCATTGGTCGTGGGATTTCCGGGGTAGAAATCAAAGGAAATACATGCTTTTTAGGTTTGTCTTTGTTGCTCTGGAATACCTATGACTGAATCTGATGGTGCAGTGTTTTGCTTCCGTACTAGGTAGTGAAAAATTACTATGTCGTCTATTGGTTCTGGATTTTCCTGGGTACAGATTAAAGAAAATATATGGTGTCTTAGATTGTGTTTCGCGCTTTGCAGTGGCCATGATTGAATCTAATGGTGCAGTGTTTTGCTTCATTGGTAGGTAGTGAAAAATTACTATTTCTAGGTACGTGTGTGAGCTTTAAAGTTAATGAAAATAGGCTGTGCGTTTGTGTGGTGAAAGGTAGCCTCATGAGGTTGAGGCGAAGGGAGGATAGGGGTGATTCTTGCATCTTTGCTACTACAAATGGTTGTGTACCGGGGAAGGGTAGTGCCGTTTTACTTCGGTTTTGTGCTTGTTGATTTTTCTGCGTCTAAGTTATGCCATAGGTCTGTGTGTCTTAGGTTTCTGCCCCTGTTGCCTTGGATTTTCTCTCGGTCTACCATTTTTCTCTCTTAGTTATGTATTGACTTTAGTCACTGAGTTTGGTTTCTCTGTGGTTGCCTGGGTTACGTTGCCTGGTCATTCCGATGGCTTTTGTGGTATTTCCTCTGTCGCTTTGTGCGTGTTGCCGTTTGTTCTCATGCAGCCTCCTGTTTCTGGGGATATGTGCCTGCAATGTTTCAGTTTCTATGCTTTTTTGCGCACTCGGTGTATTATGTGTTCGGTTTTGCGTCTCTATGCTATATTTTTCCGGTGTGTCTACTCCTTTTTTACAGGGGATTGATAATGGCGCTTATCATTTCATTGTTTCCATGGGTGATGTGCCATGTTTGGTACGTTCTCCTCATGTTTGTTACGTGTGGGGTCTGATGTGTGTGATTTTCGTTGTTGCCTTGCCAGTGGTGATGTGTATATTAGGTTGTGCTCATGTGTTTTCTCTCGGCAGGTAGTTGTGGTTTCTATGGTTATTTGTTCTGCCAATTGCTTCTGCAGGTGCGTTTTTTTCCTCGTCTTTTGCTTCTTCTTGCCTGCCTTTGTTAGTAGCTTTGTACGTATGTCTTGTACGTTGTACTTAGCCTTGGTTGCCTTCTATTTACCGTCACTAGGCTATGCTTAGTAGTTGTGGTAGCATTACTTACTAGGGTGATGGATGACCAAAGTCGAGCTGAGAGAAATGAGAGAAGGAGAAAAGCGCACACAGATATGGGTGCTGGTAAGAAAACAGAATTTTTGAGGCAGCGGCGTATGCGTTATACGTCAAAAAGTAGGGTTGCTCAAGCCTCTCAGCTGGCGGGTGACACCGAATGTGCTCCTGCCCGTGACCAAGGAATCTCCTCTGTGACTGATCCTGCAACGCACTCTCCGGCCGCAAACATAGGGTTGCACAATGCACCTTCTGACGACCAAGGTATCGCAGAAGAAAGAGGTCCTGCCTACACTGCCCCGCCTCGTGCCCGTACTGTGATATGTCAGACATCTCATATACAGCATGACTTTAATCCTTCTGGCAGCCTTAGGCCAGGCTTTGCTTCCACTAAATTACCTCATGTGTTACACGTGCCACATGCTGAATTATATTCCAGTCTCTTACCAGGTGCTCCAAACTGCACCTATTGCCATGCCAAGCGTTTCTACCATGAATCTGCATGATTCTATTGCTCTGAAGGCGAGATAAGTATTGCCTCCCCATCGATGCCATCTGCCCTTGCTCGATTATTTAGTGACTCAGACATTCAATCCGTAACTTTTATGAAATATGCAAGGAGCTATAACAATAACTTAGCATTCACCATATTCACAGCCAATAAAGATAACGAGCTTATGAAAAATAAGCAAGGTACATACACATTCAAGGTCCAAGGCAAAATACATCACTACCTTGCTTGCTTTAATAGAAACACTGACACACCTACTGGTGTGTAGTTTTATTTCTATGACCCTCAAACTGAGCTTGAGGAGCGCTTGGCTACGTCATTTTGATTTTCTAGGGATGTCATGACCACATTGATGCATGTGCTTGCTGAAAACCCGTACGCATGCTTCTTGCACCAAGTCAGGGATTTAGAATGTGTAGATAGCTACAAGTTGTGCCTTGTTAGCAACCCTAGACTCGATCAATGTGTTTATAATGAGCCCACAAGCGACGATGTGTCTGCGATTCCTTCTATCGGCGAGGAAGACGGCTCCAATCCTGAATGCCATATCCAAATATATTCGAAGGATGCAGTCCCTTACAGAATATGCCACAACTACGGATGCTATGATTCGTTGCAATACCCTTTGATGTTTCCACGGGGTGAGGTTGGATGGCATGGTAATATAGAGAAACTTGCACCAAATAGGCGGAAATGAGGTTATAGATGCCGTGATCCTTTGGGTGGTAGGGGCGCTTTTGTTGCTGACGCTGATGAACTCCTGTGCCAAGAAAGACTAGGTACACTTTGCTTTTCTATACTTCGGTAATTGATTGCAACGACTAGTTTCTGATTCATCTCCTTGATTTTCACCTCAGCATTTGAGGACGGTGTTCGGAAATGTTACACTGCTTCGTGCAATCAATACTATTGCTACAAGCTGCAAGTATGTGACAACGATACTTCTATGTTTTTTCACACTGGCAGGTTACTGCAGCAGTTCATAGTGGATATATTTGTGAAGGTTGAAACTTCAAGGCTAGAATATATCTACAAGCAACAAAAGAAGATACGCACAGAGTGTTTGTAGGGGATACTTGACAGTATCGTAGGCGGAAACAACTCCAGCTCTGCGGTTGGTCGAAAAGTTGTTCTTCCTCCTTCATTCGTGGGCGGCCCACGCGACATGAAAAAATGCTACATGGATGCGATGTGTTTGGTGCAGAATTTTGGGAACCCAGATTTCTTTCTAACAATGACTTTCAATCCATCTTGGCCCGAGATTAGTAGCCATTTGCTTCACATGAGCGCCTTAAAACGGCGGATTTGTTTGTGTGGGTTTTCAAATGAAGCTCGAGGTGCTAAAAAAGGAACTCCTAAAATATCTTGTCCTCGGGGTACCGGTAGCGTGTGTTTACTCAATAGAATTCCAGAAATGGGGGCTGCCCCATGCACATTTGCTTCTGATTATGGATAGGGATTCTAGGCCCTTAAATCCAAAAGCGTATGACCGTTTCATCAGTGCCGAGTTTCCTGACCCTTCGCTTAACCCACGTTTGCATGACCTCGTTCTTAAACACATGGTTCATGGACCATATGGCTTACTTAATCCTAGGTTCCCTTGTATGTGGGATAAAAAATGCAAAAACAAATATCCAATGGATTTTCTTCAATATACTACGCATGGATGCAACAGCTATCCCCATTACAGGCGGCGTGACACATGCATCTCCGCCAGAGTGAGGGGCCATGTAATTGACAACCGGTGGATCGTACTTTACTATCCATACCTACTACAAAAATACGACTGCCACATTAACGTGGAGATCTGCTCAACTATTAAACTCATGAAGTATATTTACAAGTACATTTACAAGGGCCCCAACAAAATATCTTTCCAAATGGCGACCGCTAATGCTGAAGATGAGGTAAAAGAGTACCAACCAGGGAGGTCGGTCGGTCCACCTGAGGGTGCATGGCGTTTATACACGTTTGACTTATTCGAGATGCAACCTACAGTGGTCGTGTTGTAGCTCCATCTCACCGATAATTACCTTGTCTCCTTTGGAACTGACCAAGACCTAAACAATATTGCCAGCAATGATTTCCTAGGTAAAATAATGTTGATGCAATTCTTTGATATGAACCGAACCAATGACAGGGTTGCACGCTTTCAGACTCTATACAAGGAATTTCCTAAATATTTTGTCTGGGATTCAGGCAAATGAATGTGGTCCGGACGAAAAAAATGTAAGGTAGTGGGCCGTATCGTGACGGGTAACCCGAGAGAAGGTGAAAGATATTACCTACGCTTGCTTCTAAATCACGTACCAGGTCCTAAATTGTACAATGACCTTTTGACAGTAGAAGGTTATTTACATTCCACATTTAGAGTAGTAGCTTTGGCAAGAAACTTTCTTGCCACAGACGCTGACCTAGACATGTGCTTAGATGAGGCAGTACTCTACCAAATGCCTAGGCAACTTCGACACCTCTTTGCTTCTATCCTTGTGTTTTGCGCACCTTCCGATCCCCGTAGGCTCTGGCAGAAATACGCTGATTTGCTTTCCGAAGATTACGCAAGGACACATTCATCATTGTCGCAACATGTTTCTTAAATTCACACGAAAGCTCTTCATGACCTATCTCTTTTATTAGACGACATAGGAAAGTGGCTGTCTGATTACAACCTAAGTCTGGAAGTGGAGGCAATATCCCACAGAAACAATGCATCACATGAAATAGCTTATGAAATGATAATTGGAGTAGACGACAACGATCTCCTCAATGTCCACAAACTGAATGAGCAACAACGCCGCGCCTATGACACTATCATGGGAAAAATTCCGCGGAATGAACCTTGCGCTTTCTTCATTGATGGTCTGGGTGGCACATGCAAGACTTACTTATACAAAGCGGTCTCAGCTACTCTTAAGTCCTAGCAATACATTGCGTTGGCTACAGCTACTTCCAGTGTAGCAGCATGTGTCTTTCCAGGAGGTAGAATGACGTATTCACGGTTCAAACTCCCGTTCCATGATGAAAACAATCAGATAGCCAGTGTCAGCAAACAATCCACCACAACTAAGATGCTTAGGGAAGCCAATGTAATAATTTGGGACGAGGCTCCAATGACACATAGACAATCTGTCGAGGTATTCTCAGAAATGCTCAAGGACATCACCAGAGTTAACCAACCATTCGGTAACAAGGTTGTCGTATTCAGAGGCGATTTCAGCGAGTGCTACGGTTGTAATGAATGCCACCAAACATCAGAAACTCAATGCAAGCTTGTTCAGTTCACCTTTGTGGCCCGTGCTTACGAAAATAAACTTGATCGAGAACATGCGAGCTAGAGTTGATCCTCTCTTCACGCAGATTTTGCTTTGCATTGGTGATGGTCTGAGCCTAAAAGCGAGAATGGAAACATTACCCTACCCGTAAATATGGCTATCCTACTCACCAAACAGGGACGCATCGTTGTAGCAACTGATAAAATTCGTTTACCCAGACATAAATGCTTTCGGAACCGATCAAAGCCTTGCCATGTCCCGAGCTTTGTTCACACCTATGAACGATTCTGTGAACGACATAAATGAATCTATGTTGGATAATATGCCTGGCCACCCTACAAAGTACATAAGTAATGACACGGCAATTGATCCCCAACACCGAGGAGACCTCGACGATTTCTTAAATTCGCTACATCCGAGTAGCCTTCCACCGTATGAGCTAATACTGAAACCGAACTCACCCTTGATGCTACTAAGAAACCTAAACCTTATTCAAGGACTTTGTAACGGGACTACGCTGATCTGTAAACAGCTTCAGGCTCACACCATCGTCGTTGAAAATGCAACTGGTCCATACGCAGGCAATACTACTATCTTGCACAAGATTCCTCTTGAATCCTCGAATGAAGACAAATGTGCGATACAATTTAAGCGTTACCAATTCCTTATCCGCTTGTGTTTTGCAATGACGATCAACAAAGCTCAAGGGCAAACACTGGACCGCGTTGGTGTGTATCTACGTGAACCAGTCTTCTCACATGGACAGCTCTATGTCGCTTTATCAAGGGTGAGAAAATCCAGCTCAATCAAAGTACTTATTGCACCACCCACATTCACTGACAACACAAACAGTACCCTAACTAAAAACATTGTCTACCGCGAGATACACGATAGAGTACAAGACAACCAGTAACTTGACACATAGTGACTAGCACACTCCCCCACTCCAATTGAGTTAAACATAGGTATCCCTACAATATTTACTGGGTCCCTAAAAATTTACTTAGTCAGGTTTCTTTCCCCTGCCTCAATTGTTGTTCGATTAGCAGTTAAACTGTTAGCCACAATAAGGGTGTTCACTGTTTTTTTCCTGATTGTTTATTACGTCATGCAACGAATATGGTCAGCAGGTATCAAGATCATGGCAAAGGAAATGTGCATAGATGACGTTACAGGCAAATCCGACGACTGGAGGGTGAAAGTTCTCGTTGCCGAGAACAACAACGTCTACACTAACGAATGTGGAAAGTGGCTCCAAAAATTACTTCTTATAGATTCCCAAGTACGTAGAACCAAAATTTATGATTCCATTATTTCCCCTCTACTTTGTTATATGCTCTAAGTTTCCTCATTTTACGTGTGCAAATAACCCAACAGGGTAACAAAGTGGAGGTGTGATCTTGAATAGCAACATCAATGTCTTAGAAGGAAATTTGATCCAATTCTCGACCTACATTATCGGTGGAGCGAAGGTTCAACCCATTAAGGCCGGTTATCAATACGCTACGCCAGGGATAACAACGCAATGGGTTCTGTCTAGAGCAACCTTTGTCCGCCAGGTAACCGACGAAGCTGAGAAGATCCCTTATTGTTGGAAATAAAATTTGTGTTTTGATGATAATTCGTCATATTTTAAGTATTATCTTAACCCTATTGATGAAGTGCTGAAGCTAGCTGTTATAGTGAAAGGCTAAAAGATGTCTAGAACTGAATGTATAGATCTTACTAGATTCTGATATTTGTATAAGCTACATCAGACAAGCACTGTAATAGTTATAGTTTCGTAAAACTGAAAACTGCAAGTCATTTAGAAAACTGGAAATCGTCAAGATAAACTGACTGAAAAATTGACTCAGACTACACCTATATGGAATTGAAGAAGATAAGTTCGCTGAGGGACACAAACTCGGTTGGCTTATCTAGAAGGTTGAAGAACTGAGGGTTCAAACTCAGTTGATGAAGAACTAAGGGCCACAGACTCAGTTATGATTGTAAAGTTAGAATTCAGGCAAGTTTGTGGTGACCTAAACTGACTTTATGGATCTTATATAAAGACCTAAGAGTCATAAGGACAATGAACTCTTAGATGATATTTGCTTATGGTGTACTCTGGTTAAGTCAATTATAATCAGATGAAAAATTGGAGTACTAATATTTGAAGAAGAGTAAAATCTTAGTTAATGCTCGAAGTTAGTCAAGAAACCGACAACTAACGAACTCAGTATGAAACTGATCAGGAAACTCAGTTTTATAAGTCAGTCATCCATCAAACTGATAGTATAGTCGAACGTTGTAATGGAAGCAATGTTATTGTATGAAATACTGACAGATCAAAACGGTCATAAAATATAGCCGTTACAAGATATCCGTTGACACAATTCAGATTCAAAGTAAATGAACGTTAGATCCTACACTATAATTAGAGGACTTTGCAGCAAGAATAAACATACCGAATTATGAAGATTACAAGCATTCTGTGCACTACTTTCATTTATTTGAATTGCTATCATTATATGCGCTAAACAAGATCATTTCAAGAATTCTTCCAAGTTCAAGCTACACAAGATTTATCAAGAATCATACACTTAGAAGAACCACAGACAAGAATCAATTTATTGATTCTCATCCCAACTTTGATTCTTAATCAATGGTTTAGACTGTGAAGCAAACCGGGAAGGTTTTGCCAAGGACAGTTGTCACAGCAGTCGGGTAGACTGTGTTTGTGGTGGTAGCTGGTGAAGAGGCCTACGTAACCCTTCAAGGACCAGTGTTCAAGCAACTATAGAGCAGCAATTCTACCTGTTCTACAACTGTTTAGATAGTGAAGCTAGGATTAGCCAAGGACTATTGTTTAGGACTTTTTGTAACAGCTCACCTCAAGAAGTTGTAGTGGAATTTTCCTCCGCACCACCTAGAACCTCTATAACTCTTTTTTCATTTACTTTACGCATTTACATCTCACAGTTATATATTGTAGCATTTATAATGTTTACACAACATACTGAGAACTGATTGTTACACATCTCACAGCTCACAAACTGACATTCACTAATTCGGGTTTAGCACACTAAACTTTTCAGTATAGAATAACAAGATCAAGAAAAAGGCTAGACTTATATCCGCTGCCGGTTGACTTAGTTTTACTTAAGTGAGTTAGACTTAAACTCAGCTCAGTCAGCTTAACTCCACACAAGTTATAACTGAACCTTAATTTGTTTAAAATCCAGTTTTTAGGGACAAGTTTATTCACCCTCTAAACTTGTGTTAGTCTTTCCAAGGACCAAAGAATTGGTATCGAAGCGGTGTTTCTTTAACAAGCCATTGTTAAAAGCTCATTTCTCTAAATCTCCTCTAGTTGTTCTCATTACAAAGCTCAGTTTCTAGTTTTCATATAATCAGTTTTCACTCACTCACTATGGATATCAATTAGTATGCAAGACAGATGTTTATGTGCAACATGGATAGGTTTGATGAATACAAATGTCGTATGCAGGCTTTTCTAGCTGGTACTCATGACGAGATGATGAACGTGCTCACAGATGGACCGATTCAGATCACTTACATGCAAACTGATAGTGAAAGACAAGATCGAGTTCCAAAGCCCAAAGCTGAATGGACTAGTGATGATCGCAAGCGAAACAATCTCAACAATGTTTCTATGGACTTTATCCTCAGAACTTTTGACCGCAACATGTACTTGAAGGTGAAAGAATGCACAACTGCTAAGGAAATATGGGACAAACTTCAGTTAGTTTGTGAAGGAACTGACTCAATCAAGGAGAACAAAATCTCTGTTGCAAAGCAGAAGTTTGAGAATTTCAAGATGAAATCTGGAGTAACCTTTGACCAAATGGAGACAAGATTCAGTGCTATCATGGATGAACTAGATCTACTCAAGATTGAATACAAAAAGAAAGTAATCAATACAAGAATTTTGAAGGCCTTACCTATGTGTTGGAAAATTAAAGTCACTGCTATGGAAGAATCTAAAAGACTCCTTCAAAATCTTCTCAGATTTAAAAGCTTATGAATTCAGTGAAGATTTTACAAGCACAACTGCAATAATCAATGCTCTGGAAGAATCAAAGTCCACAGCACTTGCAGCAGCATCAAATGACTCTCAAGAAACATCCATAACCAATCTTCAATAGTTGGATGAAATGGAGGAACAAATGGCACTCATGATGAGTCGAATCAGAAGAATGAAGAATGGTCATCCTGTAACTCAGAAGTTTATCAAGAAGACTCCTTAAAAGAGAAATGATGATGAATATCTTTGTTTCAAGCTGCAAGAAACTTGGACATTATAAAAAGTGAATGCCCATAATCGAATGCAAAGAAGACTCAAAGAAAAGAAGAACCATCGAAGAAGAGCATTATTAGTGGAGATGAGTCGACTACTAAGCCGGGTATGTGAGAAAGATTATCTGATGACACAGCTTTAATGGCGCACATGGAATATCCCAATGAGGTATGTGAATCAAATTCCAAACACAGCTCAGCTCAGATTTCCATGCAAAATGCATGTTCTTCAACAGCCGATTCCAATCCAAAAAACTCAGAATTAGAAGAAACTCTTGACCAATTGATGAATCAGCTTGTCCCCATACAGGTGCGTTATGAATCAATCAAAGCTGAGAAAGAAGCTCTAATTCTAGAAGTCAAAAGATTGAATGATGAACTGAACACGTTAAGACTAAGCAGAACTGATAAAGGAAAGAATCAGTGTTAGTTCATCTGATCAAGAAGAAACAACATCTTTTGCTCAATCTAGTTCAGCAACTGGATTCAAATCAGGCAAGCCATATGGAGATAGAACTGTCTTAGGATTTGATACACAACAAACTTCGAAGGGAGGAACAAGTAAAGTAACTGAACCTAATACCAAAACTGGTGTTTAGTTTGTATCTATACAATATCCTCAAACTAAGAAGCATGCTGAACCAGTGAAACAAGTTCAACGTGAATCGAGATCGCCTCTCGTCGATTTTCAAAAAAGTCAGCTGTATACAACAACAGGGTCAATCAAAAGGGTAAACCAAATTGTACATCATGAAAATCGAAAAGGTAGATCAAATTTTGATTCTACTAAAGCTGATCAGGCCAAGAACCAGAAAAACTTGACCACTGATAAATCCAAGAATATCAATTATTCAAAGATTCACAAAGTCAGGGGCAAAGGCAAATTATTTCCAACTGACGATGACTGGAATTTCTCTGAATCTACTATTAAAATTGATAAAAGTAATCATTTCAGACAGAAAACTTATCACAAGTTTCAGTCCAAAAGTCAGCAGAGGAATCACTTCACTCTTCAGCCAAAACCTCAGTACCAAGGTCAGCACAGACCTCAGTACAAAATAAATGATGGTTATTATTCAAGTGTTAATAATAGAAAACATCATGGAAATCAGTTTCAGTCAAAGGATCTGAGAGATCATATAAATAAAACACAGTCCAAGCATAGATACTATGGGAGTGTGGCTTATATATATGAAAACAAGTGCAACAATATCCGAAGGATACCTAAAGGGTATAATCCCAAGGTTGTCTTGACAAGCGACCCCATGGACACAAAGCGAGTTGGGTACCTAAATATGTTTAATTTATTTTGCAGGATATATGGTACTTTGACAGTGGTTGCTAAAGACACATGACAAAGAGCAAAGGCTGTCTAAGTAATTTTATTGCCAAGGATGGACCAAAGGTTAATTTTGGAAGTAAAGACAAACCTGGATTCACCAAAGGTTATGGTACCTTTATCAGAAATGGACATACAATCAAGAATGTATCGTATGTAGAAGGATTGCATTACAATCTACTCAACACCAGTCAATTCTGTGATATGGGATACAAAGATACGTTTGATAAAGATTTCTACGTTGTCATAAGCGAAATAGCATTTCAAGTTGTTTTAGCATGAAGAAGAAAAGAGAATATATATGTTGCAGATTAGACTACAGCTGTTGTAGAAACTTGTTTACTTGTGCATACCAAATCAGAAATCAGTTGGTTATGGCACAAGAAACTGAGTCATCTAAACTTTGATGACATCAACAACCTTGTCAAGAAACAATTAGTCATTGGACTACCAGAAATCTCATATAAGAAGGATATCTTATGTGATGCTTGTTAGCAAGGAAATCAAGCAAAAGCAAGTTTCAAGACTAAATCTCAGCATTCCACAACCAGAGTCCTGGAGCTACTACATATGGACTTATTTGGACCTATTACTCCAATTAGTATCAGTGGAAAGAAGTATAAATTGGTGGTGGTAGATGATTTTTCAAGATACACTTGTGTTATCTTCTTAACCAAGAAAAGTGAAACCAAGCAAAGACTTACAGAACTACTCAAAAGGCTTCAAAATCAGAAAAGTCTATCAGTTGTGAAGATAAGATCAGATAAAGGAACTTAATTCCTCAACAAAGTGATTATTGAATACTGTGAAGAAAAAGGTGTTTTACATCAACTTTCTGCCACAACAACACCTCAACAGAATGGTGTAGCTGAAAGAAGAAATAGAACACTCAAAGAAGCTGGAAGGACTATGATGTGTGAAGCAAAACTGCCTGAAAGGTATTGGGCAGAAGCAGTCAATACAACTTGCTATACACAGAACAGAGCTCTCATGAATAAAAGGCATGAGAAGACTCCTTATGAAATTTGGGATGGAAGAAAACCAAATATTTCTTACTTTCATGCTTTTGGAATCAAGTGTTTCATACATAATAATGGAAAAGATCAACTTCATGTTATTCAGCCCAAAGCTGATGAAGGAATTTTCTGGGATATTCAAGTGTCAGCAAAGCATTTAGAGTACTAAATAAAGGACACTCAAGAATGAGGAATCAATACATACAGTATTTGATGAACCGAATATTCTTGGTGAAATAACTGAAGACAGACCAGAACCTGTTTCACAGTCTCAGTTACCAATCTTGCCAGAATCAGTTTTTGTTGACATTGGAAGACTAAGGATTTCAGAATCTTCAGATCAAGATCAGTCTCAGTTTCTAACTACTCAACAACCTACTCCTGAACAACATGATTCTGACTCAGTTGAAGAAAATCAAGAACCAGTTGGACAAAATGTATATCCCTTGATGCAAGCCCCAATACATCAATGGATGAGGGATCACCCTGAAGAACAAGTAATTGGTGATACTCAAGCTGGTGTTCGAAGAAGACATCAACTAGATGCAATGATTGCATGCTTTCTATCTCAATCTGAACCTAAAGAGATTGAAGAAGCCTTAAAGGATCCAGATTGGATATTAGCTATGCAAGAAGAACTGAATGAATTCGAAAGAAATCAAGTATGGGAATTAGTAGAGAGACTAGTTCATGTGAATGTCATTGGAACCAAATGGGTTTTCAGAAACAAACTTGATGAAGATGGGAATATCACCAGAAACAAAGCTAGACTTGTAGCTAAAGGATATTCTCAAGCAGAAGGCATAGATTTTGATGAGACATATGCACATGTTGCAAGATTGGAAGCAATCAGATTATTTCTTGCCTTTGCAGCTCATAAAACGTTCAAAGTATACCAGATGGACGTTAAAAGCACATTTTTGAATGGGATACATGAAGAAGAAGTTTATGTTCAACAACCACCTAGATTCGAGATCAAAGATCAAGCTGATAAAGTTTTCAGACTAAGGAAAGCTCTATATGGACTTAAACAAGCACCAAGAGCTTGGTATGAAACTCTATCTCAGTTTCTAGTGGGTAATGGATTTATCAAAGGAACTATGGACAAGACTTTATTCATAATGAAAAATGAAGAAAGTAATCTCCTTGTTAAGATTTATGTTGATGGCATTATTTTTGGATCAGAAAATGAACAGTTATGTGAGAAGTTTGCAAGTTAAATGAAAAGAAAATTTTAGATGAGTATGATGGCAGAATTGAATTATTTTCTTGGATTACAAGTCAAACAATTAGATGATATAATTTTCATTCACCAAACCAAATATGCAAGAGAACTTATCAAAAATTTTGGTATGGAAAAATCAACTGGAATTTCTACACCAATGGGTACCAACATCAGGCTAGATGAAGACAAATAAGGCAAAGATGTTGATCAAACACTTTACAGAAGAATGATTGGAAGCTTACTCTACCTTACAACAAGTAGGCCAGACATATATTTTACTGTTGGTGTATGTGCAAGATATCAGTCGAAACCAAAGGAAAGTCATCTCACAATTGTTAAAAGGACCTTGAAGTATTTGAAAGATACAGATGGAGTCGGAATATGGTATTCAAAAGAAGGAGAATTCAAGCTGATATCCTATTCAGACTCAGATTATGCAGGATGCAAAGTGGACAGAAAAAGCACATCAGGCACATGTCAGTTGCTAGGAAATAGACTCGTGTCATGGTTTAGCAAAAAGCAAAATTCAATTTCAACTTCAACAGCTGAAGCTGAGTATATAGCAGCTGGAAGTCGTTGTGCTCAAGTCTTATGGAACAGCAATTAAGAGATTATGGGATAGAAGAAGGAACAATTCCCATAATGTGTGATAACACAAGTGCAATTGCAATAACTGACAATCCAGTTCTGCACTCAAGGACAAAACATATTGATGTGCGACATCATTTTATAAGAGATCATGCAGAGAAAAAGGATATTACAGTTCTTTATGTACCTACTGAAGATCAGTTGGCTGATATCTTTACAAAGCCATTGACAAAGAAAGATTTGACAAACTAAGAACTGAGTTGGGTATAATAAGAGTCAGTTAAGTCAGTTTAATCTAGAAATTCGTCAAAGGGATTGATCTTTGTTCTACAGGGTGCACTCACTTAACAGATTAGTCATTGACATAAACAATTTCAAACTGACTAACTGAAACTGAAGTATTAACTGATATTTAAGCATCAGTCAACCTTAGTGAAAGGTTGATAAGATAAAACCAACAGCGGTTATATCACATTTAATTACTGCAGTTTTTGTCCGAATATGTTGCGTGTACACCCCATTACTGTCAGAACATTACACGCATCGGTTACTAAAACCATCATGGAATTTGAAAAGTTGTACCAATCAACCGCCAGTACATTACCCCTATATATATCCAACCTCCACTCATATTTTCTCAAAAACAAAATAAAAAATTTCTTTTTATCTCAAAATTCAAACGTTTTCACACTAAATCCAGAAATGGCCGCCTCAAAGAATTCTCAAGAAGAAAGATTGATCACAGATTTAGATGTGTATGCCTTCGAAATCTATGAAGCTATGTGCAACAACACTCTACTTGCAAGCTATATCTGCGAGAAGATCCATAAACAACCAGGATTAAGAAGCATTCTGGAAGTCACTTTCAACGAGAAACGTGATGTGGATGGGATTTTGCAGTTCTTGGAGAACATGCGTTTGGTAAGAGACTCCCTCTTTACTAAGGTTCATGGAGATCGAATCATTATCAATGAACGAGTCATGAAGTCACTCTTCGGTTTCACAACTCCACCTGTGACATCAATAGACTTGGCTTGTCTACCATTAAAAAGGGACGCCTTTCTTAGGCAGATTTACTTATCTAAGGAACCATCAAAATTTGGTATTCATGTTGATAAACTCAAGCCAGAATTTGGACTCCTCAGCAGATGGCTCAGCAGAAATGTTATTGGAAAATCCAAAGGAATCAATATATTATCCGATGACAGTGCTTATCTGATGAACATAATTTGGGACGAATTCAATTGGGCCGGTTATGTCGTCAATAAGATAAAGAAACAACATTTAGCTGAATTGGAAATTATGCAGAAAGCTCAAGCCGAAGGACAAATAACTATTGGAAGATTCCGACTGAAGAAATCACTTAGTGGAGTCATTCAATACTATTTCGAGAAACTCAAAGAATGGAAGAAAGCAAATCAAACTGCAGCCACAACTACTGATACGGAACAAATTGCTGTAGTTGAAAGCTCAAGAAGAACAACTTCCCAACCTGAAGCAAAGAAGAAAACTGTGTCTCAGCAGGAAGCTGAACACAATGGAGTCAAGCGGAAAGCTGACTCAGCAAAAGTAAAATCAGTTGTCAAAAGTTTGTACCCAGATATTTCAAGTCTGCAAGCACCAACTGAGGGGGAACTACAACAATTGACAACTGAAACTACACGGAAAGATATTCTTGCTGATGATACTGCCACTCAGTTACAACAATCTCAACACCATTCAAATTAGCAACCAGCCCCAGTTTTTGAAGCTGATAGAATCGTAAGGCTGATGAAGATGAAGCTCAAACCAGAAGACTCTCGTGATGCTATCTTACAAACTAAAGTAAAGTTACTCTTGGAGAAACTTGAAATTAGAGACCTATATACTCTATTTCCTATATCAGATTTTCTAGCAAGTTGCTTCAGTGGATTCACTGAAATATCCCGATGAAGTGAATCAACCACATCATCTATTCCTATGGAAAACAAGGATGATGATGTAGACAATAATTCAAAGGAAAGAAGTTGATATGACTATAGATTTGCAGACAGATACTCAACCTCAACTCCAAGCTATGAAAACTGTAACTCAGGAAGTAGAATTGCCAGTTGGAAAATAGACAACTGACAATAAGCAAGCAGCTGATAAACTTGATAATCAGCAGCTTATGGTAATTGAAGTTATCACTCAGTTTAAAGTCCAAACAAAAGACACTTATGATCCTTTTGATATTTTGACAAAGGAGGAATTGAGCAAAGTTCATGAGAACTTGAAGATTGTGCTCGGCCAAAAGGATGCATACAATGGCCTTCTATCAAACATCTATGAATATCTAGATTATAGACAGAGAACAGATATCTCAGTTCATGAAAGATTAGAGTTCATTCACAAATCAAATTCAAGTTGTGCTTCAGAAATTTTGACACTCAAGGAAAAATTTGAAATGTCAACCGCAGTAGATAGGGAAACACATGCTCAAGCTCACTGGCATTTAAATCAGCACATCTACGGGTTAGAGAATCAGCTCAAAGAAGTACTTGCTTCTCAGCAACGTATCTCAGCCGATCAGAAGGCAACCCATGCTTTGGTAGAACAATTGTATGATGCCAAAAAAGAGGAAGCTGAAGAAGAAAAGCAGAGGCTAGTCAAAGAAAAGAAGCAACTTGAAGATGAATTGGAGAAATATAAATCAGCAACAGATCCAAGGTCTTTAAAGACATAATTAATTGATTAGCAGCTCATTGAAAAATACAGTCAACCTGAAGAAAGGAGAGCTACTCTAACACAAGATCTGTGGATGAAGTTTGTCAAAGATCAAAATCCTATCAAAGCCAAGTACAAGGACAAGACTATTGAAGAATCTTTGAACTACTTCTTATCTGATGTATATCACAATCAATAGATGGCACAATATAAAATGATCAAGAGGATTGAAGACAAACTAAAGATAAGAGACAAAGTTGAACAAATGAAAGCTGATGTAACAGAGTTTGAAAATTACTACAAGCATGAATAAACTTTACCAAAGTTACTTTTGTGGAGAAAGTGGAAAGAAGGAAGTCAAGTGGACTATAATAAGACCTTTACTAAGGAAGACTCTAAGCTAGAATATGATTTCCGTGTTCATGACAAAGAGATGAAGTATATCTCAGTTAAACAAAAAGCACAGAAAAGAGCTTAGCCTCTGATTATATTTATTTGAACAAAGTGCAACTATTCCAGTTTTTGCATATTCTAATGAAATCCAGTTTTCCAGTTTTACCTTGTTTTTCATTGTTTGATCTTTAAGCTTTTCTTTTAGGGAGAATTCTGGCATCATCAAAAAGGGGGAAATTGATGGAAATAAAATTTGTGTTTTGATGATATTTCATCATATTTATTCTAAGTATTATCTTAACCCCATTGATGAAGTACTGAAGCTAGCTGTTATAGTGAAATGCTAAAAGATGTCTAGAACTAAATGTATAGATCTTACTAGAGTCTGATATTTGTATAAGTTATATCAGACAAGCACTGTAATAGTTATAGTTTCGTAAAACTTAAAACTGGATGTCATTTAGAAATTTGGAAATCGTCAAGATAAACTGACTGACAAACTGACTCAGACTACACCTATATGAAACTGAAGAAGATAAGTTTGCTGAAGGACACAAACTCGGTTGGCTTATCTAGAATATTGAAGAACTGAGGGTTCAAACTCAGTTGATAAAGAACTGAGGGTCACAGACTCACTTATAGAAGATTGAAGAACTGAGGGTTCAAACTCAGTTTACATGTCGAGACTGTAAAGCTAGAATTCAGGCAAGTTTGTGGTGACCTGAACTGACTTTAAGGATCTTATATGAAGACCTAAGAGTCATAAGGACAATGAACTCTTAGATGATATTTGCTTATGGTGTACTCTGGTTCAGTCAATTATAATTAGATGAAAAATTGGAGTACTGATATTTGAAGAAGTTTAAAATCTCAGTTAATGCTCCTGACAACTGACGAACTCAGTATGAAAATGATCAGGAAACTCAGTTTTATAAGTCAGTCATCCATCAAACTGATAGTACAGTCGAACGTTGTAATGGAAGTAATGTTATTGGATGAAATACTGACAGATCAGAACAGTCATAAAATATATCCGTTACAAGATATCCGTTGATACAATTCATATTCAAAGCAAATGAACGTTAGATCCTACACTATAAATAGAGGACTTTGCACCAAGAATATACAGACCAAATTAAGAAGATTACAAGGATTGTGTGCACTACTTTCGTTTATTTGAATTGCTATCATTATCTGCGCTAAACAAGATCTTATCAAGAAATCTGCCAAGTGTTCAAGCTACACAAGATTTATCAAGAATCATACACTTAAAAGAACCACAGACAAGAATCAATTTATTGATTCTCAACCCAACTTTGATTCTGAATCAAAGGTTTAGACTGTGAAGCAAACCGGGAAGGTTTTGCCAAGGACAGTTGTCACAGCAGTCGGGTAGACTGTGTTTGTGGTGGTAGCTGGTGAAGAGGCCTACGTAACCCTTCAAAGACCAGTGTTCAGGCAATTGAAGAGCAGCAATTCTACCTGTTCTACAACTATTTAGATAGTGAAGCTAGGATTAGCCAAGGACTATTTTTTAGGAATTTTTGTAACAGCTCACGTCAAGAAGTTCTAGTGGAATTTTCCTCTGCATCACTGGGGAAGAGAGGACTGACAGGATTACACCACCTGGAACCTCTATAACTCTTGTTTCATTTACTTTACGCATTTACCTCTCACAGTTATTTATTATAGCATTTATATTGTTTACATAGCATATCGAGAAGCGATTGTTCACATCTCACTGCTCACAAACTGACATTCACCAGAATTCAGCTTAGCACACTCAGCTTTCGTATAGAATAACAAGATCTAGAAAAAGGCTAGACTTATATCCGCTGCCGGTTGACTCAGTTTTGCTTAGGTCAGTTTGACTTAAACTCATTTCGATCGACTTAACTCCACGAAGTTATAACTGAACCTTAATTTGTTTAAAATCCTGTTTTTAAGGACAAGTTTATTCACCCCCCCTCTAAACTTGTGTTAGCCTTTCCAAGGGACCAACAATTATCCACCAATTCAAGCAACCCCATTTGAAGATATCCGCTCACTCACAGACATGGGAGCTATGATAGGTAACATGTTTCTTATGTTTAGTTATTTAAGCCCATAGAAAAAGTTATTACATTTGCAACACACGTGACGAAAAGCTTAGGTTCAAATCGCAAATACGGGTATTACTTGGATACCGAACCAGAAAACAACCGCAACACCTTTTTCTTTATTCAACTACAACACGTCATGATTACCAAACACGTATTTGGAGAGCAGATAAGCATGTTACTCAAATATTAAAATACAACACAAATACAACACCTATATTATGAAAAATACACCGACAAACCAAATAAATTATTACAGCCAATTACTCTTTGGGCAAATGATTACCTACAAAGCCTGCCTACTCACTATGCTCTCCGCTAATTTTACAATTCGCATACACCATCAAACAATATTTTATCCAATACGGTTTACGTAGCATATATCTAACTGTTTCATTCCCATGTACTAGATATTGTAGCTGCAGTCATAGATGTCAAGGAACCGAGATCCGTCGATGTCAGGGGCAGACTAACTCCGATATGAGAATTCACTGTGGTGCAAAATGAGTAAGGAATCGACACACATTGGTTGTACAAAGTCAACCTAAAGTTTAACACTAACGCATGAAACAAAAAATACGCAGGTTGACGCCCCTCATGCTTACCCTTTGGGGAGATTTCATGGAACACCAAGGATTAGAGTTGTTCGCCCTAAAGAACGACATGCCAATCATACTCTGTAAAGGCCTCAGATCCACTTCCTTCTCAGGTACTACCAATCTCGTACTAACACTGAAACAACGTACTTAGCATTATAAACAAGTTTCACCAAACCTATTTCACTATGATGCAGGCTTGTCCTTGTCCAGAATCCTTTTTCTCATTTGTCAGCTTAGACCCAGGCATCCCATAGGTAGCAAACCTCCGCGAATGGTATGTCACCTCCATTCATACTCCCTCTCCCCCTCTCTTGTTCCCAAATACCTGCTTGGCTTACTAATTTAGTTAATGCAGTTGAATACTCAGCAAACACCACCTAACCTTGGTACTGATTTTTCCCATGTTCCCCATAACTTACCTTCCCTTCCCTTACATGGAAAGGCTCGAGAGCCACCTTGACGACGTGACTAAAATTGCAAACATACCGCCTTGCAATTACCTAGAGACAGCAGTGAAAAGCCGTGAAACACTCCACCTAATGCAGCTCTCACACATAATGCCCAACTCTCAGGTAAAATAACCTGTCCTCACGGCAGAATCAGCAACACTTTCTATACCAAACAGCAACACTGGCAATTGCATAACAAACGCCCCTTTGCTCCAACAGGTTGCCCATTCCACAGTTACAATGAGTATCATTGACATCCATCAAAAAGTGGCATACACAAAATGTCCGAAATGCAACCAAACGCAAAAAGCGCATCCCAACGAAACTTTCCCTTGCCATACCTACAAATAAAATCAGATAGCAACCTCCCAGTATGTAAAAAAACTAGTTACATTTGTAAACATACGCAAACTATGTTTTTCTTAATTAACTTATTTACCTCATGATTACTCTCTTGCAACAGTTGCAAAGTCGTTGTGGAGCTCACCGACCAGTGTCGCACAATCACTGCAACTTTGTTTGACAAAAGCACTGACAAGCTACTCGATCGCACACCCTAAGAAATCCACATCATGGACAGCCAGGTAACACATCACAATCTCTCATTCTCCTACTTCCACGCTTTAACCACTACTTCAACACTGACATTAGAACCGCCTTTGTAACCATAGGCAATGGCTACGCACCTGGAGCAAATAAACAACAAACTCAAAGACAACCAAATCATAGCTCAGATAAAAGCAAACCAAAAAAATTCAGCAACAGGGTCACTCGGTACACAGTCCAAGAATAGGTTGAAAACACAGCCGGTAAGCTGACTGCACCGCTAGGCAACGAGGCAGGTAAACATACTTCTCCACCTTACTTCCCTCATACAATGCGTTTCAATAACCCGGTACACACCTTTCCTAATCCCCTACCTCCAAATGCCTAGGTGAAACATATGCAACCCAAAAAACACACAACAATTTTTGCAGACGAAGCCACAACCGAAGGACAAACTTCACCCCCACCCCAGGAACCAACACAGAGAACAGCCTAATAAAGAAAACCAAGATGGGTTCCAGCAATGACAACACTCCAGCTTCTGACACCACCTCCAGCCCTACGAAAAAACTGAAACTCAAGTCCCCCGAAAGAAACTAATGAGCAACTGGATGCACCTACACATCAAACATGCCTGGCAATGTAGCTTTTGAATTGCTCATAAACCATACAGCTGGCAACAAAAAATGCCAAATTTTGGAACTATTTTGGTAAGAGCTATATAACTTTTGAACAGCTCCTAGACAATGTAACCTACAACACCACTAGGCTACTTTTGTAAGTACTTTGGTGTAAACCTACTGTCACTACTTTTCCAATGTAAATTCACATCGGCTTTGTAATACCAAGTGCACAAACACCTACGCTATCTACATAGCTACGTTTACACGCGTCTAACAAATTCTTTAAAACTCATGTACACAACTTTTGCACGCAAAGAACCACAAAAACGAGGGCAAAAACGTGCATCGCACGTTGCCGGCTCTAGTATGTATATATATACACTTACATGAAGCTTCTAGATACAAGGATGCCCTAAGGACAAGTATATTTATAAATCCAGGTAAATGCAAGATAATAATAATAAACAAATCTAAATATCTTAAAATCATGTTTGATAAATTGTTTCATCGTTTTTTCGCATTCAAAATAAAACTTTTTTCGCCCTAAGAGCACTTGCATCAGATGCTCTAAATAAATACTCATTTTTACAGTATTAAATACGCAATTTTTTAGTTTACAGAATCTCAATTTTACATAATACGGTAAATATAAAAGAAAATTATAGATCTGGTTAAATACTGTAGACGTGAAAGAAAATTTACAGACACTGCATTTTACAGTGAAAAATATCGTATGTGATGCAGAGTTATTTTTTTCTTCAAAATATCTAAAATACAGTATCTATTACTAGTGCTCTAAAACACCACTTTTATAATAACATTTGACATAGTTTCGGCTTTATAGTTGCTTTAAGAATATTTAATTTTTCTATTTGATATTTTTTTAGGAAGTTATATTTCTTTTAAATTCAGGTCTTTACCGAGGTATAATAATAATAATAAATCATGGCCTTTACTTGGAGATAACTAAGATAACCATTAAACGCTATCCGCTTGGGAATGTATATAATGTAGAAACGGAATTCTTATTTTATTGACTGCCACCCTAACATGGATACATCATGAGTAACATGTGATGAGCCAAAATTTGCAACGTTTCCCTATGCTCAATATTTATTAATATCTTTGTTATTTGTTATTACACAATGACATCACGCTCACACACCAAAACGTGTTCGACAAATTTCTACTAGTCCTGTATGAAACGTATAACGCCTCGATTTCGGACATCAAGTCATTATCCGGAAAGAAAAAAATGTTCGGCACGTATAAAATAAAACAAATTTCATTTTATACGTAAGTCTCTACTACGCCGAATCGAGTTAAGCAAAACGGAAGCAAATTAAAAGACTCGGGTATATTTTCTTTTCCAACATCCAAGAATAGAAACTCAAACTAAAGATAGAAATGTAATATTTATTAAATTGGAAAAAGAACAAACGAAACTTAAAATGTACGAAACCTCTAAAAAAACAAAAGAAACTACAAGTCTCAAAATAAAACCGCTCGTAGAAAAACATCGTCATCAAAATCGTATGATGAACGATAAAAAAAAGCTCCAAAGAAGGCGTCCTCAAACATCGTCATCAAAATCCTCTCCGTAACTCTGGTCAACCTGTTCATCTTCTTATCCCCAAACACATAGAAAAACATACATTTGAGGTGAGTATAATGTACTTAATAAAAGAGAGAATATATGATTTAAATTAAAACTTATAAAGAAAAGATTCATAGTTGTTTAGTTATCTTTATATGACTGACTCAGTCTAGGGTTCAGTCCATGTCCATCAATATGTCATGACTATACGTTTCCATCTTAACCTATCTATGTTACATCCGTACTCAAGGACACTACGCACATCCATTTGGGGATATACCTTGCAACATATTGGTGGATTACACCAATAACCACGGGGGAAGCCCGAGGGTGTACACGTTCGGCGAAGTCCCACCGTACTTAGGGGTCTTAGTAACCTACAAATTTATTCACTTTCAGAAACGTCCACACATCGCGATACTGTCTGGTGCCTATCCAAGAATAGCATGACGTTTAATCTTTTACTAGTCAAGTACGTATTTATTAAAATTTTAATTAGCCACCTAAGTGTTTTCAAGGAAAGCCTCACCCGCAGACTCCATCGCCTTACTTAGAAAACTAGACACAACATCCTAACACGTACACAGACATTAATGAGTGATAACCCATCAACGCACATGCCTATCATGCTCTTCCGACGGACCCGAACTTCAACTTTCTTGAAGAGTACATTCGGTGTCGGAACTAAACGCATCATAAACTCAATCAAGGCTTGTTTATGTTTAATTAATGTTGTTAGATCAAGAATCAAGGTTTAAAACTCAACACATAACTTAAAACATCACTTTTCCCAAAACCGGGGCCAATGCGTGCACATTGGTTGGAATGCATGCGCATTCACTATCCAAAAACTTGCTGAAAGTTTATGTCCAGCCAATGCGTGCGCATTGCCTCTGCTTGGAACAACTCTGAACATCTTGAAGCAGCAATGCGTTCGCATTCCATTGAATGCGTGCGCAGTACACCTGCTGTGAAAAGAACCCAACATCCTGAACCACGAGTGCGTGCGCATTCCATTAAATGTGTGCGTATTCTACCTGCAGAAACTAAAATCACATATCCTGTAACAGGAATGCGTGCGTATTTGAACCTAAAACCCTAAACTCGATTATTCTACCCCTTAACGATTTCCATCTGATTTCAACACCATTAGCATATATTTTCCTCAGAAAAAGACAGGAAAACTTATCTTTATCAAACCAAAACATCTCATGCTCCTTAAACAATGAAATGATATGAATACTAACATCTAAACACCTCAAAACATTGATCTGAACCTTATAAATCATAATTCAGATCATAGGAAGAGTCTCTTACGTGTTTGCAAGCAAAACCAAATCCAAAACCTCGAAATCTGTAGCACCTCAAAAAGCTTGATGCCAAAACGATGCCCTCTTCACGTCGATTCCAAATCTCTACTCGAATCTGAAAACGTTTTGGTATCACATTAGATTTCTGAAGAACTCTCCTAGCCTTTTTCTTTTGTTCTCAATGGTTGCAGAGAACGTGAAACAAATTCTGAAAAGTAATAGGTTAGGGGAAATAATGGGATATACTTTTCCTTATATATATATATATATATATAAAATTTAAATCCAAAAAATATGTAAAGAATATAATATTTCGTTTTTGCAAAGTGACACGTTTGCCCTTTCCTGAAAATTGGAATATGACATTCCTCCCCCTCAAGAGGAGTTTCGTCCTCGAAACTAGAACATACCTGGTAAGTCCACAAACTCTGGAAACTTGATGATCATATCGTCTTCAACTTCGCAAGTTGCTTCTCTCGGTGAATGATAGCTCCATTGCACCAAAACTAGAGGGATCATCCGTCTCTTGATCATATTTTCTTTCCGGTCTAGAATCCTGATCGGTTTCTCATCATAAGCAAGATTATCTTGAAGAACTTCCGGATCAACTGTAGCTTCCACATCAGTCCTTGTCAAACATTTTTTCAACGTTGACACGTGGAAAACATTATGGTCTCTCGACTTCGATTCCGGTAACTTGAGCTTATAAGCCAAAGGTCCAACTCTTTCCAGAATCTCAAACAGCCCAACATATCTTGGAATTAACTTCCCTTTCTTCACAAAATGTTTAACTCCCTTCATCGGTGAAGCTCGTAGGTAAACTCTTTCCCCAACATAAAACTTTAGAGGTCTTCTTCTAACATCAGCCCAACTTTTCTGTCTGTCTTCAGTTGCCTTCAGATTCTTCTTCACCAACAAAACCTTTTCTTTAGCTTGTTCAACCAATTCTGGTCAGGTAACTTGTCTCTCCCCGACTTCATCCTAAAACAACGGCGTTCGACATCTTCTACCATAAAAAGCTTCAAACGGTGGCATACCCAAACTTGCATGATAACTGTTGTTGTAGGCAAACTCTGCTACGGGTAGGTACTCATCCCATGATCCGCCTACTTCCAAAACACATGCTCTTAGCATATCCTCTAGTGTTTGGATTGTCCTTTCCAATATTCTGTCTGTTTGAGGATGAAAAGTCGTACTCAAATCCAATGGGGTGCCAAAGGCCTTTTGTAGTCTCTTCCAAAACCGAGTGACCAACCTCATATCAGGATCCGAAGCTATCGAGATAGGTACTCCATGCACCTCACTATATTATCCAAGTATAGTGTTGTCATCTTCTTCAAAGACATATCAACCTTAGTTGGCAAGAAATGGGCGGATTTAGTCAATCTATCCACAATCACCCAAATCGGATCATGTCTGCTAACTTAATCTTCAACTGGTGATAACCCGACTAAGATCAATCTTAGAGAACACTCTCTTGCCTTGAAACTGATTAAACAAATCGTCAATCCTTGGCAAATGATACTTATTCTTGATGGTAAGGTTATTCAAAGCTCTATATCGATGAACATTCTCATGCAACCGTATTTCTTCTTAACAAACAATACGGGGGCTCCTCAAGACAAAGTACTAGGCTGAATTATGTTCCATTCGAGCATATCCTTAAGTTGAGCTTTCAACTCTTTCAATTCAGTCGATGCCATCCTATAGGGTGCTTTAGCAACTGGTGCCGCTCCTGGTCCTAGCTTGATCTCGAACTCTATCTCTCTATCCGGCATGTTTCCCGGTAACTCTTCTGGAAACACTTCAGGGTACTCCTTTACTACATGGGTTTCCTTTAACTTAGGCTACATTTGTTCCACATCCACTGCGTATAACAAGTAGCCTTCACAACCCTTTTGACAAGCTCTTATTGCCTTAACTGTAGAAATTATCGGATGATGCTTTTTTCTAGGCTTGTAAACATTGCCTTGATAGGTCTTAGACGATTTCCGGGTACTTTAAAGGTCACTCTATTTTCATTACAGTCCAAGTGCACAAAATTCTCGGATAGCCAGTCTATTCAAAGAATTACACTGAAATCCGAGAAGTCCAGAACTGTGAAGTCACTCTAGCATCGATATGATCATACTCGAACATCCACTTGAGGTATTGTCCTGGTTACCTTAGTTACCTTTCCTAACGTTGTGGTTATCTCCAACACGTTTCTTAGAGGTTCCAAAGGTAGATTCAACTTTTTAGCTATCTTAGTTGACACAAACGTGTTAGATACTTCGGTATCAAACAAGGCCATGACTGCTAGGTTATACAATATTATTCTACCTATGATGTAGATTTGTTTATTTAAATACAATTACAACATGAATAAACATGCTATAAAGATACTTTAATAAATTAGAATCAACAATAAATGTACCTAAAATAACATTATTGTCTCGTTCAGCATACTCAGCATCCATTGCAAAAACTTGAACATGCCGGCTCAGGCCGCCTTTCCTGCTTCCTTAGCTTGGGTTTCCTTGGTTTCCTCTGGTTGGAAATGCCCTTGCATAATGTCTTGGATCTCTGCAATAGTAACAACATCTTGCATGTTGTCGACACTCACATGTATGATGCTTGTTGCACTTAGTTCAAAGCGGTGCGCTGATTGGAGGTTTAGCTGCCGAGGGAGTTGTCGTCTTCTTAGTGTTCTATTGCGGTGCTCCTCGACCGTGGCCCTGACTAGATCCAAAGTTTCTCTTAGCTCTCACAACAACCAAAGGATTATTCCTAAAAGTCTCGACTTCTAAGGCCTTGTTCAACATCTCGGCCATATTCCTTGGTGTAAAACCCAACATTCCTGCTTGAATATCACGGGCCAATCCTTCCTTGTATAGCGCTATCTTCTTATATTCGACTCTCATGACCTTTGGGTTGAATCTACCCAACTCTTTAAACTTGTTTGAGTACTGCGAAACTGTCATATAGAGACCTTGCTTGTGACTTAAAAATTGGTTTACCTTGTTTGCCTGCACTGTGGCCGGGAGGTTCTCATCGTAAAATAAACTCTTAAATCCTTCCCAATAGGTAACCTTCCCATTGCTACTTTCAATGGCATCAATCCATGCTTCAGCGGTGCCCAAAAGAAAACCAAATTCTAACCGGGGCATCTAAGATTCATGGACGTTTATATTCCAGCATGCCTTCTCAAAACTTCTCAGCCAAGCTTCAGCCTTCAACGGTTCCACATTCCTATGAAAGTCTTGAACTCGGTTCATTTTCAGCCTTGTGTACCAATCCACTGGCGGTGTTTGCTCAAAAGCTGGTGATGGTCTGACTGGTGGGGCTAGTTTGTAAACTGGAGGGATTGTAAGAAGTGCTTATTGTTGATAAGGCTGTTGTGGTGGGATCACTTGAGGTTCAATCTGATAAGGGTGGTACCTTTGATGATGAGATGGGGTGTGACGAGGTTGGTAGAAACCATAGGGTGGGTAGCCAGCGCCTTGCTGGAGATCGAAGCGCGGTGAAGGTGGTATGGTGGGTCAAAGGATGTGACCTACTGGTGGTGGATAGAAGGTCTGTTGTTGCTGATGATGGAACACAGGTGGTGAAGGGTGGCTCAATGGTGACGGGTAGACATTGATCGGTGGAGGAAAGATGTTGGTCACTGGAGGTACATACACGGGTGGGATATCAATTATTACAGTGACGCCAATGGGCGCTTCCCCAGGTTCTCCATAGATGTAGGTATACCTTGGTTCATGGTGAAAATCAGATCATGGTTTTGCGCTCCGTTGAGGTCGTGGAGTCATATTCTGATGAGGTGACGGGCTTGCTTGAGGCCTTGGAGTGTGGGTTGGGTGAGGTGATGGATTTTGTCGTAATGAGCCACCTCCTACAACCGGTGTTAGACTATCTTCTCTTGCTCCCGAGGTTTCCGCACCTTGAACTCCAGTTCTTGTGGTCACCATCCTGATGATCAAAGAAAGACCAGAATATTACTAAAAGATCTAAAGAAGTCTTATCTTAAAAGAAAGGAAGCCTAAAAGACACTTCGCTCTGATACCAACTGTAACGCCCCATTCCTGGAAACGTAGTCCTTATCCAGAAAAAGAACGTTCAGTACGTATAAAATAAAATAAATTTCACTTTATACGCAAGCCTCTACTACGTCGTATCGAGTTAAGAAAAACGGAAGCAAAAGACTAGGGTATATTTATTTCCAACATCCAAGAATAGACACTCAAGCTAAAGATCGAAATGTAACAATTATTACATTTGAAAAAGAACAAACAAAACTTAAAGCATACGAAACCTCCAAAAAAACAAAAGAAACTACAAGTCTCAAAAGAACAAATGAAGCATCTAGTCTAACAAGTCATATGATGAACAATAAATAAAAAGCTCCAAAGAAGGCGTCCTCAAATGTCGTCATCAAAATCCTCTTCGTAACTCGGATCAACCTGTTCATCTTCTCATCCCTAAATACATAGAAAAACATGCATTTGAGGTAAGTACAACGTACTTAATAAAAGAGAAAAGATATGATTTAAATTTAGACTCATAAAGAAAAGACTCATAGTTGTTTAGTTATCTTTATATGACTGACTCAGTCTAGGGTTCACTCCATTTCCATCAACATGTCATGACCATACATTTCTATCTTAACCAAGCTATGTTACATACGCACTCAAGGTCACTACGCACATCTATTTGGGGATACACCATGCAACATATTGGTGTATCACACCAATAACCATGAGGGAAAGCCCGAGGGTGTACACGTTTGGCGAAGTCCCTCCATACTTAGGGTCTTAGTAACCTACAGAGTTATTCACTTCCAGGAACGCGTACCCATCGCGATACTGTCTGGTGCCTATCCAAGAATAACATGATGTTAAATCTTTTACTAGTCAAGTATGTATTTATTAAATTGTGAACTAGCCACCTAAGTGTTTTCAAGGAAAGCCTCACATTAACAGACCTACTCCCTCACTTAGACAATTAGACACAACATCCTAACATGTACACAGACATTAATGAGTGATAACCCATGAACGCACATTTGGTGCAGGAAATAAACGCATGATAAACTCAATCAAGGCTTGTTCATGTTTTATTAATGTTGTTAGATCAAGAATCAAGGTTTAATACTCAACACATAACTTAAAACATCACTTTTCCTAAAGCCGAGGCCATTGCCTGCGTATTGGTTGGAATGCATGTGCATTCACTGTCCGGAAACTTGCTGAAAGCTTCTGTCCAGCCAATGAGTGCACATTACCTCTGCTGGTAACAACTCTGAACATCCTGAAGCAGCAATGTGTGCCCATTCCATTGAATGCATGCACATTACACCTATTGTGAAAAGAAACCAACCTCTTGAACCACGTATGCGTGCGCATTCCATTGAATGCATGCACATTGTACCTGTAGAAACAAAAACCACACATCCTGTAACAGGTATGTGTGCGCATTCCAGTGAATGCGTGCGCATTCGACCATAAAACCCTAAACTTGATTTTTCTGCCCCTTAACGGTTTCCATCCGATTTCAACACCATTAGCATCAAATTTCCTTAGAAAAACACATGAAAAACTTATCTTTATCAAACCAAAACATCTCATGCTCCTTTAACAAAGAAAATATACGAATTCTAACATCTAAACACCTCAAAACATCGATCTAAACCGTATAAATCATAATTAAGATCATAGGAAGAGTCTCTTACATGTTTTCAAGAAAAACCAAATCAAGAACCTCAAAATCTGCAGCACCTTGAAAAGTGTTGTTCCTAGAGAAGGGTAAAACTATAGTCAGAGGGGGGGTGGGTCGGGAGAATGACTATAGTGGAGTTTCAAAAACTTTTCTTGTATTTAAAAGCTCTAGGGCAGCAGATAAATCCCTTCTTACTATGTTGATTCAAAGTAGTTTAGGCAATCACAGATACATGGTATAATATAAGTAATTAAATAAATGCAGTAAGATAAATTGCTGAAAGTAAATTGACACAAGGCTTATAGTGGTTCAGGGTGGTGTAATCCCTTAATCCACTCTTCTCCTGTGATGATTGGAGGGATTCACTATTGTTTTCATAGATATAATAGCCTGATTGTCCTTGACTACACAAGCTTCACAATCTACAAGACTATCACTCCTTGACTACAACAACTTCAGTGGCTCAGTCTCTTTCACTGCTCATTGGGATTAAATCCTTCAGCAGCTATCACAAACACAACTCTTTCTCAGATGGATCTGATTCAGTTGCTTGATTGACGTGAATTGGATTCACAAACTTGTTGATCAATCTCAATGCTTGATGTTGAAATGTGGCTCTCGGTTTTGAGTTGATCTTTGGATATTTCTTTTTCACATGAGATAGAAGGCTTTTCACTTTGTGAGTTTTTGCTCGATTTATGATCGTTCTCTTCTTTTTTTTTCTTTCTTTTTCTGTCAATTCCTTCTAGTTATAGCCTTGATTATCCTTGATTTTAATTTCCGTCCGTTGGCTATATTAATGAAGGGAATAATCTTTGATTTTATTCTTGATTCCCTCTTAATTATATTCTCCTTGATTTCAGTGATCGGATTTTTCTTCAAACGTTTATCAGAAAATCCGTCCTTGATTGATTCTCTATTGATTGTGCATTTAATGCTTGATCTTCTGTATCTTCATCACATTTCAAAATCTGATTAAGTTAGGTTTACTTAGCCGTTATTTGATCGGTCAAGTGATCCTTTTGACTTTGCCGCTTGGATCTTCCTTCACTGCTTTGTTTTCACTCAGCCGAAAGTCAGTTTACTTTGCCGATTCACTGTTTCCTTCATTCTTTCTATTTAAGGAGAATCCTTGTACTTCACTGATCCTTGATTTGTGCGAGATCAGTGTACACCAAATTTAAACACTAAGTATCATTACTTGAAACATAACTTAGACTTATCCAGGGACATCACAGACTTCCTTGGTTATAAGTCAGACCATAATGTCTTCATTGCTTCTCTGCTGGTACTTGACTGGATTCACTCTGCCGGAAATCTCTTTTTACTTTGCCGTCCTACCAACTAGTACAATACTTGTCTGACTCAACTTATACAACATGTCAGACTCTAAGTAAAGACTTATACAGAGAATTCTAACTTATTTCAGGCTTGCTATAACAGCTAGTATGACCATCATCAAAACATAACAATATGTTCCTAACAATTTCCCCCTTTTTGATGATGCCAAAACCCTCATAAGCCTGAACATAAGTAGGAAATTTTTTTCATAATAGAACAACTGAATAAAACTCAAAAAATTTATTCATCCATTTAAGAGCAATCAAAAAACATGAACTCAAAACATATTGAAGGTATAGTAACTATATTTTACTTAATTCTGCATTGTACCTCTTAAATTTTGTAGTCTGAACCTCCTCAATGTCATTCCAATCGATCTCTGGAAACTTCCACTTCCAGTATGCCATAGCAGTGTATTATGATACTCCTTGGAATACTCTTTTGGCAAAAAGTCTATTAAAGTCAGGCATAGTTTCATTTGCCCTCTGCTTTCCAAAATACTTCTCAAGTCTATCCCTAGCTTCTGCAATGTGTGAGTCAGCAAACTTGAGATTTTTGTACATACCCCATTGGTCTTGTTTATACATTCTCCACATAGGGTTGAAGAATTTTTCCATACAGTTGAAGTCTTCTTGTTGCTTAGTTGGCAAATCTTCTGGTCCTTTTGCAGAAAGTGGTGTGGCTAAACTTGGTCTGCTGGTTCCACCACTTTGCTGGAGAGATGCATGTTGTCTATTAATGTCATTGTATATTTTGGCCAAGTCAACTCTCCTCGGTTCATCCTGGTAGCTTAGCCAGTCTGCCCAAGCTTCATCTTTTGTTTGATTTGGATATAGCCCTTCCTGAACTCTGAAAAATTCTCTCACACGATCTAGGATCTCAGCCTCATATTCTTGCTTATTTCTGTGGGTTGGGAAACTTCTTTTCTCTCTGCTTGTGCTAGTTCTGTGTTCTTTTGCTGACCTTCTTTGCTGACTTGATCCAGGTCTTTGTTGTCCAGGTCTTTGCGGTCCACCTGATCTATCTCTATCATCATCCCTTCTTTGAATAGGATGGGGAAATCCTATGCAGGGTTCATTTAAGGCCTTTTCTCTTTCTTCTCTGGCCTTCATTTGCTGCTCTTCAGTTTCATTTCTGATTCTTATTTCTCTATCCCGTGCTCTCAGCTGTTCCTCTGTAAAATTTGGGGGTCTTAGTGTTGATCCTTCAGGATTACTAGTTTCCCCCTTTTTGGCAGCATCATCCCTTTCCTAGAGTAAGATGCTATTTGTAGCTTCTGTTGTTCCAATTAAAGAGTCTAGTTTTGACTCAATGGATGTGAATCTATTGTCATAATCAGTCAGCTTTTTAGTTACACTACGGAATCTGGTGCCAAATGCCAATGCCATAGAATCATTTTCCTGACAGATGCGTTGTCTGAGTCCTGCAAGGTTGTTGGTGATATTGATGTTGAGCTATCTCATCAGGTCTCCTTTTCGTTGGACAACAATATTCTGTGCATCAATATATTCAGCAACAGCCTGGAATTTTCTCTCAATGGAGTAACTTTTGTCATTAAATGCTGAAGTCATAGATCTGAGGTGCATGGCTTGCTGGTCCAATTCTTCAGCTACCAGATCTGATGCTTTTTCAAAGGTTTCATTGGAAATTCCAGTGGCCAGCTGAGAGAGTTTGTGTCGGATGTCAGCTGGTTCTGGTTCAGTTTGCTATCCTCTGTCTTTATGTTGTGTAACATCTATACCAGCTTCTACTTCTTCAAGGATTTGAGTGGAAGTGAATTGTGGTGCAGCACTGTCTCCTATTCCCCCTTGCTCTGTGCTGGGAATTTCCTTGACTAGTGTTGCAAAGTGCGGTGAGCTTGATATCCAACACCGCTTTGTAGGTCACCGGAGTGTTAACAGATAGTTGCTGATGTGTTGTCTTAGCTGGTGGGGTTGACTTTTCTAGTGCATGTGTCTGTAGAAAAGAGATTAAGAGAATATTATCATCAGTTGCATCAATTTTTTGATCATTCTCTTTGTCTTGTCCATCAGTAGTGTCTTTAGGTGCATTTCCATCAACATCAGTACTAAGCCTTGGAATTCCCCTTATGTTATCAGCACCATCATCATCATTGTGATCATCACCATCATCATTATCATGGTTATCACTTTCATCAGCTGACTCATCACTGTCTTTGTCAGAGAGCAGGTGTATCTTGGCCTTGGATGCATCAACCATTTCCCTGAGTGGCGACTCATCAAGTACATCGACTAGGGTAGTGATCCCAAGAAAATTAAAGAACCAGGATTCCTCAACAAGCATACGTTCTGAGTCTTGAAGCTGAGTTCTGGAGTCACCTTCCTTCTATTCAAGATATTCTGCAATGCGATCATCAATATCATTTGCAGACATCTGTGCTGGTGCTTCTGGAGATTCATCATCATCTCCAGTGTCTCCTGCAGCCTCCTCATTTTGAGGTTGTTCTTCCTCACTGCCATTTGCTTCTTCTGGTTGTTCTGCCTCAACGTCAGAATCGTCTTCTTCTTCTTCATCAATTAACCTTCCAAAATCTGTCTTGTCCATATTTCTTTGAACCTTTTGCTTCTTTCTTTGGCTAGAAGTATGTTTGTGGATTGCATTCTCTTCCCTTCTCCTGCTTTCTTTTGCTGTTTAACATAGGTAAACATGACTTTAGATTCATGCAGTTTGTGGAGTTTTACAACAGGGACTTGGAGACATTGTAGCAAATAGTGCAATGGGATCACATAGGCCTTTTTCACCCAGAATTGTTCATTTATCTTCTTTCCTTCTGCTAGCCCCTTTTTGGCTGCATTTGCCTCTCCTTGGATTTGCTCTTTGATTCTTAGGAAGAAATAGGTTGCCCAATTGAACTTTAAATTGTTGTAGATGACTCCCATCAGTCGCATTCTGGCTTCTGTCATGGCATTATTAGCCCCTAGCTTTCCTTCAATGCTCTTTCCAATTAGGGCACTGAACTCGCTGAATGGTTTCTTTAAAGCAGATCTGAGACAGTTGACCTTCTTAGATCCTGGGTTTGCCGTTTTGGTAATTTTGGTCCAGAAATCATCCAGGTTTTGTGGTACCAAGGCCACTTTGGCTTGACCTTTATTCGAAAGTTTGAGGTGTTTGCGAAATAACTTTGTTGTATTGACCACTTCTGTGCCATTGACAGTTGCAACGATCTTGTCTTCCTCTAACTCGTTACCTTCTTCTGCTAGTAGCCCAGAGACATACTTTTCAGTCTTCCAGAAAGAGATTAAACTTTCATAGCAAACATCGGAGATTGGAGGATTTAGAAAGGTTAGCAATCTCAGATTTTTGCAACCATTTGCCAATCTTTTTGCTTCTTCATCATTTCCGCACAGTTTTAAGTAGTGTTCTTCTTGAAAGAACGATTTGGGAAGAGGAAACCATTTTGAGACTTAAAAGAAAGATTTGATTTTTCAATGAGGAAATAGGGTGTTTGAATTTCAAGAGAGCATAAAAAAAATTCGGATAACTCTCTATGTGTTGTTTATATAGGGTAATTTGGGTAGTGTGAACGTGGTTGAATATGGAAGGATTTTATGACATAATGACATGATTTTATGTACATAAATCATGATATTCGAGTGTAGTGGAGGGAGTGGATTGTGGTAAGTAATGATAGATCCCGGGAATCGAGACGTTCATAATTTAAAAAATAATATGGTAACCTCAACGATTGTAAATTGATCTCCACGTGTGTAATCTTCCACAGTACAATCCTCCATAACTTCTTGATTTTCCACGTGTATAAAAACTGATTTGGTTCGCACTCTAGTTTGCTGGTGACTCCAATCTTCATTTTAGTGAAGTTCCTTAGCTGATCACTTCACCGGTGGAGTGCCTCTTTCACTGAGCCGTTGTACTTAACTGTTCCTAACAATCAGTGAAGTTAACTCCGCTGAGTACTTGTGCACAGCAACTGCCTGCTACTATATATTCTACTTCAACTGTTGATGTAGAGATGGAGTTTTGCTTTTTGCTAAACCATGAAACTAGTCTGGTGCCTAGCATCTGGCATGTTCTAGAGGTGCTTTTTCTATCTATCTTGCATCCAGCATAGTCAGAGTCTGAATATGATATTAAATTGAATCTTCCATATTTTGGATACCAAATGCCAACATTGATGGTGTTCCTCGGGTATTCGATAATTCTTTTAGCTGCTAGAAGATGTGATTCTTTTGGTTGAGCCTGAAATCTTGCACATACTCATACTGCAAATGCTATATCAGGTCTGATTGTAGTTAGATATAGTAGAGATCCAATGATTGCTCTATACATTTTCTGATCAACATCTTTTCCTGCTTCATCCTTTCCAAGAATGACTCTTGCACACATTGGTGTATCTGCTGTGCCACTTGTGTCCATACCATACTTGTGTATTAAGTCTTTTGTGTACTTGGCTTGACTAATGAAAATACCATCCTTCATTTGCTTCACTTGAAGGCCAAGAAAATAATTTAATTCTCCAATCATGCTCATCTGAAATTTGCTCTTCATCAGGTTTGCAAATTTCTCACACAGCTTTTCATCCTCTGATCCAAAGATGATGTCATCAACATAGATTTGTTCTAGCAATGTACTAGTTCTTTCCTCTAATTTTAACAAAGTCTTATCTATAGTTCCCTTGTTGAATCCATTCTTGATCATAAATTGTGATAGTGTTTCATACCAAGCTCTATGTGCCTGTTTGAGTCCATAAAGAGCCTTTTTGAGCTTGTATACTTTATCTTCTTTTCCTTTGAGCTGAAAACTAGGAGGTTGTTCCACAGATACTTCTTTTTCCAAAAGTCCAATCAGAAATACACTTTTGACATCCATTTGATAGACTTTGAAGTCTTTGTGTGCAGCAAAGGCTAGAAAGTGTCTGATTGCTTCCAATCTTGCTACTGGTGCAAATGTCTCATCATAATCTATTCCTTCTGCTTGAGAGTAACCTTTTGCAACTAGCCTTGCTTTATTTCTGACAACTTTTCCTTGTTCATCCATCTTGTTTCTGAATACGCATTTTGTTCCAATGATGTTGGCTATGTCTGTTCTGTCAACAAGTTCCCAGACTTCATTTCTTTCAAATTCATTTAGTTCCTCTTGCATGGCTGTAATCCAGTCTGCATCTTGAATTGCATCATCTATTGTCTTGGGTTCCTCTTATGATAGAAAGCATATTAGCATATGCTCCAGTTGTCTTCTGGTTCTAACTCCTGTGTGAATGTCTCCAATGACTTGATCTTCAGGATGATCTCTTAGCCAATTGAGGTCAGGTTGAAGTTGTTCCTCACTTGGTGCTTCTACACCTTCAGACTGAGCATGAGCCTCATGTTCTAGTGCTTCTTCTGTTGTATTGACATGTGGCTCATCTTGATTTTAAAAATGGTGATTCAGAATGGAAGCTGGTATGGTTGTATTTGTATACATTTCCTTTTGTGTTGCTTCTTCTTTCTGATCTTGAAGACTTTCACCATTTGTGTTTGGTTCATCAAAGACTACATGTATTGATTCTTCAATCACCAATGTTATTTTGTTGAGTATTCTGAATGCTTTGCTGGTGTCTGAATATCCCATAAAGATTGCTTCATCAGCCTTTTCATCAAAGGTATGCAGCTGATTCCTGTTCAAAACAAAACATTTTGATCCAAACATATGCAAATATGAGATATTAGGTTTTCTTCCTTTCCATATTTCATATGGAGTCTTTCCATGATATTTGTTGAAGATTAATATGTTCTGTGTATAGCATGCTGTGTTTGCTGCTTCAGCCCAAAACCTCTTTGGTAGGCATGCTTCTGCAATCATTGTTCTGACTGCTTCTTTGAGAGTTCTGTTTCTTCTTTCTGCTACACCATTTTGTTGTGGAGTTCCTGCTGCGAATGACACATATTCCCTTTCCCAAAAATCAGAATATTACAAAACGTATGTGGACATTTATTTACACAAGAATTTTGCCAGTCCACCACACTACTTGTAGTAAATCATACTGGAATAGATTTTGTAAAGAATCATTTCTAGAGTCAAAAACTTCCTACAGAGTCGACCATGAATCGATCGTGAGAAAATTTATTTTTGGGTGCAGAATCGACCTTGTGAAAGTCGAAAGAAGATAGATTTTCACAATGTTGATTATGTGAAACGGTGTGCTACACGGTAAGTGGGGGTGTAGCCGGTGGAACGGCTTTAATTTAAATAATAGCCCCCATGAAACTTAACCTCGGAAAGATTTTGGTACACTGATACAAAATGATATTATTAACAAGGGGCAACATTATTTACATCACAAACAACTTACCGATGCACTATACTATATGCACACCATGTTGAATTAGTGTCATAAACCCAATGGGGTTAGACCGGATCCGATCGGGTCAGGTCAATTACAGTCTACTTAGTTCATGTAATATTATTATTATGAATAATGAAAGAACTTTTGTTACTATATATTTTGTTTATTGCATATACCAATTTATTATTGTATATATGATAACGTCTATAGTATTAAACCATGATAGAGAAACCATGATACAGATTATGATTGATGAGATCTCGATTCACTTCAAAACGTTTGATACTTAAATGTCTCAAGTTGTGTGTATTATTAAATGGAACATTAAAAGTACGATTAGACTAGCATATATTGGATGTATTATACCTTATGAGGATAGGGATAGATCTCGTCTATCGAAGTATATGGATACTTGGACTATACGTGGACGTGTATTAAAGAATGCATACGTTAGACTGACCCACTTAGTTTATTAAGTATCACACTATGTGGCGGTTGTGTAGTTAAATAATGACCGGATTCATGGGTTAGACTGACCCACTTTGACGCTCTTGATGAGGTTTCCCCTAATCATAGGGCTATCATGCGGTAGAGCTTGGTGTGATATTGAAGCATGTGTAGGATTCAGTTTGCTCGTCCGGACATCGCATATCCTAATGGTGGGAGTAATTATCCAAAAGAGTCTTTTTATAAAGAATGTCTTACTTTTGTGAATCTTTTCAAAGTGGAAGTAATGAGTTACTTCAAGAGAGTATGATATCTATATTGTAATATACTGTCGTTAAAGTTTAACACTCGAGTTACGACCATATGGCTATTATAACAGCGAAAAGATTCTATTTACACGGTCACCATTTCACCTGAAAGGTAATAGTCAATACAGTTGACTCTTCCGATGATTGAGGGTCATGAAGTGTTGCTAGACATTATTCATGATCGTTAGTTGTGAAGGGCCTTATAGTAATTGTAGTATATAGTTACGGCTAACATATTCAGAAGGCTATCGGGTCACATACATATGAACATCTAGCCGGATTAAAATGTGGTTATATAGATAACCAAATAAGGACATTTTTTATTCCTGTTATAATGTTTTAATATAGTGGTATTATTTATTAATAATAATTAATACAAGATATTAATTATGTTGATCAATTAAATTTATATATATGTAATATGTATGCGGCACATATATATGTGTATGACACACATATATTTTTCAATTTAATTAATAGATTATTTAATATAAAATATTAAAATAAAACGTATAAATCAAGAAAATATATTTTCATTATTTTATTAGAAAACTATTTTCTTTCTCCATACTCTAAGCAGGAAGTTTCTCCCATGGGATTGGGACTTATGTGGCGCCTCAGATCATTATTAATGTGAAGGGGTGTCAAGCTCTCTCTTGTATCACAATTTCACAAGCATTATTTTACTTGAAAATAGTAGAGCTTTCTAGAGAGAGTTTTGAGATAGGAAAAAATTTGGACTAGCAACCAAATTTTTATAATAGCAATCCAAGCTAGGAACCCCGCGAAAGGTTTGTGTATCAACGGAAGAGACCAAACACTTGGGCAGCTCCGTGAACAATTACACGGCAGACAAAGTGACGATCTATTTTAGATCAGATTTGGTTTGAATCTTGTCTACTATCTCATTATGTTTATCGTTTAAACGAAGTCAATTTTAGAAAAAAGGAAATTAAAATTTTGAATTCCGCTGAAGAAAGTCAATTTTTGACTCAATGTTAAGATCAAGCGCTTACCTTTCACTAAAACCATTTGGTAGTAGTAAAGGTGCTACTATATTTCTTATACATTAAGAGTGTGGGCATTCTGTCTCAACACCCCCCTCAAGTGTTGACAATCTATCCAACACTTGCACAATTTTCATTCAAGAGTGTGGGCAATCTGTCTCAACACCCCCCTCAAGTGTGGCCAATCTGTCGCGTTACATGCAAAATTTTCTTTTTAAATAATGTTCCAACCAGGGTTCGATCTTGTGACCTCTGGCTCCGATACCATGTTAAGATTAAGCGTGTACCGTTGTATTAAAACCAATTGGTGTTAGTAAAGATGCTACTATGTTTCTTCATACATTCAAAAGTGTGGGAATATTTCCCAACACCCCCCCATGAAGTGACACTTGCACAATTTTTCATTCAAGAGTGTGGGCAATCTATCCAATATCAAGTGTGGGCAATCAGCCCCAACACTTGCACAATTTTCTTTTTAAATAATGTTACAACCAGGGTTCGATCTTGTGACCTCTGGCTCCGATACATGTTAAGATTAAACACTTACCGTTGTACTAAAACCACTTGGTGTTAGTAAATACGCTACTATGTTTCTTCATACATCATGAGTGTGGGAATCTCCCAACACTCAAGTAACAACTTTAAAAATGTTGATTTTCACAATCGACCTTCGGAAAGTCGATTTTAAACTCAATAATCGACTTTTAGAAGGTCGTTTTGGTGTGGTTCAAAGTTCTAAGGTAGCGTGGTGTGACGGAAGAATCGCTGTGGGGAAAATATAGACCCTTTGAACACTTCTAAATATGGATTAAGTTTTTCTTTTACCTAGTGCAAATTATGTGAAGGATATGATGAGTACTTGATGCCACGGCTTTATATACATTGTGTAGATACTACTTATTTTTTTGTTTACACTTGGTGACGATTCTGGAAATCATCGATGACAAATCCGGGGTTGTTCTCTGATAACGCTCTAAATGGTACCAATAATTATTCCTATATTCACCCCGAATTCTGCTCAAGAGAGGATAAAATAGAATAATTATTATGTGGAATATATGTTAAATGCTATGTGAGTGTTTCCAGGATCGTAATTCTGCATCTATGCTATTTTCTCGAAGATTTGGTACTGTTTTGTCTCGTTTTGCATGTTTTATAGGATGTACCGGATTTGGAGCATTAGAGAATGGATCTGGACCGAAATAAGTACATTGGGCTGAGTGATTGAAGTCTAAGAAGAAGCCTGCTGAAGAAAAAGGAGAAAAGAAGGCCGGTAACCCGAAGGCTAGGCCCAGTAAACCGGCAACTTGTTCGACACAAAATTGATTCTGCCGCATTAGCTGATTATTGTATAAGCACTCAACTATATTCAATTTTATTATACAAATTTGATGAAAACAATGTTTTCTTGAGCTTTTGGAGAGTTATTTCGGTTTCCCCCATTCTTCCATCATCTCTATGTATAGATCTAGCAAGATCTCCATTGTTGATGGTATGAAGCTTTGAACATTCCTTTATGGTCTTCAATAAGGTAGATCTATTCGTATTTATCCGTTTGGGTTAATCTGCATGTTTAACAACCCTATAATTTACTTATTTTAATCGTACTGAGCAATGTAGATCCAGAAATTAGGAAAAGTCTCCCCCGGTAACCCGGCGGTCTATACCGTTTTTCCGGAGCATGTTTTAGAAAACCTAAATCGATTCACTACATTTACGTTGATCGCGAGAATAATTAAAACGAGTAATAGGTCTCGCCAATCTAGTATTCGTAATTCGTAAATTAACATGAAAGACTGTTAGTGAAGTGTTTATTAGGACATAGTCTTGAATGGACCCTAGGAACGTGCTGGTCAATGTCGACAGTTGTCTAGGCAGGTTAGCGGTATGAGTTAGCGCTCAATATCGACAGTTCTAGTTCTTTATATGTTGGGTATACAGCACTCTGCCCGCCTATGTGCATTCGACCCATGGCGCTGTGAAGGTGTGGTATAAGGAAATAAAGTAGCACCTTTACTAACACCAATTGGTTTTAGTACAACGGTAAGCTTGATCCTAAAAACTGGTAGCAGAGCAGTGCTTCTATTCTGAAGTAATCCTACTTGTTGTGCTTGTGAAAATACTTTGAAAACTTTTTCAAGTTACTGATTTTCAAAGCTTTGCATCATGGATAACAACCAGTATGCTAGAACAATGTTGATGTGTTCATTAGATCGTTTTAATGAGTATAAACGTCATATGCAGGCTTATCTAGCTGCAACACATGATGAAATGATGGATGTGCTGACTGATGGACCACTGTAGATTACCAAAGCAGTAACAGTGGGAGACGAGACACAGTATATTCCAAAACCAAAAAGAGAATGGAATGCTGAAGATAGAAAAAGAGCAAATCTTAACAATATAGCTATTGATATCATTTACAGAACTCTGAATAGCAATATTTACATGAAGGTGAAAGATTGCAAGACTGCAAAAGAACTTTGGGACAAGATACAGTTTATCTGTGAGGGCACTGATGCTATCAAGAAGAACAAAATCAGTGTGGCCAAAAAAAGGTTTCAAAAGTTCAAAATGCAACCTAATGAAACCATTGAGCAAATGGAATCAAGATTCAATGCAATCCTGGATGAACTTACCCTACTGAGTGTAAGTTATTCAAAAGAAGAAATCAAATCCAAAATCTTGGAGGCATTACCTGGCAAAGAAGTTTGGGAGATGAAGGTTACTGCAATAGAAGATATGAGAAAGTTACATGAAGATGATATCTTCAAATTATTCTCAGATGTTAAAGCTTATGAGTTCAGCAAGAGATTGGTTCCTACCACTGAAAAGGAAGAACCAAAGACAACTACATTGGCTGCCAAAAATCAAGAAGAGACATCAGGAGCTCAAGATGATCTGCTGGATGAGATGCAAGAGAAGATTGCCCTACTGAGTAAGAAAATCAGGATGATGAAGACTAGAAAGAGTTCTCCAACGAATTTCACTAAGAAATTCAGTGAAAAGAATAAGGATGATTCCGGGAAAGACAATGATTACTTGTGTTTCCAATGCAAGAAACCAGGACACTTCAAACGATCGTATCCGAGTTAAAACAAAGTAAGGAACTCGATTATCTTTGCTTCAATTGCAAGAAGCCTGGACATTTTAGACACTGATTGTCCGGACTCATCAAGACCAAGAGTCAACAAAGAAGACATGACAAGAAGGCTATGGTTGCTGAAGATGAATCAGGGTATGAAGTTGAGTCAGAAAAGGGAAAGGAATCTGATGACACAGCACTGGTTGCTGACATGGAAGATTATGCTTTGATGGCTAATATGGATGAAATAGAGGAGGTATACAACAATGTATCAATAAACACTCCTGTTGGAAGTGATTGTGAATTAACTTGTGGTTCAAATCCTAGATATTCTGATAATGATGAAACTTTGGATGACATCCTTAATCAACTGTGGATAATACAATCTAGTTATGAGATTGTGAAGGCTAAAAAAGAAACTCTTGAATTAGAAGTTGATAGATTAAATCCTGAATTAAGAATTCTCAAAGGAAAGGAAAAAGAAGTTAGAAAGAATCAACATAAGCCTGCTGTACATTCAGTAGCTGCTGAGTCTGCTGGACCATCTTTTTCCTCCACTGCATTCAAATCTGGAAAGCCTTATGGTGATAGAACATGGCTTGGATTTGGAACTCAACAATCCAATAAGAGTGGATCCAGTAAGGTCACTAAACCTAGTACCAGAATTGGTCCTAAGTTTGTGCCTGCACAAGATCCAACTCCCAAAAGGGTTCTTTGAGGCGGTGAAGCCTCATCGAGAATGCTTCAAAGAAGCAAAATCGAAGTCAAAGAAGTCAACAGCTCCTAATAAAAAGAATAAATCCAAAAATAGGTCTACGTGCCTTCTTGACCTACTGAGCAGACCTGCTACCAAGTTTGTTGGACCACAAAAAGGGAAAACCAAAAATATTCCAAGGATAAGAATCCTAAACCCAAAAATGTTAATCATTCTAGGGATACTTATCTCAGGGGGAAAGGTAGATTGTTTCCTACTGATGATGATTGGAATATTCCTGCACCTACTGCTAGAAACAACAAGTATAACCATGCTGCTAGGGTAAAACCTAAGCAATGGAATCAGCAGAGGACTCAGCAGAGGACTTATACAAGGCCTCAATAGGGACCTCAGCAGACTCCACATTACAGAGCTGTTCCTAACAGACAGCAATCCAATGGTTATGCTAATGCTCCTAACAACAGAAATCACTTCAAACAGCATTACATACCAAAAGGCCAGAAAACATATGTGAATCCTACACAACCAATTGTTAGACCTTATGAATGTGTAGAATACATGTATGAACCAAAGTATGACACTTTAGGAGAAGACCTTATGGAAACATGCTTGGGGTCATGCTTACCACTGACCATTATGGACCCAAACAGGTTTGGGTACCTAAAATGTATTAACTTTGTTTTGTAGGGTGTCGGGTACTTTGACAGTGAATGTTCCAGACATATGACAAAGAATAAGCACTCTTTGTCAAACTATGTGGCAAAGGATGGTCCAAGGGTGAATTTTGGAAACAAGAATACACCTGGATACACAAGAGGATATGGCACACTTGTGAGGAATGGACTACCAATCAGGAATGTTGCATATGTGGAAGGACTGGACTACAACTTGCTGAGCACTGGACAATTCTGTGACATGGGATACAAGGTCACTTTTGATAAAAACAAATGTATTGTCATTAGTGAAAGAGGTGATCAAGTTGTGTTAGCAGGAAGAAGACAACAAAACATGTATGTTGTGGATTGGTCCACTCAGTTCTAGAAACATGTCTAATTGTGCATACCAAGTCAGAACTTAATTGGTTATGTCATAAGAAATTGAATCATCTAAATTTTGATGATATCAATCAGTTGGTGAAGAAGAAACTGGTGATTGGTTTACCAGAGATCACATTCAAAAAGGATACTATATGTGATGCATGTCAGCAAGGTAAACATACAAAGTCAAGCTTCAAATCAAAGACTAAGCAATCAACTAATAGAGTCTTGGAGCTGATGCATATGGATCTATTTGGACCAGTAACACCAACAAGTGTAACATGAAAGAAATACACTTTGGTAGTTATGGATGATTATTCTAGATACACTTGGGTGGTATTTAGGAACAAGAAGAGTGAAACACTTCAAAAGATGCCTGAACTTTTGAAGAGATTACAAAATGAGAAAAGTTTAACAGTAGTAAAAATCAGATCAGATAAGGGTACTGAGTTCCTAAATAAAGTTATAAGAGAATACTGTGAACAGATTGGTGTACTACATCAACTTGCTACTGCTGGTACACCTTAGCAAAATAGGGTTGCTGAAAGAAGAAATAGGAATCTAAAAGAAGCAGGAAGAACTATGATTTGTGAAGCATTGCTACCTGAAAGATATTGGGCTGAAGCAGTTAATACAACATGCTATACACAAAACAGAACCTCAGTGAACAAAAAGATGCTGAAGACACCGTATAAGATTTGGAATGGAAGAAAACCTAACATATCTTATTTCCATCCATTTAGAAGCAAGTGTTTTATCTTGAATCAGAAGGAACATTTGAAGAAATTCCAACCAAAATCATATGAAGGAATTTTCTTGGGATACTCTTCTGTCAGCAAGGCATTCAGGGTACTGAACAAAAAGTCATTAAAACATGAAGAAACAATCCATGTTGTGTTTGATGAACCTAAGTTCACTGGTATGGAAAATGAAGCTTGTGAACCTGCTGAGAATCTACAAGTCACTGATCCAGATTGTGTTGAAGTTTTGGAAAGATTCAATGACTTAAAGGTCTCTGATTCTGCCCCTGCTGAACACCCTGCTGAAGGAATAGAAGACAACTACTGAAGATGAGGTTCCTGATAATCAATCAAACCAGAATCCACAATGGTTAAGGGATCACACTGCAGAACAAGTTATTGGCAACATACAGCAATGTGTGAGGACTAGAAGACAACTAGAAGCAATATTTACTTGTTTTCAATCTCAAGTGGAACCTACAGTTGTTGAAGAAGCAATTTCAGATCCAGATTGGATAATTGCGATGCAAGAAGAATTGAATGAATTTGAAAGAAATCAAGTTTGGTCACTAGTTGATAGGCCATCTCATGCAAATATAATTGGTACTAAATGTGTATACAGAAACAAACTTGATGAATCTGGTACCATTGTAAGGAATAAGGCCAGACTAGTTGCAAAAGGCTATTCTCAAGCAGAAGGAATAGATTTTGATGAAACATATGCACCTGTTGCAAGATTGGAACCTATCAGATTATTCTTGGCACATGCTGCATATAAAAAATTCAAAGTATATCAAATGGATGTCAAAAGTGCATTTTTGAATGGTATTCTAGAGGAGGAAGTGTATGTTCAGCAACCTCCTGTATTTGAAGTTAAAGATCAAGAAGATAAAGTGTATAGACTCAATAAAGCACTTTATGGCATGAAACAAGCACCAAGAGCATAGTATGAGACTCTATCTCAATTCTTTATGGACAATGGTTTTACAAAAGGCACCATTGATAAGACTCTTTTCAGAATCAATGAAAAGGACAGCACCCTGCTAGTACAGATCTATGTTGATGACATAATCTTTGGTTCTGAAAATGAATTGTTATGTGAAAAGTTTGCAAATCTAATGAAGGGTAAATTCCAAATGATTTTGATGGGAGAAATGAACTACTTTTTGGGACTACAAGTCAAACAGATGAAAGATGGAATCTTCATTCATCAAACCAAGTATACCAAGAAGTTATTGAAGAAGTTTGGTATGGAAAACAACACCAAGATATCAACTCCTATGAGTACAAATATCAGATTGGATGAAGATAAGGAAGGCAAAGATGTTTATCAGACCTTATATAGAAGGATGGTAGGCAGTCTGTTGTACTTCATTGCCAGCAGACCTGATATATCCTTTGCTGTAGGTGTTTGTGCAAGATTTTAATCAAAACCAAAAGAAATTCATTTAGGTGCAGTCAAAAGAGTTCTCAAGTATCTAAAGTATACTTTGGGAGTAGGGATATGGTATTCCAAGGATGGAAGTTTCAAGGTTATATCCTACTCAGATTCTGACTATGCTGGATGCAAAATTGATAGAAAAGCACCACAAGAACCTGTCAGTTAATGGGAAATAGACTGGTTTCTTGGTTTAGCAAGAAACAGAATTCAATATCAACTTCCACTGCTGAAGCTGAATACATTGCTGCTGGAAGTTGTTGTGCACAAGTACTTTGGTTAAGACATCAATTAAGGGATTATGGAATTGAAGAAAGAGAAATTCCAATCATGTGTGACAACACAAATGAAATAGCAATCACAGAAAATCCTTTTTTGCACTAAAGAACAAAGCATATTGATGTAAGACATCATTTTATAAGAGATCATGTTGAAAAGAAAGATGTGGTGGTTCTTTACATCCCTACTGAAGATCAACTTGCTGATATTTTCACTAAGCCTTTGGATAGTGAAAGATTTGCTAAACTAAGGACTGCACTTGGAATTATTAAAGTTGACTGATAATCAGTAGTGTACTGGAATTCACCAAGGGGATTAGTCTTGGCTATGTTGGGTGAGCTCACTTAGCAGATTAGTCATTGGTATCAACAATTCCATGTACTTATGTTTGGATAATTGAGCAAATGAGGTTGCCAAGGGGTTGGTCTTTGTCATGTTGGGTGAGCTCAATTGACAGATCAGTCATTGGTATTAAACTTCATCTTGTATTATCAATTGAACAAAACAAGAAGGAATCAAAGATTAGCAGAAGTTACACTATCAGCAGGCTGCTGAGGCATATTTGTCAGTAGGCTGCTGAGCCAACCCTGCTGATGACAAGTCTGCTGAATGAAACGTTACTCAGTCAAACTTATAAAAGTCAAAAAGTAAATGGCGAGATATTTATTCTATCCATTATAACCACAGTTACACGATCTAACGGTTACAAAACGTTATGAAAAGTAATGGGCCACGTGTCTAGACCGCATTCACTCAGATTTAATCGTGGTTAACATCAATGTACGTGCTCTGACAGTTACAACTGCATTTGCCTATATATAGGCAGACCTAACACAGAAGATACTCTATACTCTCAATCTGCTATCTCTCTGCATTTACACTGTGTGAACACAGATTTGAGAAATTATCTTCTTCATCTTTTTCTTATAACAATGGCCGAAAAGGATGATGTTCCAATTGGAACAAGTCAAAGTGTAAGAGGTTTTGTTATTAATGCTAATCAAACTGAACTAGCCATCAATATTGGTCGAAGAATCAGGAGATATGAAGGGTTGGAGAATGTGCTTAATATAAGATTGGAAGCAATCTCTTATACAAATGTTGTTAGCTTCTAGAGGAACATTGTAGTGAAGCCAGGAAGAGAAGCATTCACCACCACAGTAAATGCTTAAGAGATTGAAGTTTTCTCAAATCTACTGAGGGAAGTTTTTGGTTTTCCAGAAGTAAGAGATGCTCCAACAAAACCTGAGAAAATGGGGTTGTCAAAGATGGATTTTGTTGACAAAATCAAGACCAATAATGCCATCAAATCAATTCCAGGCATTAATGTGAGACACATTGGATTTGAGTACAACCTGCTGAGCAAGATTATTGCAAAGAACATCTTAGGACTCATTGGAAACATGGACACACTATCAGGACCCAAAATATAACTTCTGATGATTATTTGCAGAAGTATGAAGTTTGATTGGGCTGGATACTTTATCCACTATATGAAGAAGGTTGCAAAAGAAGAAAAAGAAGGGACAGGGAAATCCAGCCTTACCCTTAGGATTAATGGTTCAGGCCCTGCTGAATCATTTAGAAATTGCTGATGTTGCACCAGAAAAGATAAATAAATCCAAATACAAGAAATAGATTGACTATCCTATCCCTGGTCATGATGATGATGATGAAGTGGATAATGAGGCCACTAAAAGTGATAATGGTGGAGATGATGGTGATGCTGGTGGTGAGCGGGTTAAGAAAACTGTCAAACCTACTGCACCAAAGAAAGTTACTGAGAAAAGAAAGGCTGCAGATACTAGAAAAATAACAGAATTATTAAAGCCTAGAAAGACAAGAAAGCAAACAACAGAGACTGCTGAGTCCACTGAGGGACCAGTAGAGATTGAGGCTACTGACCCTGGTGTAGTAGCTGAGAAGAAAACTGTTGCTACAATTTTGAAGGAGCAACAGAAAGAAGCTAGTATAAAAAGGAAAGTTATTGATCTTGATGATGATCCACTTTCCAAAAGAATGAAAGAAATTGCCAAAAATAAGAAGCATGGCAAAGGAAAGCAGTTAAGAGTTTTGGAGGCTCAAAGGGAACAAGAAGAAGAAGTAGAGGAAGAAGTAGAAGTAGTAGGAGAGGCTATTGATGCTGAACCCTTAACTATTATCAAACCTACTGAGGATGTGGAGGTTGTTGTTGAGCAATCTATTGGAAAATCATGCGATCCTGGCATGTCTGAGCTCCTCTTTGTTGAAGCTACAGAATCCTCACATGTTAAGGCTGCTGAGCCTACTGAAACTGCACAAGTTATTGTTGAGCAACTTGTTGAAGAACCACAGCAAACAACTGAATCTACACCTGCTGTGGAAGTGGAAAAGTTTGTAGAAGAACCACATCAAACCACTGAGTCTGCACCTGCTATAGTAACTGAAACATTGGTACAAGACCCTGCATTTCCTGCAATAATTCAGAGGGAAGAGCAGTCTGCTGCTAACCCTGCTGATGAGCAAGTCAGGAGGAACCAAGTCTAGTACAGATGGAGGTAGTAGGAACAAATATACAATCTGAGCAACCTACTGACCTATATGCATCTGTTGAAGAAACTCTGACTCTGCTAGTTGGGACCTTTGGAGGTTAGCAGAGTGAACAAACAGCTCCCAGGAAACCAACTATGCTATTTGAAAGATTTGAGAGGAAAAAGAAAGAGGATTTTGTTGATCCTAAACTCCAACAAGTGGCTGATTATTTCCAATCAAAATTTGGTTTTTACAAAAGGCAAAAGCCTGCTGCACAACCCATGACAGACTTTGAAGAATGGGCTTTTGAAAAGTTGGGAGTGGAGAACTTGCTGGATCTAGTTAATACCACTCTGCTGCAATCAAGGTTGATGGATATTTTTTATGAACAACAGAAGAAGGAGGGTATCAAATTCAGGGATCCAAGAGATGATGATAATGACTCATCATCATCTGATTCTGAAGGAAACTATCCATCTGGTCCAGGAGGAACCAGTGGTACTGCAATGATTATTAAGCCAAATGTAGGGCAATCTACTGGTATAGGACAGTCTACTAAGAGACAACAGACTTGGCAAATGGATGAGGATTTGGAAAATCTCACCATAGATGAACTGGAGGCACAAATCAATGAAGGCATAGATATTGGTGCAAACAGATTGGTTGGTGAGGTAGATGATTTGTTTTTTGTTGAACCTGTTGAACAACATGAGGATCAACAGAATGTTGATTTGGATGAAGAAAGAGCTACTGATCATAGTGAACCTAGTGCCAGTTCAGAGGATTCAATTCAATATCAAGACTGGATTGACACTGAGGACACTTTATCCAAGGCTGCAAATTTTATAAGAAGGATTCACGATATCGTTGAATTTCAAAAGAAAACATGGATGTATTCCCGATCAAAGTTATTGTGGCACTAATTGCACCAGATCCAAGAATTGAAGTGGAGGTTCAGTTCTTTGAGATTCAAACAAAGACTGAGCAAAGGTTGGAAGCAGGAGAGTACAGTTCTTTGAGGTACAAACAAAGACTGGACAAAGGTTGGAACAATCTTTGGGTTTGGAGGAAACCCCTATTGTTATTGTTGAAGAGGCTGCTGTAGTAGAGCTTACTGGAGACAAGACCACTGTAGGGAAAGATAGTCTGCAGACTGCTGTTATTGATGAGGATGAGCAGCTGGTAGACTATGACTACAGTGATGAGGAATTTCAAATTGATGAGGAAGGATCTACTGATGATGAACCAGTGATTGAAGAACCTGCTATTGATCCTATCTTGGAGGAGTACCAAGGCCCTCACACTTCTGGAAGGGATATGAGTTATGCCTTGGTGATCAGCAATCAAAGGCAACAATATAATGTAGAAGAGCCAGCTGATGAAGCTGCTGGAGGAATGACTGGTGGGGTACCAGCACATGTCCTGGATGAGTTGAGGGCTGTCAGGAATGACATGACACAGTTAAGGACTCAACTTGAAAGACAGGAACAAAGATTTGAAGAACTGATGAATCTGGTGGATAACAATAGAAAGTCTACTGAGACAGTTGCTTCAAACTACACATCTACTCAGTATGCCATTGCTGATCTAACACATGATGTGAGGGAAATTAAACAGGGCAACACACTGAAGGAGAAGTTTTTTAAAGATCAACTTGCTTCTATTCATCAAAAGTTAGATAACCTTGCTGAGGTAAATAGACCTTCTGCACCTGCTGTTGCACCTAAACCTGCTGTACTGGATCCTAAACTTACTGAAAGGATAAATCTACTGGAACAAACATTACAAGGAAGGATCACTACAATTGACACTCGGACTGAAATTATTGAAGGTCAAATGAACAATCTAGTGTTGACACAGGAGAGTGTACATGGCCTGCAGTCCCGTTTTGTTGAAGATGTCAATAAGGGGGAAGAGGGTCAAACAACAGTAGCAAAAGAGGCAGCTAGAATTTTTGCAAAGAAGAGATGGGAAGCTGATACTAATGCATTTAGAGAACCTGCACCTGGCAGACTTCCACTTACTGATGAACATTTCAAACAATACAAGAATGTATACAACAACAGAAGAAGACCTTATCATGACAAGGGCTTTCATGAAGGTCTTAACTCATTTTTGAGTTTAAAATTTTGGGAATCAAGAGTTAAAGCCATGAGGGCTTCAAGAAGAGTTGGAAGAGGTGGAAGTAGTTTACCTACCACAAATGCAAAGGAATCACTGAATGAGTTCAAGGGAGTTTACATGAAGTTAGGCTTCAGGGTACATCAGATAAATCTAACTCTTCCTGAAGCTTGGCACTGGTGGAAACAAGTGAATCCTCACATTGACTTCTCTCTGATTGAAAATGATTGGATGAGAGAGATGATCATGGAAATAAGAGCTTACCAAGAACAAGCTGAAAAAGAAAGAGAAGAAAGGGAAAGAAGACAGTCGATCAGCATACTTTACACTGTTTTATATTTGCTGATTCTTGACTGTAATACTTTGAACAAATGATTATAATGAGAAATGACTAAGTTTGTTCTGTTTTTGTTTTAAATCTTTTTTCTTTTCTGTTAGGAGAGGGTATTGACATCATCACCAAAAAGGGGGAAATTGTTGGACTTATTTCTGAGTTTTAGTGATGAGTTCCAGACTAACTGTTATAGTGCAAAGGCAAAAAAATGTTTAGATCAATTGTATAGGTTTATTAGAGTTTGATCTTTGTATAGGTTTGATCAAACAAGCACTGTAATGGTCAACTGACTCATATCAGCTGACTGGTCGATATCAGTAGGGTAGCTAGGTCAGTAGACAAGTCAGGAACCTGCTGAAGACTGAAGGCTGAGGGCTCAAACTCAGTTAATGAAGGCTAAGGGATCAAACTTAGTGATTAAAGTCAAGGATATGGAATCAGAATTTAGGGAAGTTGATGACGGTCAAGTTATAAAAATAACTCGATACCTAAATAACCAACTAGCAAGAGAACTAGGTTCAATCATAGTATAGCTAGATAGAGTCGAGGTCGATCCCACAGAGACTCGGCTTAAATAAGTACAACGTTATTAAACTAAAAATAGATTAAAAGCGGTCCCCGACCAACAATAACGTAAACATAAAGGTTGACACGATAGAAAACACAGAAACTAACAATACGACACAAATACTAAAACACTTATTTTTAAGGTTTTATAAGACTCTAGCAAACTGTATTGGTAACGCTAGTAGTAATTACTCCCCCATATATGTATATCTAAGCCGAGACAGAAAAGTCATTAAGGCTGATTATATTTTGGCTACGGGAGCCATTCCCTAAACTGGATCTAATTCGTGAACGGATAGAAGATCCCTATGCTTAATTACGAATCCTTCCTTGGACAGGATAGAACATCATATAATAAGCATGCTATACCAAACTAGGGATGCCGATCTAAAATCGTCACCTCGTCTAGGCAACCACCGTGGACGGGTTGACACACCTCATAAACGATCGGCTAACTAATGTCCTAGTAACATGACAATTTTCACAATGTATCATATTAATTTACGAGAACGATGTAACAAATTGGCCAGATCTATTACATGTTTATATGAAAAACAGAAAGCACGACGTAGCCGAAGTCGTTCACAGAAAATTACTAGAATCTTGATGGCTAGATCTAACCATATAGACCGTGGTAGATCTAGACCGGTGACTCTACAATTTGCTCGTAAAAACGCCCGCACGGCTTAGATCTACATGAATATGGGTTTGTTAATTAACTACATCACGAAATCAATACACAAAGACTACCCCATAACGAAATAAAATAGATCTACGAATAAAAACGACATATTTGGATAGACATTACCCTCGTAGACGGAGGGTCCTCCGATCCTTCAATGCAATCTCTAATCGATGAATCCATCGCCTCCGTGATGATGAAACATAATATAAAATAAGAAGAACTATATTGATAAACTAAAAGTATTGTAATATTGTGTTTCTAAAGTGTATCTATGGTGTAAAGTACAACTCTATTTATAAGGGTTCAAGCTAATTAAAATATATACTTCAAAATATCAAAATTATAAGAGATAACTCCCGGCCGATCTCCGGAAAATAGCAAAATGCGCCCCTTTGGTGTGTGTGGAAGGGCGCCACTCTTGGATTGGTTTGCCGGCTTTTGTCATGCTTTACTCTCTTTTTCGTGCTTATCCGATATTTATCTTCAATGCATCTTGGATTTATCTTGTAAATTAATTCTTCCATTTATATTTATCCTCCAAAAATTATCTTTATCTGCAAAATAAATATTTATCCCAAAATAAATCATATTTAAATAAAAACGGATAAATATAATGAAAACGGATAAATACCAAATTATATAATAAAAACGGATAAATACCAAATTATATCTTATAAATGGATAAATACCAAATTATATCTTATTAATCACATAATATTAAATAATAAATATAAACAGGTGATTTATCATAAAATAGATATTATTAATCCCGATTTAAGAATAATGTTGATGACTTTTACAGGTATAATTTGACCGTCATCAACTACCCCCCCTTAGACTTTGATCGTCCCGAACAAAGCATCAATAAGTTATTTCCCAAGACAACATTTTACATGGTCAAATCATACTTACACAAGAAACTCGAGTCAACTCATACCACTTATGCTCATAAGGTACCCATTATTCACTACTCGTTATTAATCGAAGTGATGTGTGCATGTGCATTTAGTTTTATGTATTCGTGGCAAGATTAAAGTTTATGCTAACTTCGCAGTCTTAACCTACCAACATCAGCATTCCTACTTCTTAAGCCTCGCAATGGTTAAAGTCATGGTGCAATAAGCAAGAGCGTCATCCATAAGGTTTTTGGACTTGGAGACCGAGAAAATACTCAAAGCCTCTTAAAAATTTGAATTTTTTTTTACATTTTCATAGTTTCGAACTTTACCACTTATCAAGAAAGAAACTTGCTTTAAAAGTAAAGTATGTATTGCAAGAATCCCTCTCTCACGGCTTAGTGGAAGCATTGAATATTACCGCAAGCGCGGGGCTACTTTGGTAATGTTACTACAAGCCCAGTGTTTAACATTTCGTCAAAACAAAGATAATTCTCAAGATTATTACTCCGCTTTGATGGCTAGAAGATAAGAATACACCAGCTGATAAATATCGACTCTAAGTCTGCATAACCAATCATCTACGCAATGTACACATAATTCTTCTTAGTTATTATAATTTGTGCGGTATTTGTCGATTCACACACTGAGTAATCGAATAATAAATTATTTCTTGCAATAGTTGGCATGAATATCCTTAAATTTACATTCACATAAGTATAGAATGATCATGTAATCTTGCAACTTGGTTCATTCCCTATCAATTCTATGTATAAGAACTCTCAATTCTAAGGGTACGAGACAATTAATTTGGCATTTGTTCAATTTTTTTCATTTTTCACCGTTTTATTCAATTGTTCAATTATAGTATCATGGCTAAGTCTCCTACCCCCCACTCAAACTTGGCATTGTCCCCAATGACAAAGGAAAATGAGAATTTAAGAGAAAAGACTTAGCTCTGGAAACGGCTCTCAAGTAGATGCAGAATATAGTATTAGTCCAAGCACGTCGTGGATAAGCAAACGAAAACCTATTTAAGAAAACCAAACAGAAACTCCACGAAACCGTTAATAACATGTCATTGAAAGTTATAAAATAATGTGGCAGTAATTAGATATAGAATATCCAAAAACAATTTAAGCCACTTTATTTCATAAAACCAACGACATGTAAAACCAAATAGTTAAAACTACAAAACTCACATGACGCCTATCAAGGAAAAAACCTCGTTTATTCCGAACTTAGAATCGGAACATGGCGAGATGAAAAAAACCTTAACAGTCTCATGCTACTTTATTCAAAGCAAAAACAAAAACAAATCTAAAAGAAAGTTTTAAGAAATAGTTCTATGGTTATAGTCGTTAGCTCGACTGTACTCACATGATGGTCTAGTTGTAACTAGGATTTCCTAGAGTAAGTACTTCTTCCTCCCTATCAAATTGATTCCCGAGGTAATGCTTTACTCGGTGGCCATTCACCACAAAAGTCTTTCGATCATCCAAGTGACTTACCTCTACAGCTCCGGAAGGAAATACTTTACTTACTTTATAAGGACCAAACCATCTTGATTTTAACTTGCCCGGGAAGAGTTTCAAGCGCGAATTGTAAACAAGAACCATATCACCCACCTTAAAGGTGCGGTCAAGGATCTTTTTATCATGGAATCTCTTAGTGCGCTCTTTATAGATCCGAGCATTCTCGTAAGCTTCAATGCGAAACTCTTCTAGGCGAGTCAATTCCAACAATATCTTTTCTCCGGCTAAACTTTCATCTAAATTCAACATACGCGTAGCCCATAAGGCACGGTGATCAAGTTCAACCGGTAGATGACACGCTTTCCCAAAAACAATCTGGTATGGGGACATACCTATGGAAGTCTTATACGCAGTCCGATAAGCCCATAAAGCGTCATCTAACTTTAACGACCAATCTTTCCTTGTTGGGATCACAGTTTTTTCCAGGATGCGCTTAATTTCTCGATTAGTGACCTCAACTTGACCACTTGTTTGAGGATTATAAGCGGTAGCTAACTTATATCTCACCCCGTACTTGGCCATTAACTTCTCAAACGGCTTATTACAGAAATGGCTCCCATTATCACTAATGATGGCACGAGGGATTCCAAACCGCGTGAAGATATTTTTCTTTAAAAACCGCAGTACAACTTTTGTATCATTGGTAGGTGAAGCAATTGCCTCGACCCATTTGGACACATAGTCAACTGCCACCAAAATATAGCGGTTTGAAACAGACGAAGTGAAAGGTCCCACAAAATCAATACCCCATACATCAAAGATTTCTGGTTCTAGGATACTCTTCAATGGCATTTCATGTCTCCTCAAGATATTACCCGTCATTTGGCATGAATGACAGGATCTAGCATATTCGTGTGCAGTTTTGTAAAGATTTGGCCAGTAAAAACCAAATTGGAGAACTTTAGCAGTAGTCTTGTCCCCTCCATAGTGTCCTCCCACTTCATAAGTATGGCAATGTTTAAGTATATCGAGGAATTCACTCTCAGGAACACATCTTCTAAAGATGTTGTCTGAGCAACGCTTAAAAAGATAGGGTTCATCCCAATAATAGTGTTTAAGGTCCGCAAAGAACTTCTTCTTTTGCTGCTGGTTCAAGTCTGGTGGCAAATATCTCCCGGATAAATAATTCACATAATCTTTAAACCATGGTTGTTGCTTCTCAGCCTTAACAACCTCACCTTGCAAAGATACTGCGGCGCAATCACTATTCCCTAAAGTGGTAGAGATGGAGGATAATTGCTTGTCGGGGGGCTTTTCTAAGCAGGGTGTGAATGCCTCCTCAGGCTCTTTCTCATCATCCCTAACATCTTCTATATTTTCCTCGTTCTTTGGGATTGTTGGAGTAAGCTCATTTTCACTTCTAATCATTATCGCATTCACATCCCTAGGGTTCCTATCAGTGCTGCTCGGAAATCCCCTAGGAGGTCTAGTTGACAGTTGTTCAGCTAATTGTCCTATTTGATAAGAGAGATTCTGGACTAAGGCTTCTTGGTTGGTGACTTTGGCATCATTCTTTTGACAGTATTTGTGAAAGTTTGTAGCCAAGTCAGTCATGGAATTTGCTAATAGATAAACAGTGTCAGACATTGTGTTACTCATCTTTTCAAGTGCAACTTCCCAACCGTAAGTTTGAGCTTGCTGAGGTACATAAGTGTTGTGTGGTTTTACCCCTTCATTTGGATCACTCCATCGGAATTCAGGTTGGTCATGATTTGGTTTGTAACCTTCATAGTGATTACCCTGTTTCCCAATGTAATTGGCTTCTTTAGTACCCGCATTCTCTAATGGCTTTAGTCGTTTCGTCCTTTTCCGCCTCTACTGCGTACAATTCTCTCATGCATACCATCCACCTTATCATTTATGAGCAATAGAGTATTTAGGATCTTATGCGATACATCCTCCTCAAGATTATCGGCCATCTTCACAGTTTCTATTTCACCACCTCCCCATTGGCTATTCATTGCTATTTGCTCCATCTTTCCTCGTGCCTCTTCAGGAGATAAAAGAACAAACGCTCCATTGCTGGAGGCATCTACTCTTATCTTCTCCGTATCTCTCAATCCATGGTAAAAGGTTTGCATTAAAATCCATAGAGGGATATCATGATGAGGGCACTTCCTCATCGACTCCTTAAAACGTTCCCAAGCTTGATTAAAACTCTCCCCAGGTTGCTGCTTGAACCCCAAGATATCTTGGCGTAACTTAAAGGTATTTCCTATAGGGAAGTACTTATTCATGAACTTTTGTAGCAGTTCCTCCCAGGTCGTGATTGATCTAGCCTCTAAAGAGAAAAGCCATTGCTTAGCTTTATCTTTCAAAGTGAAAGGGAAAAGTCTCAGCTTAATGTTATCCTCAGGAACTAGTTCTGGCTTCACGGTACTAACGATCTCTAAGAAATTCATCACGTGAATGCCAGGATCTTCGTTCAGGATACCATGAAAAGTGGAATAGTTTGCCACCATTTGAATGACATTAGGTTTCGGGTGATAAATTTCAGCAGCATTTTCAGGTACTACGATAGCAGGAACGAATTGTTCAATGGTAGGCATTGCATAGCTTTGCAAAGTACGCCTTTCCCATGCAGCCACAGCTTGGTTAACAAAATTTGCATTATTAAAATTATTTCCATTTACCTGGATGGCGTTATTCAGTAATGCATCCATGTCTGAGTCAGATTGATGTGCTCCTTCAGATCTTTCCTTGCCTTGCTCTTCGTTTGGATCCTTAGAAATCCGGGTAGCTTGTTTGTTGTTTTATATATATATATATATATATATATATATATATATATATATATATATATATATTTTTTTTTTTTCCAAGACATAAACAACAATAACCAATTAAAATACGCCAAGGCTACTGCCTTTGGCGAGACTCTAAAATAGACAAAAATAGAAATAACAAAAACAATAAACAATTAGAAACTTTAAAGGCTAATCCTAGACTCAATAAATAAAAACTAAACTAAAACAGACTCTAAAAATACGAAAAATACAAAAACACAAGGCATAAAATGTGTAAAACAAAACAGAACAGAAACTGCACAGATTTATTTTACGACGCTTACAAGTTAATTCTATGTTATAAAAACTAATTAAACAGACTTTATTCACAATATTTACGAATCTACTTTTGATAAAATAAGCTATACTCAATTTAATGACACGAGTCCCCGGCAACGGCGCCAAAAACTTGATGACGGTCAAGTTATAAAAATAACTCGATACCTAAATAACCAACTAGCAAGAGAACTAGGTTCAATCGTAGTATAGCTAGATAGAGTCGAGGTCGATACCACAGAGACTCGGCTTAAATAAGTACAACGTTATTAAACTAAAAATAGATTAAAGGCGGTCCCCGACCAACAATAAAGTAAAAATAAAGGTTGACACGATAGAAAACACAGAAACTAACAATACGACACAAATACTAAAACACTTATTTTTAAGGTTTTATAAGACTCTAGCAAACGGTATTGATAACGCTAGTAGTAATTACTCCCCCATATATGTATAACTAAGCCGAGACAGAAAAGTCATTAAGGTTGATTATATTTTGGCTACGGGAGCCATTCCCTAAACTGGATCTAATTCGTGAACGGATAGAAGATCCCTATGCTTAATTACGAATCCTTCCTTGGACAGGATAGAACATCATATAATAAGCATGCTATACCAAACTAGGGATGCCGATCTAAAATCGTCACCTCGTCTAGGCAACCACCATGGACCGGTTGGCACACCTCCTAAACGATCGGCTAACTAATGTCCTAGTAACATGACAATTTTCACAATGTATCATATTAATTTACGAGAACGATGTAACAAATTGGCCAGATCTATTACATGTTTATATGAAAAACAGAAAGCACGACGTAGCCGAAGTCGTTCACAGAAAATTACTAGAATCTTGATGGCTAGATCTAACCATATAGACCGTGGTAGATCTAGACCGGTGACTCTAGAATTTGCTCGTAAAACGCCTACGTACGGCTTAGATCTACACGAATATGGGTTTGTTTATTAAATACATCACGAAATCAATACACAAAGACTACTCCATAACGAAATAAAATAGATTTACGAATAAAAACGACATATTTGGATAGACATTACCCTCGTAGACGGAGGGTCCTCCGATCCTTCAATGCAATCTCTAATCGATGAATCCATCGCCTCCGTGATGATGAAACATAATATAAAATAAGAAGAACTATATTGATAAACTAAAAGTATTGTAATATTGTGTTTCTAGAGTGTATCTATGGTGTAAAGTACAGCTCTATTTATAAGGGTTCAAGCTAATTAAAAGATATACTTCAAAATATCAAAATAATAAGAGATAACTCCCGGCCGATCTCCGGAAAATAGCAAAATGCGTCCCCCTTGGTGTGTGTGGAAGGGGACGCCACTCTTGGATTGGTTTTCCGGCTTTTGTCATGCTTTACTCCTCTTTTCGTGCTTATCCGATATTTATCTTCAATGCATCTTGGATTTATCTTGTAAATTAATTCTTCCATTTATATTTATCCTCCAAAAATTATCTTTATCTGCAAAATAAATATTTATCCCAAAATAAATCATATTTAAATAAAAACGGATAAATATAATGAAAACGGATAAATACCAAATTATATAATAAAAACGGATAAATACCAAATTATATCTTATAAATGGATAAATACCAAATTATATCTTATTAATCACATAATATTAAATAATAAATATAAACAGGTGATTTATCATAAAATAGATATTATTAATCCCGATTTAAGGATAATGTTGATGACTTTTACGGGTATAATTTGACCGTCATCAGAAGTCTATGATGACCTAAACTGATTACATATACCTTGTGTACAAGGTCTAGGTTCCATAAGTTGGATGGTGATTGAAACTTAGTTATATGCAAAAAGGTGTAATCTAACTTCCTAATCAAAAGTTAGATAAAAAAAGTAAGCTGCATTGTGTTTTAAACACAACAAATTATGGTTCAGTGTACTGATATGTAACTCAGCAGACTCATAAACCTGCTGATACATATACCTCGATTTATTCAAGATTACATTGGAAGAAAACAAGGATAAGGACATCTAACTACCTCTGATTCATCAAATAAATCAATGGTAGAGATTAAAAGAATGTTGGGATGATTCAGGACTTTATCCAATAGATACAAGTCAAAGGGTGGACAGACTGCATTCTATCAAAAATCTGTCTGACTGTGTCAGTACTATGTATAGTGACAGAAAGCAAGTCAAATGAGACAAAATCTGGAATGGCTATATTTGAATTTCAAATACAAGTCACAAGGACTTCTACCTATAAATAGAGGACTCTAATTGAGATACAAGTGATGATTTTTGAAGAATAACAAGATATAATTCGAAATTTGCATTTTCTTATGAAGAAAAACACCCTACTGAACCTACTGAGCTTAAGGCTACCGATCCAGAGAAAATCTTCAAGTGTAATATGCATTCAAGCTACATCAAGTTTACACACTTGAAGGCGCAAGTCTTGATCATATCATCTCGATCAAGTCTTTGCAGCTGAATCATTTATTTGATTCAATCTTTCTTTTACAAGAATCTACTGAAGATAGTGAAGCATATGTTGGGTGTGAAAGACTGTTGTTTGTGGTGGAGCCGGTGAAGAGGCAATCCTACCCTTCAAGATCCAGTGGAAGACTTTGGAGCAGTAATCCTACCTGTTCCAAGTGTTCAGTTTGTGAAGCCATAGTTATTGGTGAAGGACAAGAAACATAGGAATCTTTGTAACAGCTACATCAAAGATCTCTAGTGAATTACCTCCAACATCATAGGAGAAGAGTGGACTGACAGGATTACACCACCTGGAACCACTATAAAATCTGCCTACATTATGCACTTACATTCTGCATTTACTGTATTACACACATCAACCTACTGAATCTAGGAACTGAACTGAGTATCTAATACTTAGTATCATATTTAACAACAAGTAATAAGGCTTAATTTTGATATAATTCCGCTGCACAAATTTAGTAGACTCAATAGTCAGCAGACTATTGAGTGTCAGCAGACTACTGAAGTATCAGCAGGCTACTGAAGTTGCTGAGTTTGTTAACTCCAAAAATTTTAAGTGTTTAGTTTATTCACCCCCCTTAAACTTAACCAAAGCCTTTTCAAGGGACCAACATTATGCGTATGGGCTATTACGGACCAATTAAGGAGGGTAGCTAGCGCATAAATTGTCTAATACCACTGTCAGAGTAGATAGGAGTAGGAATTGCACCCGTAGCTGATAATGATAATTAAAACCAAAGCTCACAATTAATTTAAGGAAATTATGTGGGGAAGTAAACATAACGATTAACTAATTCAAGTTAGTAGATCGGTGAGGAGAGGAGATGAATACCATGTTTGTTTTCTTTTATGTTATTGTTGGTCAATGACCGCCGCTATGTTGCTTTTTAATTAGGTTAGAGTCGTTTATACTTATGAGTTGCATTGTCTCTGTGGGATCGACCTTGAATCGCATTTACTATAATACGATGTACCAAGTATTCTTGCTAGTAATATCGACGTTACTTACTTACACGCGATCAAGCAAGAGCCTGAAGAGAACCTTAAAGAGTATAGTACATATCGTCCATGTGAGTTTCCTTATGAGTTAATTGATATATCGTCTTCGGATTATTATTTTGATGATCCTGAAGAGGATCCTGACACGATTGTTCTGAGCCTGAGGACTACCCAGACTTAGACACTGTGGTAAATTTAGGAGACCATGGCACGTTTAGACTTCCGATTTCTGTTAATGGTATATCAGTAGGATTAAGTCTCTATGACTCTAGCTCGAGTTGCAACATTCTACCCTTTTCCCTCTATCAAAGATCAAGCTTCCGGTTGTAATGAATCAAACCAGGACCATGACTTTCGTTGACAGATCTAGAGATATGCATGCTGGTCTGCTTAGGAAGTGTACAATTAAGACATGAGGGTTCACATATCCTATTGATTATACGGTCATAGATGTACCTGAGAACCCGAGTGCCCCAGTTCTGTTAAGGAGACCTTTCTTAACGACAAGTCGGGTGGTTATGGATTTTGACAATAGGGAGATTACTCTAAGGTTGAATAATGACGCTGTATCTTTTAAGATCTTAGAACCCCTAAAAAACCGACTGGAAAGTTGTAAGATGATGTATGCTTCAGGAAAAGTGGAAATTATGGAAATAGAGGGGCTTAAGAATATAGAGGTTGTAGTAAAAACCGTTGAGCAAGAATTTATGAGACTAATGCTGAGAGAAAGAGAAGAAAAGGACCACGAGAAGATGCTCACAAAAGCTAGTCCTTCCGTGTTGCGTAGTGAACGAGTTGAGCTAAAAATGGAAAACGTGGAATCCTTGGGTCTAAAGCCTAAATCTCGACGTAGAGGCAGACCAAGTATGAAATCTAAACGAGAGAGACATTCTAGGAAGAAGGCTCAAACAGGTTCTATAAAGGTACAGACCTCTGGGGCGAAATTTTGGCGAGTTAGAGCTCCAACCCTTGAATGATCGGAGATCTGAAGAAAGTCGAGCTGGCGACTATAAACTCAGAACTATAATCTTTAAACCCTTCGGTAGATTTGGATTGAATAAAAGTCGCTAGATGAAGCGACGAGTTTTTTTTTTCATCCTACCGCACCCTTAGGCTTGAAACCGAATGGTTGTGGAAAGTTTTTTTTACCTCGTTGCGGATTCTAGTGAAATAAGTTAGGTTTTGAGTCAGAAATAACAATTGAAGAGTGAACGTCTAATCAATTTGATGTCAGAATTGAGCATAGAGGTTGAGCAATGTGTGCAGTGAAGGCGGACAAAGAATTTGGGGAAAAAGAACCCCTGGTATCTCAAGGGAAACCTCCGGGTTACCGAGGATGGATTTTGAGTGCACGAACGTCAGGTTGTAAAGCTGAATTTTTAGAGACACGTGGAGGACACACGTTGTACCATATACGGTGAGTCAGCAGAAACCGTCCCACTTTTCCCTCTTTTCAAAATTTTCATCCTTTCCCACACTCCACCATAACTCCACCTCAATCCCATCAATCACCTCCTTAAATCCCCACCCTAATAACTTCTCTACCCCTTTATCCCACTAAAACCATCCACATTCACTCCCTTCTTCCTATTTAAACCACCCATTCACCACCATTCTTATCATTCCATCAACTAACATCCCCTCAATTCATCTAATTCTTCCATTTCTTCTTTCCTTCATAAAATTCGGCCACCATCACCACCATATCACCACCAAATCACCACCAAAATCAAACCTTTTTCCATTTTTCCAAACCCTAACACCACATCCACCACCCATGTTGCTGATCTGTATTGCTACTGCAACAGTGAAGTGCTGCAATTCGTCTTCTTCCATTACCAGAAGCAGAGTCCCAAAAAGAAATCTGAAAATTTCAGGCCGGTAAACCGCACCCTACCTCTGGTTTACCGAGGGTTGTTTTTCAGAATCAGCTTCAGTGTCAGCTTCTTTACTCATTCAGGATGGGTCCTAAGCATCAACGTTCAGCTATTCATTCCGAGGCCATTGGAATGCAAGGCTAGTTGCTCGAAAACGAGGGTTAGACTTGGACGATTGCGGTTCGATTTTGCCCGGAGCCATACAAGAACAAGACATATTTGACATGGCAGCGGCACCGGCCCGGTTCAACACCACGGTGGTAAGAGAATTCTATGCTAATGTGTCGCATATCCCCGGAGCTACATATGCTATGGTTCGTGGTATTAAAGTTGATTTTTCGATCGAGCGGATCGATGCTCATTTTGGGGTTAGACATCCACCGGTGGGCCCGGATGAGTACACATCCTCGAGCAACACTGAAGATCTCGAGAGGATGGACATGATTGCTGATTTCTTTGGGGTGTAATGGAAGCGTAACCCTGCGGGAGCCCCCACCATCTTCCTAGAGAATGAGTTATCTTGGGACCGGAAGATGGTCAACAGATTTGTTTGTGCCAGCCTTTTACCGACCAAGCACACGGTCTCTGTCACCATCAAGAGGGTGGAATTAATGTTTTATCTAGAGTAGGGATCTCCAATCAACATCGGTCTTATGATTCACAGCCGTATCCACTAGCTTGTTGCTGCTTCTGAGCGCGAGCTGCTACCATACGGGCCAATGATTGATATGTTTCCTTTGGAGGACGAGGTAAAGATGTTCGTTAGTGATGATTGGGAAGACCATGAGCTGAAGCGCAGTTCACACTCAGTTTTGAGAGTCCAAAGACGGGTTAGATGAGCTGAAAGGGAGCGTACTCCCGTGCATGGAGCACCGAGGACTCAGAGAGCATTGCTTGAGGAGCACTCACGAGAGATTGTGAGTTTGCACCGCAATATGGATAGAATTATCAATTACTTTGGCATACCGTCCTCGACCCCGCCACCTAGGATTGCCCCTCATCATGGAGACTCATCTTCGGCCGCCGCTGCATCCAGTTCTGGTCCACCTCCTGGTTTTGAGCCTAGAGACGACTAGGAGGACTATTCTTATGAGGATTAGTTTTTCTTTCTTTTGTATTGTTGTTTTCCATTTTCTTGTTTTTATTTTTCTTTTCCTGCTTAGTTGATGTAGCAGAATTTTTTTAATATAATGCTTTTGTCAGCTTAAATTGTTTTGGAGTTATTTATTTTCTCTTTGACTGCTGCTATTTTATTATACCGTTTCTTGTCACCACTATTCTTCTTGGTTTGCTTGTGTTATTTAGCACAGATTCTTCACGGACTACTTACATGAGCCCGATGATTTATACGACGATCAGATTCTTCTATGGTTCCACGCTTAACCGAAGCTAAGTTCCTTTTCATTTTTATTTTCTATCTTACACATTGGGGACAATGTTTCGATTAAGTGGGGGGGGGGGGTAAGGGAACGTCAATTAGCTTCTTAGCATTATTTTCCATTAATTGCGTGATTATCTTGATTCTCTTTGATGCATGATTCAGCACTTAGACTTTGATTCCTTTCGACAGAATTTCAAAAAAATTAGGATATCTTTGATCTTTTCGAGTTAATTGACTTCATCTTTGTTTTACTTTGTATGAGTGAGATTAAATGCCCACTTCGGAAGTAGTGGCGTATTAAGCGCAAATTCTTTTATGTGCCACCATTTTAAGCACGTATAACTGACTTCCTTTGGTGTGTAGTCGATAGCATATTGATTTGACTAGAGTTGACCCTAGCTTCATCACAAATCATGTTCCACCATCGCTTAGAAAGGCACATGAATTTCGGATTCGGTAGTTTATCATGAGTGGTGCCGTGAGGATAGATAAATCAATGTGAGTTCACCCGCCATGAAAGAGAAGTTCATTGAAACATATACATTAATAATCTCTTTGGCAATATTTTAGTCGATGGAGCGTAAGACACACGACTTTTGCATAGACCGATAAACGTGAGCCTAAAAGTAACATATACTCGATTCTCGATCCCTCTTGCCAGCTCAATTAATTAATGAATAACATGTTCGAGACCGGTTAGTTCAACTACGGGTTGACGTAATGTGAGATTGTCTGCATTACTAAGCGGTTGTGAAATTTATTGCACACACACATTGGCTCATGATGTGAATAGTGTTTAATGCGTTACTAATGGATACGAGTGGCATGATCTTGATCTTGACTTAGTGAGACATGGTTGTTTTTAAATAACTTGTATATTGATTTGAGTGTTGTTTTCTTTTCGCCTTTTTGCTCGGGACGATCAAAAGCTAAGTGGGGGGGTAGTTGATAATGCTCTAAATGGTACCAATAATTATACCTATTTTCACCACAAATTCTGCTCAAGAGAGGATAAATAGGATCGTTATTATCTGGAATATATGTTAAATGCTATGTGAGTGTTTCCAAGATCGTAATTCTGCATCTATGCTATTTTCCCGAAAATTTGGTACTATTTTGTCTCGTTTTGCATGTTTTATAGGATGTACCAGATCTGGAGCATTGAAGAATGGATCTGGACCGAAAGAAGTACCTTGGGCTGAGTGATTGAAGTCCAAGAAGAAGCCCGCTGAAGAAAAATGAGAAAAGAAGGCCCGGTAAACCGGCAACTTGTTTGACAAGAAATTGATTTTGCCGTATTATCTATGTCGGTTAGGGTTTTAGAGATTCTTAAGTCAGTCATTGTATCTATATAAGGCCACATTAGTTGATTATTGTCTAAGCACTCAACTATATTCAATTTTATTATACAAATTTGATGAAATAAAGTTGTCTTGAGCTTTTGGAGAGTTATTTCGGTTTCCTCCCTTCTTCCATCATCTCTAGCTTGAGTAGATCGAGCTAGATCTCTATTGTTAAAGGTATGAAGCTTTGAACGTTCCTTTATTGCCTTCAATATGGTTGATCTGTTCGTATTTATGCGTTTTGGTTAATCTGCATGTTTAACAACCCCATAATTTACAAACTTTAATCGTACTGAGCAATGTAGGTCCAGAAATTAGGAAAATTTGCCCCCGGTAACCCGGCGGTCTATACCTGTTTATCGGGGCATGTTTTAGAAAACCTAAACTGTGATTTACTACAGCTATGTTGATCGGAAGGAATAATTAAAACGAGTAATAGGTCTGGCCAATCTAGTATTCAGAATTCATAAATTAACATGAAGGACTGTTAGTGAAGTGTTAATTAGGACATAGTCTTGAATGGACCCTAGGAACTTGCTGGTCAATGTCGACAGCTGTCTAGACGGGTTAGCAGTATGAGTTAGCGCTCAATATCGTCAGTTTTACTTCTTTATGCGTATGGGCTATTACGGACCAATTAAGGAGGGTAGCTTGAATATAGATTGTCTACTGCCATTGTCAGAGTAGATAGGAGTAGGAATATCACCCATAGCTGATAATGATAATTAAAAGTAAAGCTCACGATTAATTTAAGGAAATTAGTGGGGAAGTAAATATAACGATTAACTAATCCAAGTTAGTAGATTGGTGAGGATAGGAGATGAATACCATGCTTGTTTACTTTTATGTTATTGTTGGTGAATGACCGCCGCTATGTTGCTTCTTAATTAGGTTAGAGTCGTTTATACTTATGAGTTGCATTGTCTTTGTGGGATCGACCTTGACTCGTATTTACTATACTACGATGTATCTAGTATTCTTGCTAGTAATATCGACGTTAGTGACTTACACGCGATCATTCTCCAAATGACAACCTGCAATAGCTTTAAGAACCATAAAAACGATAAAAAGATGGGGGGTGTTTTGGTGGTGGTTTAGATTGGATTTGAGAAACTGTATCTCAAGCTGCCTACATATCCAATGCGTTTATTGGAATCAAGTCCTCGTAGTTCCTTAAGGATGGTTTATATATGAGGCATTTCGTCCGGTTTTCTTGTGCCCTAAGGAGTTGGGATTTTCCCGTATCTATGTCTTATTTTTAGGAGATAATTACGGTTATAATTTGAATGATAGGATCGGAATCCTAATTGGAGAAGGATCCTTAGGATCTTCTCATAATTATCATTTTTTTTATTATTATAAGCACATGGGTTATTATTTAGTGCTTAGCCAATACGAAGATGACAAGTGGCGGGGCTCAATACGACCCTCGTCACTTAGGAATATGAAGTTGACACAGATGAGAAGAAGTCTTTTGCTCTTGCCTTTTTAAATCAGCACGTCTAAATCCAGTTGGACCTTCTAAGAAATTGATTATTGATACAACCTTATTATGATATTTTTTCCACTACTTCACACTGCTTATTAAAATTAGTGCTATATATTTTATCCAGATTTACATGTTTTGGCGTTATTTTGCTACATGTTTACTCGTAATCCAAGAGTTTCATATTATCCTTAAATTGCACAGAAAAATTAATTGTTTTGTTGTTTTTAGAGAGTTATTTCAAGACTTGGGAATTTGATGAGCGAGCTAAAACATTGAAAAGATCAATTCGGAGGCCAATATTAGATTTATTTCAAAATATCATTGGGCTAAGGATGAAAGAAACATGAATTGGGCTTAAGGTGAAAATGTTCAGCATAATACGATTAGCTGACCGTCGATTAATTTGCAACCCAATCAGTAGATTAATCGACAACCCATAAAGGGTTCCTACCGATGTAACTTACCCTAGTATTGGTCCCTTGGAAAGGCTTGAGACAAGTTTATAGGGAGGAGGGGAGGGAGGAATAAACATGTCCTGTAAAAAGTTCTTCTTTCAAATTAAGATTACAGCTTGAAAGAACTTGGAGTTGAGATAACTCAGCTTTTAATCAGTCAGCTGACTTCTTAAGAGAACTGAGTTAAATGTAGCAGAATATTTTGTTTAAAGCCTTTTATAAACTATGTTTGATCAGTTTATTGAGTTTCTTTGAAATATGCTGTGTGGACTCGATGTAGTGCTAATGAGTTTGTGTAAAACTAAGTATGGAATAAAGTAATCAATCGCACAAACACAAATTAAATACTAAATGTAAAATGCTGTAAGTAAATTTGTAAATAAATAACACAAAGTTGATTGTTGTTCCAGGTGTTGTAATCATGTCAGTGTACTCTTCCCCTGTGATGTAGGAGGAAAATTTTTACTAGACTTCTTGAGGTTACAATGGTTACAAAAAGTCAATGTTTATTGTCCATGACTAATCCCTAGCTTCACAATCTAAAACTTGGATAACATGTAGGATTGCTTCTTCTCAAACTACTGCACCGGTCCTTAAAGGGTTGAATTGCATCTTCACCAGCTCCACCACAAACACTGCCTTCCCGATTGCTCCTCAACTATCCTTCACACCACCAAGGTGTTTCACAGTCGTAACCTTTGATAAAATCAAAGTGGAGTTGTTCTGTGATTGGGATTTGATCTTCATATGTATGATAAGTGCAGTAAGCTACGTTTCTTCAATAATTTGAGTGTTTTGAATAATTCTGGAAAGATTCGAACACTTGAAGAATTCTGGCTTTTGCAATATGAACTTAGCAGGAGTTCTTGATAGAAATTCTTCACCCTTTATTCTTAATGTTAGTCAATGCTCTAATATCAATCTTATGAACTCCACACTTTTTCTTGAGTGGTAAGTGCTTAATTTATAGGTGAAACTCCAACGATTGAATTTAAATCCTTATAGACGTTGGTGGTCCTGCTTAGTACATGTCAGATGTTAATGTCCTTACTGACATGTCATCATTTCATCCAATCAGGTAGCTTGATCTTTAACTTTCCAATTTTCTTGATTGAACTGATTTGATGTCTTGTGCTTCAGCTGAGTTTTCAGCTATCTTTTGATTTAAGCATTAACTCAGTTTCTATTCTTCTTCAAAATTGAGTACTACTAAATCATCTGATCTTGATTTGTAAGATCAGAGTACACCAAATTAGTTCATAAAATAACTAAGATTACATTGTCCTTATGTAACTTTGACCTTCTATACAAGGTATACAAAGTCAGTTCATCACAGACTTACCTAAATTTTAACTTTATATCCTCGGCTTTAGTCTTCATAAACTATGTTTGAAGATTAAACAGGGGTATAAAAAGTCATGACACCACAGAATTACCTGAATTTTAACTGTATATCCTCGACTTTAGTCTTCATAAACTGAGTTTGATCCCTTAGTTCTTCATTCTTCATAACTGAGTTTGATCCCTCAGCTCTTCCTACTGAGTTTGTTCCCTGAGCCTTGAATCTTCAGTTTTGAATATGGTCAACTGAGTTTGGTCCCTCAGTGAACTATTCTTGATTAGATCTCTATTTTTGTTCAAGACTCCACTAAAACCTATCTTTTATAGTGCTTGTCTGATTCAACTTGTACAATAATCAGACACTAATAAATACTATAAAGTTTTCTTCTAGACATCTTTTTTCTTTGCACTATAATAGCTAGTTACGACACTTCATCATTGGGGTTAAAATAGTTAACAAATAAATGACGGATCATCATCAAAACAAAATTTTATTTGCAACAATTTCCTTGATATTGATGATGCCAATACCCTCCTTAAAATGAATGCAAAAAGATGAAATAAACAAACTAACTAACAACCAATACTGACAAACTAAGAATATCTGAATTTTATTCATTTCATGAGTTGAGTTACATGAAAGTATTAAAGTACAATATATTGAAATGAAAAGTTGAAACTAAGTCTATTCTAGGTTTGCTGACTCGTTCCAGTATTAGCTTCGATCTTCTTCTCAGTGATTGTCAATACTTGGTTGTCAAAAGCTTCTGCAGATTTTCTCATGGCTTAAAAATTTGGAGTTAAGTCCAACTTACTGATGCTCATCCAGACTTGCCATGAAACTGTCATGCTTTTTTTCAGAAGAACTTATTTCTGAGCAAAAATTGTGAATCTCATTGTGCTTTCCTCACTTCATCATTATCTGTGATCTTCTCAATAAATTACATTGTCGATAAAAAGTCAGCTTCATCAGCGGTTTCTTCAGCTTCCTTCAGAGAACCATCCCATTTCTTTAGTTTGTTCCAGAAATGAACAAATACTTTTCTAAGTCCTATGAAATTTTCCATGGATTCTTCTTTGGACTTATTCTCTTCTATCAGTACTTTTTTGAACAACCTGTACATATCTTGAACTAATTTCAGTCTTGTCTTGGTAGTATTTGAAAACTTCCGTATCAGCTGCATTTCCCCATCATCTATCGCTTTCTTCAGTTCATTCAGTACTAAATCCACTGCTCCAAGAACTTCGTTCATAGTTTCCTCATTGACTTATAAGATCTCTTTGTCTTCCCTCTTATTGGTATAATCCTTAGAAATCAGATTCCAAAGCATTCAGTTTAAGTGTTGCTGGTTGGATGCCAATAAGGGTTGAGCAACAAAAGAGTCATTAAGTGTTTTCTCAATAAGATGCACTCTTTTATGTAAGCCATTAGCAAAGTTCTTGAGCATATCCTGGGTATTAGGTTTTCTAGCCTCTGAATCTATTGTTGTTTTCCTTATGTTAATCAGAATGTCCAAGAAATTGCTCTTGATGTCTTGCACTTCCTTTAGTAGTGCCTTCCTCTCATCTTTACTTTCATCTAAGGTAGTCACGATTTTCTCTAGTATGTTTCATGTTCTCTTTCTAAGTCCTCAATACTTGATTTGTGGTGATTTTCATGACATCCAGCTTGGTGGCACATCATCACTTTCTTGATTTGATTTATAATCTATTTTCTTCTTAATTACATCAGTCTAAGATTTCCCAATTTCAGTGCTAGACTTATTTCCAAAAATATCCGTTTCAGCTTCAATTTTCTTTTCTTCCTCTTTATGCTCGTCATTCTGACTTACTTCCCCCTTAGAAGGTAGAATGTCAGTTTCCTCAATTTTAACTATCTCCGTCTCAATTGGTAAACCCCTCTCTTCAGTTTCATCTTCAATATACTTAACTTGTTCCACTGCATCTTTGGCAACCACCAATACTCCTCTTTCATTTGGTGACTGATAGCCTTTTCCTTATGACTCTTCTATAGTTCCTGATTCAGATTGAGACTCAATCAAATGTAGTAGATTCATCTTCTTCAGAAGTTTCTTTTTCTTTAGATTCTTCCTTCTTTCATCAGCTTTTGCAGAATTTCATTCTTGAATTGACACAAGAATCCCTTTTTGCATATCCTCATTACCACTAAAATCATCATCATCATCGTTGGAATCTTTCTTCTTTGATGTTTGAGATTCTCCACCCATAAACTTCTTCTAGTGTTTGTTTGTGATGGCTGCATGACCATTACTTATGAAATCTGATGTATCAAACAATTGTGAAAGATGAATAATGTCAAATAGTCCAAAAACCCAGGGTTAATCAACAATCATCATCTCCCTCTTTTCTTCTTGTTCTCCAATGGAGCTGAATTTCCAATGGGTGTAGTTATGAAATCTTTTGAAATCAGCTGCAATCCTTTGTTCAATCTCAGTGTCCGGATCAGCTTTCTTTTATAGTGGTCTAAAAATGGCAATTTCCGATCAACTTCCGGCAAACCTTCTAATCAATTTTCTCTAAGCACTTCTTCTCAATCACACAATTCCCTTGTTTCTTCGGTTATTTGTCGGAGATATGTTTTGATTATAGCTGCCTCGCCCTCGATAGGAACTTATAAATAAGCAAATCCATCCGATGTAGGTAAATCTTATGCACATGCTCTGCAACCGACTAAGTAAACCGGTGCCGGCGCTCGTAGATCTGGTATTGTCTACATACAAGGGCAAAATGGTGCTATGACTGCCAACACCGGTGGTGGACTATCTTGCATCCCCTTTTCGATACGCTTTAGTTGGAAAATTCTCACAAGGTCGACCTCCGATGGAAGCAAATCGCATGTTTCTGGTGGTGCAAAACATTGGAGAAGATTGTACAGTTGGACTTTTGGATCATAAACACGTTTTAATCAAGTTCAAAGGTGAACATGATTATATTCCTTTATACTAAAAGGCGCAATGGTATGTCACTAGAAAACAGATGTGGATTTTGAAGTTGACTCCGAATTTCCACGTTTATATTGAATCCTCAATGGTGCCTACTTGGATCATCTTCCCCAAGTTACCGGCTCATCTCCATAAGAATGAAGTTCTGGAAATGATTGTGGGTGGCTTTGGAACATTGCTTCTAGCTGATGCAGCAACACTGAGTCTAAAATGACCCTCACTTGCTTGTGTTCAGGCTAATATTGACCTGGTTAATCCTCCTCCATCTCGTATTTGGCTACAGAAGGGATCCTCCGAAGGTTTTTGGTAGGATATTTGCATTGAAACTTCCTTACCCCAATACTGCAAATAATGTAGGCATTTTGGACATGAAGAGAACTTTTGTCTGTTAAAGCATCCAGAATTGAAACAGAAGACATTTGAAACTGAGGTTTCTCATGAGGACATCCCCCAAAACATTCAACAACGAGTAACTCAAGTTTTGCAGGAAAAGAAGAAAGATCTACCCGCTCCTCTATCAAAGCAACCGTCAATCCAATCAAAAAGTCCCTTGTTATCTATGGATTTATGTCTTCTTTCTCACTTGAAAAATGCAAGGTATTCAAGGAATTCCAAGTCAGCAAAGGATGCGGGATATGCCACTGAACATGACATAACTTCCACTGCTGGTTTTACAAAGGCTGTTGATATTGTGGACCTAAAGCATGCCAAACAGATCCTTCATGGCAGATTCCACAAGAAAGAGGTGTAGCAAGCCAAGGATGAAAAGGATATTATTATTACGGATGAATCTATTCTAAATTCAGCGGAATTAATTTATGTTACTAGCCAAAAAAGGAAAAAGAAATCAGCTACACCAAATGTAAGGGCTCTATCTCTGGTTTTTCTATCCAAAATCAAACAATGATAAAATGCCTATTTTGGAACATCAGAGGGCTTGGCTCCAAGAGATCTCTCAGAAGTCTAAAAAAATTAATAAAGTTACATCAATTTACTTATATATCCATTTCTGAACCTATGCTTCAGAAGAATAAATTAGACACTATTTGACAAAATATTGGTTTCCATCACTGTTTTGCCGCCAGACCGAATAAACGTTTGGTCTTTTGGTCCTGCAATGATCCATTTGAGATCATTATTACTAATGAACTGATCGTTCACATTAAGCTTTTGGGTAGCAACCCTTTCCGGATTACATGTGTCTATGCACAATGTACTAGAGCAGGCAGAATACCCCTATGGGATGATTTGCTTAGCCTAAATGATGGTCAGACTTCTTGGCTTATTGGAGGGGATTTTGTTGGTCCCTTGGAAAGGCTTTGGTTTAGTTTAAGGGAGGGGGGTGAATAAAAATAACACTTAAAACTTTTGGAGTTAACAAACTCAAGAATCTCAGCAGACTTCTTTGATAGCTCGATGAGTACGCTAACTATTGATGTTACTGAATTTGTTGCAGCGGAATATATTTAAATTAAGACTTATTACTTGTTGTTAAAATATGATACCAAGTATTAGTAGGTTAATCAGTAGTGTATGTGTGTGATTCAGTTGCTAGTTTAGTAGGTTGATGTGTTAAATATACTAAATGCAGAATATAAATGCAGAAAATAAGTAGGCAATTTTTATAGTGGTTCCAGGTGGTGTAATCCTGTCAGTCCACTCTTCTCTTGTGATGTTGGAGGTAATTCATTAGAGATTCTTGAGGTAGCAATTACAAATATCCCTAGGTTGCTTGTCCTTCACTAATAACTATGGCTTCACAAACTGAACACTTGGAATAGGTAGGATTGTTGCTCCAAAGTCTTCCACTGGTCCTTGAAGGGTAGGATTGCCTCTTCACCAGCTCCACCACAAACAACAGTCCTTGACACCCAAAGATGCTTCTCTGTCTTCAGCATATTTCTTATAAAAGAATGTTTGAATCAAGTAAGTGATTCAGCTTTCAGCAGCTTGATCAGGATGATATGATCAGTAGCTTGAGGTCTTCAAGTGTGTAAACTTGATGTAGCTTGAAAGCAGATTACACTTGAAGAGTTTTAGTGGATCAGTAGCTTTATGCTCAGTAGAGTCAGCAGGGTGTTTTATAGATCCTTAATTTTCATCAGTTCATCACTTGTATCTGAATTTGGAGTCCTCTATTTATAGGTAGGAATCCTCATGACTTATGTTTGAAATTCAAACATAGCCATTTCAGATTTTGTCCCATTTGACTTGCTTTACATCTTTGTTGAGTAATCTTGGCGTCCGAATGCTTTTGACGCTTTTTGATCTGTCCACTTTTTGACTTGTATTCATTGGATAAAGCTCTGTTTCTTTCCAACGTCCCTTTGATCTTAACCATTGATTTGTTTGATAAAATCAGAGGTTGTTATATGTTCTTTTCCTTGTATTCTTCCAATGTAACCATTGACTAATTCAAAATATACATCGTGAGTTCTGTGAATGTAAGTCTCATGAAATGCATATCGATCAATTTGTTCCAAGGTTCTTTGTGTTTATAAAAAACACTTCAACTGACTTCTGTTATATCTAACTTTTTATTGTGAAGTTATATTACACCATTTTGAATATAACTAAGTTCCAATCACCACTTAACTTGTGGAACTTAGACCTTGTACACAAGGTATATGTAATTAGTTTAGGTCATCACAGACTTCCTTAAATTCTGATTCCATATCATTGACTTTAAATACTAAGTTTGATCCATTAGCCTTCAGTAACTGAGTTTGAGCCCTCAGCCTTCAGTCCTCAGTAGGTTCCTAGACTAGTCTACTGACTCAACTGCCCTACTGATAAGGACATGTCTGTTGATGAAAGTCAGCTGACCAATTACAGTGCTTGTTTGATCAAACCTGTACAAGATCAAACTCTAATAAGCCTATACATTTGATCTAGACATCTTTTTGCCTTTGCTCTATAACAGCTAGTCTGGCACTCATCACTATAACTTAAAATAAGTCCGACAGATTTTAATATCATCCGGAATATGGAGGAGTATTCTGGGAATGCCCAAACTGATGCTGGAGCAATGGAAGATTTCAATTAGATGATCACCTCTTGTCCTTTACAGGAGCCTACTTGTTATGGCTCTCTTTTTACTTGGGTTGTTTGGAGGAACTCCACCTATGTATAGAACAATCTTGACAGAGTTTTGCTCAATGAGCATTGGATTGATACTATTGGCACTGGTATGGTCAGAGTTCTTGGAAGGGCTGGTTTTGATCACAAACCTCTCCTGTATGATCTAGGTGTTTGTAAAAGAGGTCCTACTATCTTTAGATTTTAGAATATGTGGACTATGCACAAGGACATTCACTCTATGGGGCAACCGGAATGGAACAAGCATGCAGAAGCAACCAGTATGGCTAGATTTATGAATAAACTCAAACAACTTAAGAATGCCATTAAATTCTGGAATAAACAGGTTTTTGGGGATGTTCAAAAGAAGGTCCTGCTGTGGTTGAGGCAGAAATGCTTTATGATCAAAATCCGACTCCAGAAAATAGGTAAAAGATGCAACAGACCAATGGTGAATATTTTCTTGCCTTACGCCAACATGAGGAGTTTTGGAGACAAAAATTGATGTATAAATGGTTTAAGGAGGGTGATAGAAATACAAGCTTTTTTCAGGCCTCGGTTAAAGACAATATTAGCAAAATGCAAATTCTTAGGGTGCAAAATGCTCAGGGATTTTGGTGTATAGATCCCAAAGATATTGCTGATAAAGCCATTCAATTTTTCTCCTCCCTCCTACAACAGGATACTCAAATTAATGAGGAAGATGTCCACTATCTTCTAGACTTCATTCCAACCCTGATCACTGAGGATGAAAACCACTCCTAACTTGCACCAGTTACTATGGAGGAGATTAGGAAGGCAACTTTTGACTTAGATGCCTCTAGTATTCTTGGTGTGTATTTTTTTTGGATCTGGGCACTGTCTCGGAGAGAGGCTCGGTGAAATAGACATGTCTGTGAAGATGCGGACTACCTGCACTGGGTGAAAATCTCATGTACGGCTCTGTAGAGGGGCAGTAAGGGTGGCTTATCTGTCAACAATTCATCGGTAAGGAGTGGAAGAAGGAAGGGGATTCTCGAACGCAGAAAAGGATCTAATCCAATGAATTAGAAAGAATTAAAAGAGGAGCCCTATGAGGTGAAAATCTCATGTACGGTTCTGTAGGGTTATTCTATTCCAGCTCTTTCACTACAAGAAAATCGATTTTTAACAAGGGGAAATCCAGTCATTAAAAGTCACTTTCCCGACACCAAAGACTTTTAATGAGAGGAAATTTACTCTCATCGCCTCGTCCCCATCGCTTCTCTATATAAAGGTAAATTGTGAGAGTAAAAGGTCCCATCGTTATTGATGTTTCTCATTTAGTGACAGGTGTTTTACTCTCATTAAAAATTGTTCTAATGACGACATATTTTGTCACAATAGTTCATTTGCCCTCATTAAATATTGTTTTTATTACGGGATATACTCTCACTAAAACTCCATTTACCCCTCACTAAATCATGATCTAATGACCAAACATCCCCATGGTGTAGCTTAATTCGCCCCTCACTAAATAATGAAACAATGACTACATAGCCTCTCATTACACGTCATTCGCCCCTCAATAAATTTTTTTATTGATGACAATTACCACCATTATAAATCATGAACCCCTCTCCACATAAGGCCGACACTATTGCTAAAATAAATTTAGTGACAAGATAATAATGTTAAAACACAATCATATGAATTTCTCATTAGTAAGAAAGTTCCAATCTTGGTACAAATGAACAAATAATTAATATACATCAAATGTATGCCTTTTTTCTACCCAGGTACATACATATAATCAGGAAGATCCTGCTTCTTTTCTAACACGAGCAACTCGGTGTCCCTGAGTCCTTCCTACATATAACCAAAAACAACATTACTTAGAGGTCTTTAATAAGTTGATCAACCTTGCCTTCCTTATGCACACACATTACATACACAATGAATTCAAAAAACAAGGATAGGTCAATAAGCGTCTGCTCTTTTACTCTCATGTTAGAGTGAAATCAAGATCAATCACACAAGCATATCAATTACGTTGACGGAGATAAAAGACACCAAGTTTTCGGTAATTTCTACGGCATTCATAGAATTAGGTAGATTTTGCTTATTATAAACCAAGAGCAAAACAGTATCTTGCAATTCATCCTAGATGCATAAAGCAAAATAGTTGATAAGATATTAACAAAGGGATCGGCACAAATTAAATTAAAAACTTATTTCGTACTCTTATTACAATATTGCGCTAAGCAGTACACCCAAAATGCAAGGACCCTTTAGATATAATGCTGCACATACAGTGGGTGTGACACCTATGTATGAAGATCAATAAAGCATCATCCACTTTCAATTTCGTATAAAATCTGAAAATTGTAATTTCTAATAGAGAGACTATGCTTGATCAGAATAACGCTTCAAATGTATGCCTTTCTTACTACCCAGGTACCATTTGGAACTTAGTTTCAGAGCATATTCTTAGCATAAGAATATCAATATGCTTAACGCAAAACAGAGCAAAAAAGAGGAGTGGATGGGGACAAGAATATAAATTTCATGATCTTTGATAAATGATAGTACATCACATGGATGAGAAAGAATACGAAACCAGCAGCAAGTGCAATGCTACAATATGTGGATAAGCTAGAAGAGAAGGGAGAGGGGACACAACTTCAAGGAAATAGACCACGATAATACACTAATACAACACAGACAATTCAAATGTACGCAGACCGAAGACCAAGGAGGATGGGGACAACTTCAAGTAGAAAACCATGCGATAATACAATGCAAAATCTTGGAAAATCACAACCGATCATGGAAAATCTTAACTTGACATAAAAATAGCTTAGGCATTCACATTTCATGTTCATCAAACAAGCTGTCAAACAGATTGCACACTCACATGACAAACACATCTTATACAACAACTTAGACATACCGTGCAACCTGAACTTCAGGTCCTAGACTCTAGCAACTAAAACAGGTCGACATACGTGAACACAAGTAAGATATAATGCAAAAAAAAAATCTCAGACAAAAAGACACAACTAATCACTTAAGTATCACACTCTGTAGTCTGTACACATATTAACAGACTCCTCAGCTTGATTGCACCTAAGGAAAACAAAACACAACATGTACCTTAGAATATGACTAAGACCAAGACTAAAAACAAAAGGTATTGATCCAAACAAGATTGTATTGGTCCCTTGAAAAGGCTTTGGTTAAGTTTAGAGGGGGGGTGAATAAACTTAACACTTAAAACTTTTGGAGTTAACAAACTCTGCAACTTCAAGAGCCTTACGATACCTCGAGAGTCTGTCGACACATCAGAGAGCTGGCCGTCACGCTGTGATGAGTCTACTTGATAGTTGAGTTTATGAATTTGTGCAAATGGAATTATATAAAAAAAAATTAAGCCTTATTACTTGTTGTTAAATATGATACTAAGTATTAGATACTCATGAGTGTATGTGTGTGAGTTGGATTGCTAGATTCAGAGGTTGATGTGTATAACAAACTAAATGCGAGAATATAAATGCGAGAAAGTAAGTAGGCAGATTTTATAGTGGTTCCGTGTGGTGTAATCTCTGTCACCCACTCTTCTCCTATGATGTTGGAGGTAATTTCACTAGAGATCTTTGATGTAGTGTTACAAAGATTCCTAAGGTTGCTTGTCCTTCACCAATAACTATGGCTTCACAAAGCGAAAACTAGAACATGTAGGATTGTTGCTCCAAAGTCTTCCACTGGTCCTTGAAGGGTAGGATTGCCTCTTCACCACTCCACCACAAGAACGATCTTTCACACCCAAATGAGATGCTTCACTTGTCCTCTATAGATTCTTGTAAAAGAAAGATTGAATCAACTAAATGATTCAATTGCAGCAGCTTGATCAGGATGATATGATCAGCAGCTTGCAGTCTTCAAGTGTGTAAGCTTGATGTAGCTTGAATACAGATTACACTTGAAGATTATCTCTGGATCAGTAGCCTTAAGTTCAGTAAGTTCAGCAGGGTGTTTTTCTTGATTAGAAATTGAAGCTCATGATTTTTCTCTTAATTGTTCATCTCTTGAATCTGAATTAGGAGTCCTCTATTTAAAGGTATGAGTCCTTGTGACTTATATTTGAAATTCAAAAGTAGCCGTTCCAGATTTTGTCCCATTTGACTTGCTTTCTGTCACTATTCATAGATCGACATTATTTCGCCGATCTTTTGATGAATGCGATCTGTCCATCTTTGACTTGTATCCATTGGATAAAATTATGAATTATCCAACGTCCCTTTAATCTCAACCATTGATTTGTTTGTTAAAGTCAGAGGTTGTTAGCTGTCCTTATCCATGTTTTCTTCCAATGTAATCTTGAATTAACCGAGGTATATATATCAAAGAGTTCATCATCTCATTGAGATACAAATCAGTTTGATGAACTGTATCTTGCTAACTGTCTTTTATCTAACTTTTATTTATGGAGTTAGATTACACCTTTTTTCTTATTGTTAGGTGTAGTGCCCGAAAGACAGTTTGTGTAATTGTTTTTAATAATGGATGATAAAATTTATCTCATTTTAGTTACTTGCTTTGTGCTTGTAAAGTAATACACTGATGCAAACCCTAAGTATATCTGTATGTAACCACTTAACTCAGTGTATGGATTGCACGTGAGGATTGAGTTAGTGGAGATATGCTTAAACTGTTAGTCCGTGGTGAACTTAATCAGAGTTTAGGGTCTCTTGATTAAAACACCAATAATGCGCCCAGAACACCTTGGGGTGTGATAGTCTTATCCGGACTATTGGTAGAGGGTACCTATGTGGGGCATTTATATATGATGGCATTCATATAGGACTGGACCGATTTAATCTGAATTTCTCGATATAATTCCATAATCGAGGAATCTTATTAAATCATTAGATGATCATTTATGGATCAACCTTAATCCTGAGGTGATCACAGGATGTTGCTTGTCTCGGGGTAGTGTTTGATGTGTTAGTTACAGTTCACTTAAATATGTGTTCCAAGCCACTTCTCATTGGCACTATCTCCGATGAGTGAGTAGTTCGATTTTCACAGACATGGAATCCATTCCTTCCTCAAGGGAAGTAGAGAGACAGTCCCTTTATTTGTTAGCCCTAAGAAAGTGATCGATCCCGGGAGTTCATATTAGACTAATTGATCACTAGTCAGATATGTGAACTAATTGATCATTAGGGGGTTAATGGTAAATAAGGATAAGATATTCTGAGTCGGGTTCACGGAGACTTCCCACTCAGAATGGACAGTCTATGGAGGGTTAATCCGTATGTAGTGATTATATCAATGGACGCTTATTCACTCTATGGGTTGAGTATAAGTATACATCTATAATCGGTAGAGTTCAGTTTCGGGTTTATGGTGGCGTAATCCCGGAATTAATAATTAATGTACTTATTATGTTCGATGAATAATTAATTATTGGAGCTACTGGTTATAGGTCCATGGTCCCCGATGTGGCTTCTGTAATTCGGACTAATAATCTTGTTATTTGGGCCTCAGTGATAATTAATTGGCTGGGCTAATTAATTGATATGCATGGATATTATTTAGTTGGGCTAAATAATATAATACAAATAAAAGACATTTTATGTGGGCTTGGAAACCCTAAGTGTGGCGCCATTTATGTCTCTTTTTAGCACAAGAATTAATTTTCATGTGTTATGGAAAATAAAAGATATTCTTGTTATGTGATTTGTTGTATGACATGTTATTTGGTTTCCTATTGGTCAATAATATGTCACAATTATTCATTAAGGAAAATATCTTTTTATTTTGTTTAATTAATTAATTATTTAATTAATTAAAACTTGGAGACCAAGGATTTACTCCCCTATAAAAGGAGAGTTATTCCAAGGGTAATGAACAAGGAAATTTCGACCTACACACTTGAAAAGAGAGAAAAAATTAGTTTTCTTGTCTAGGGTATTAGAGGAAGAAAAACTTGGAGTTTTTCTTGGTGTTGCATATCAAGGAGGTTCGTGTATCAAGAAGGGTGTCCACCAACCGCCGTTTGGAGAACACATCGGAAGATCTTGGCTTCTCTTCCTACTATTGGTAACATGATCTTAACCCTCTTGTAGCAGTTTAAGTCCTTTAATTATGTATTATGATGTATAAGTCGTGATCCATCCGCTGCGCGTAGATCTAACTCGTTTAGATCTAAGAACCTGCATCCTTCATGTGGTCAGAGCAAGGTTCCATGATTTATATAGTCATAATCATAATTGAACGATTTAAATGAGTGGAATTGCATGTAGGTAAATTTTATTTATTGTTTTATGCTTTGATAATGATTAATTGCTATGGTTGAATAGATGGATTGGGGGTTGGCACTGTTTACCCGTTAGATCTATTGTAAACTCATATAAATGATGAAAATTCGTTCATATGAGTATAGGAAATTATGTAATTTATTTTTCTTGCAATTTTAATTTCAAAAAAATAGATCAGTTTAGTAGCTGTCTAGTTATTTCGTTTTTCCCGTTGATCGAACCGTTGAAACGACGATCCCTCTAGTCAGAATCAAGATTGGAAGATGATCAACAATTCCACAAATTTTGGCGTCGATCGGAGTCCGTTTTGATATCCGTTCGTCGCTGCAAGGAAGCTGCTGTGACAGAAAAACACAGGATTCACAGAAACCCTACCTGTGACTTCCTCGAATTTCTGGGAGAGTTTGGACCGTTGAAAGGAAAATAAAACCGGTCAGATCGATAAATATGGAGTTTTTGACGTGGAATAAAAATTTCAGGTCAATCGGGATTAATCTCGATTCCCAATCGGCCTCTGGAAGTCTTTGGGGCGCTGCTGTAAAAGTCAGATCCAACAGCAAGTTGGGCGGCTCACTGGAGAAAATTGACAAGTCAAAGCTCCGATCCAACCATCCATATTGAAGCCCGAGGAATGATGAACAGATCTGGAAAGTTTCGTCGCGATCCGAGTTCGTTTGGTTTCCCGATCATCGAAGAATTTGAACAGCTGTAGATTTTGTTAGAAAGTAGTAAACTCTAGTTAGGGTTTGGTTATTTTTTTCTAATAGGTTATAAACGGGGGTTCCAACGGTCCATCTCAGTGTTTATTTTCCGCACTAGAATACATGTTTAGATTGTATGTGTAGAACCGGAAAATTGCCATGACATGCATCATATCATGAATTCCACTCCATATGCATACATGTAGAAATTAATTCGAGGAATTAGTTAGGCATGTATACATTACACGCAATTTGTTTTAATTAATTGTTTGATATTAATTAGAAACTAATTAGGGTAAAAACCGAGGAACATGGGTTTTTTCAATCGTCGAGGTTGGGTGATGGATTCTCGGTGAATCATACTCTGCGAAAGCATAAAGAGTAAAATCCGAAACCTCGTGGTAAAGGTGTTGGATTCTCGTGAATTCCACCTTACCTGAAGACGAGATTACGTTTTGTTCGTAGTGTCTACGTGAAATTTTGATGTTTAAGGATTGGATAATCACGGGCATACGTGGTTGAAAGTGGTTTAACCACGGTTGGGTGGTCAACATAGCTACGGCTCGATCGACTTCACCTCCTCGCGTGTGGCGTTTGCACGGGTCAGCAAGGTCGAGCCATCCGAAGAGCCACTACGGCTCAACGGAGCTCCCTAGTCTTGACCCGTCCGACGGCCACATATGTTCCAACGAATAGGTCGGGTGGGCTAGCCCACGTAATCGCAACATTCGGGCCTATGAATTATTGTTCCTTAATGTAACATCAAGTCCAAAAATGTGATCGAGAAACCCACCACTTTTTCAAAATATTGAGTGGGAGAGGGAGAGGCGACAGCCGACCCCACAGCCTCTACTGTTGACACAAGCAATGTGAGAGAATGGTGGCGCCTCGTGCCGGCTTTGATTTCGACCCCCTAAGGAAGGCCTTCACCGCTATCAAAATTCAAGGCTTGGTCTCCGAAAGGATTGGATTTTGGGTACTCGCCGGGTCACTGACCAACCCTAAGGCGGCACACTCGGGGTCTACCTAAAAATCTGAGACAATAGGTCACACTCATAAAGGGTATTTTTGGTAGTACCTTGGCTGAAAAAGGAAATGTTCGATTCTCAATCTGATCTTCAATATTAATCGAAACCTCTTTGACCTACCCTAAGGCGGCACCGAGGCATTAGATTAAATCCTTGGAACGGTAGGATAAACTATAAGTACTTAGTTTATGTTCCTAAAATTTATTAGTAGTGTATGATTTGGATTTATTTTCTGTCAATTTTATTTACAATTATTTATACATATCTCTCTAGGGTGCTAGACGGCTAGTGTAAAATTGACTAGTAATGACTTCGTGAAAAAGTGGTGAGTAACTAGAGCGTTGTACTTATCGATCTTACATGCGATTAATTTTTCGGAAGAGATATTTCTCTGGAGCCTTCAAGACTTAAGTGACGTAAATAAGTATGTCACTGCTGTCACTCGTGTTGAACGAGAGACAATCATAGTTTGTTTGAAAGATGATTGGGACGATAAAATTCTTCTAGTGAATTTTAATTGTGTAGTGTCTACGCGAGAAATTTTCTAATAGAAAAATTGGAGAATCATCAATTAAAGCGTCGCTAGTTAGACGGTATTTGGAACCGATAAACTAGTGGGAGCTTTTATCTTATTATTTTCTAATTTATTAGAAAATTAGTCCCACTGGGTAGCGCTTTCACTAGACATCCCACAGTTCACGAGTAGTGTCTACTCAAACGAACTGCTAGTTCAAGACTATTTCCTTTTAAGGAAGTTAAGAATGGGAAAGAATGTCTATAAGTGTTAATCATCTTAACTAAAGTTTTGAGGCTAAACCGAAACATTAAGTAAAGAAAGTATAGGATAAGGAAAGTGATTTCGGATCACTAACCAATGAATCCTTAGCAACTTTCTTAACCGAGTAACTCGACTCGGGAGCTAAGTTCTTTGGAAGAACAAGGAAGCTGTGCTTAACAATTAATAAAATAGACAATGGGCAGTTATTTCAGCTATAATAGTGGGAGTGATATAAGGAAATGAATTTCGGATTCTATCCATGAATATCACAGAAAAATTTATTTTTCTGTTTACTGATTCGTTGAAACAAATGGATTCACTTTCATCTTGATACTACAGTTGCCTTAAACAAAGTGAAGATGACATTTGTAGTACGAATCTGTGACTCGGACTTTTATTGATAAAGACAGAACCACTAAGAAAAGCTGAATAAGTATGTGTAACACATCTAAAACTATTAAAGGTAAAAGGTTTCCGTATTAAGATAAACAACCCTTCAATATCTATTAATTAGTGCATATATCCTAGAGATAAGACCTGACGACTGGCTGAGGGTGATTCCTATCCCCCAGTCTAGGAACACTATCTCAAAGAAACAATGACTAAGTTTCCTTTCAATCGGGAGAGGGTAACATATTTGAAGAGGTAACATAGCTTGTTCATAATGACCTTCGGGGTCTAGTGAGATATACAAGCTAGTAGGAGATTTTGAGTGGTGACATTTTGTCTGATAACTACTCGAAACACGCTTTAGTTTATCGAAAGAATACGAGGAGAAGTCTCCGATTTTAGCAGAGAATAGAGTATTCCATGCTCAGAAATAGGCTATCACATAGTCTTGGGACTGATGCTCGGCCTGCCTCCTAGTGGAATGTTTCTCACTGAGGAAAAAACCATAGACTTGCCCTATATAGTTATTGATGTGCTGTAATACACAGCTAAACTCGATTAAGATAATTGGTTGCAAAATAACGGTTAACATTATTATGTAAACCGAGAAGTCTACCTAGAGATGCTAGTGAATTTATGGATAATGAGTGAATTTGGTTCACACCACTTCCGTAAATGTAGGCATTTAGCACTTAATGCTTGAAGGTAGGACTGGAGATTTTTCGCATACGTTCAGATTGTGAATGTTTGTAAAATGTCTTAATGTGACGAGTGAAGGTTGGTTATAAGATTCTTGAAATCGTAAAGTGACGGTTGAAACGTCACAAGGCTTCGATAGAATCTATAAGTAGCGACCTTAAACCTTGGATTACGGTTACCCAAAGGTAGTTACTATCTCGATTTAATCGGACCACGTCCAACATCGGTTGTTGGTGATTGCAATCGATAAATACTACTAGATCGTAATGTCAATCCACCAAGACGCCTTGAGTGGGAGTATGGTTTAACCGTTGACCCATTGTGGTTTTGTGGACTTTCTGATCTCTTTGGGGTGATTGATAACCTATGGCTCTTGGTGGGTCTGTATAGGATTACGATCGTAGAAGTTCGTTTGAAATACTTAACCTCGTAAATGGAGTTTTGATACTCGGCTGCATTCACCTCTTGTAGAACTACACGAGAGTGTCTCAGCCCATTGGGAGCAATTGGATCTACACGGAAAAGAGTCGAATGAATAGGAAAGTTTAAACTTTCAGCGCAAAGCTGAGTGGTATAGGGGTGATTCCCTGACAAGTAGAGAGTTAACCAGACCTTGAACTCTCTCACCACTCAGTCTTGCTAGATTCCGTTAGAAAGCAGAAAATATGGGTGATTCCCTAAGACTTTATTGCTGAAATATGGAGTCTGGATTCATTCGGAACAGAAGGATCTTGGTTAGAGCAAATGGCAGGTTGACTGCCGGGACTTATGTCTTTTGTGGATGTAAGAGAACCTCTCGGTCATTAAAAGTCGCATGTTTTAAAATATGTGGACTTGACCAGAATGTTGATAAGTCTTTCGTAGACTGGATATCAATATTGGTAAAGTAGTAGTATTAGTGTCCATGAATGATAACACTGAAACGGTTGGAAACAACATGTGTGTGCTATCTTTAGTCGGAAACTGACAGGCCAAGATTCTCTGGATAAGAGAATTGGACTATATTCTAAGAATCTGATTCGGTCAAATTCACGAGAATGAGTCATTGGCTATCCCACCTATCTTATTGAATAAGATGATCATGCATATACATATGCAACATTCATCGAGAGTAGTCCTACCCTACCTCTCAGGAATGATTCTCCAAATCTTCGGATAAAGAGAAAATGGGATAGAGTCTCTCTTGGATAACGGCAAGTCAGGTTATAACAAGTCAATAGTAGTCGAATCTCGGATTCGATCAATAAATAGCGGTTTAGTACGTCCTTAAGTATCTTTAGAGAACGAGGAATCATATGCTTGTATATTCAGGTGCAAACTTGAATATGGTTGAATACACTGATTCTGACTTGTAGTCAGATTAAGGATGATCATTAAGTTGATCTCGGACTCAGTGTTTACTTATAGTGCTAAGAATTTCCTTTAGAGATGAGAGTAATTCCTGGTGTAGTGAGCCGATATGACTTCATTGTGTAAACAGTGAAGAGATAGCTTAGAAGGATCTTCTCAGTCACTAGAGGTCAATAGCATATTGAGAGAGAGTACCGCCTGATTAGATGGACCGGCGACGTTTCGATCCTAAAGATCTTCTCGAACCGACAACCTAACTGATCAGTGTACCAAGTCGAGTGCTTGGAGGGTACGGCATTGATGGATATGTCTCATCTGCTTTTAGAGCAAGTGGGAGAGTGTTGTGAATAAGATGAGTAAGGGTGTGCTCTAAAAACAATCGTTGCTTGTCATTTCGTGCAAGTGGGAGATTGTTAGGTGTAGTGCCCGAAAGACAGTTTGTGTAATTGTTTTTAATAATGGATGACAAAATTTATCTCATTTTAGTTACTTGCTTTGTGCTTGTAAAGTAATACACTGCTGCAAACCCTAAGTATATCTGTATGTAACCACTTAACTCAGTGTATGGATTGCACATGAGGATTGAGTTAGTGGAGATATGCTTAAACTGTTAGTCCGTGGTGAACTTAATCAGAGTTTAGGGTCTCTTGATTAAAACACCAATAATGCGCCCAGAACACCTTGGGGTGTGATAGTCTTATCCGGACTATTGGTAGAGGGTACCTACGTGGGGCATTTATATATGATGGCATTCATATAGGACTGGACCGATTTAATCTGAATTTCTCGATATAATTCCGTAATCGAGGAATCTTATTAAATCGTTAGATGATCATATATGGATCAACCTTAATCCTGAGGTGATCACAGGATGCTGCTTGTCTCGGGGTAGTGTTTGATGTGTTAGTTACGGTTCACTTAAATATGTGTTCCTAGCCACTTCTCATTGGCCCTATCTCCGGATGAGTGAGTAGTTCGATTTTCACAGACATGGAATCCATTCCTTCCTCTGGGAAGGAGAGAGACGCCCCTTTATTTGTTAGCCCTAAGAAAGTGATCGATCCCGGGAGTTCATATTAGACTAATTGATCACTAGTCAGATATGTGAACTAATTGATCATCAGGGGGTTAATGGTAAATAAGGATAAGATATTCTGAGTCGGGTTCATGGAGACTTCCCACTCAGAATGGACAGTCTATGGAGTGTTAATCCGTATGTAGTGATTATATCAATGGACGCTTATTCACTCTATGGGTTGAGTATAAGTATACATCTATAATCGGTAGAGTTCAGTTTCGGGTTTATGATGGCGTAATCCCGGAATTAATAATTAATGTACATATTCTATTCGATAAATAATTAATTATTGGAGCTACTGGTTATAGGTCCATGGTCCCCGATGTGGCTTCTGTAATTCGGACTAATAATCTTGTTATTTGGGCCTCAGTGATAATTAATTGGTTGGGCTAATTAATTGATATGCATGGATATTATTTGGTTGGGCTAAATAATATAATACACATAAAAGACATTTTATGTGGGCTTGGAAACCCTAAGTGTGGCGCCATTTATGTCTCTTTTTAGCACAAGAATTAATTTTCTTGTGTTATGGAAAATAAAAGATATTCTTGTTATGTGATTGGTTGTATGACATGTTATTTGGTTTCCTATTGGTCAATAATATGTCACAATTATTCATTAAGGAAAATATCTTTTTATTTTGTTTAATTAATTATTTATTTAATTAATTAAAACTTGGAGACAAAGGATTTACTCCCCTATAAAAGGAGAGTTATTCCAAGGGTAATGAACAAGGAAATTTCGACCTACACACTTGAAAAGAGAGAAAAAAAATAGTTTTCTTGTCTAGGGTTTTAGAGGAAGAAAAACTTGGAGTTTTTCTTGGTGTTGCATATCAAGGAGGTTCGTGTGTATCAAGAAGGGTGTCCACCAACCGCGTTTGGAGAACACATCGGAAGATCTTGGCTTCTCTTCCTACTATTGGTAACATGATCTTAACCTCTTGTAGTAGTTTAAGTCCTTTAATTATGTATTATGATGTATAAGTCGTGATCCATCCGCTGCGCGTAGATCTAACTCGTTTAGATCTAAGAACCTGCAACCTTCACTTATAACTTAGTTCCAATCACCATCCAACTTAAGGAACTTAGACCTTGTACAAAAGGTATATGTAATCAGTTTAGGTCATCACAGACTTCCCTAAATTCTGATTTCATATCCTTGACTTTGATTACTAAGTTTGATCCCTTAGCCTTCATTAACTGAGTTTGAAACTTCAGCCTTCAGTATTCAGCAGGTACCGGATAAATCTACTGACCTAACTACCCTACTGACCTAGACTAGTCTGCTGAAATAAGTCAGCTGACCTTTACAGTTCTTGTCCGATCAAACCTATACAGAGATCAAACTCTAATAAACCTATACATTTGATCTAGACATCTTTTTGCCTTTGCTCTATAACAGTTAGTCTGGCACTCATCACTAAAACTTCATAATAAGTCCAACAGACTGCAATAGAGACATGAATACATACTGAGACCAGACTGCATGCTCACATAGCAGCATGTTACTTAAGAAAACATACCATCAACTTCTATCATGCATGTTACTTGATCACAACAAAAACATGTACTTAAACTTAGCAAACCAGAGAACATGAAAGCACAAATTAACGTATCCAACAAGGCACAAAGAAGAGTACTTAAATCATCTTGAGGGGCTGCAAAACATGACATAAAATAAGCTAGCAGCAGGCATATCAGATGCACAAGAACATACTTTAGATAGAAACTAAGACATGACTTAATACACTCACTCAATGAACATGACACTCAGCTGAGCAGATTGCACAAGATAGCAAGTTCAGTTTAGACAAGGCAGACATGCCTAATTTTTATCAAACTACAATAAACATAGCCAAGAAAGGCTTTTCAACAAAGTGACTGAAACGTGTGCAACTCAGACAAACATATGCATATCCAGTTAGACACATAAATAGAAGTTTAGAGAATGTCAAGCTAGCTCAGATTGAACTTTAAAAATATGTTATTCAGGTGGATATAAATACACAATAATCACGTAGATTGAACCAACAAGAATAGACTGCATGACTTGATCAAGTAGAAAACTAATTCATAAGCACACTAACAGTTGTGTGCTCACTCATACACATATTATTAGACTCCTTAGCTTGATTTCACCTAAGGTAAACACAACACAATATGTATCTTAGAACGGACTGAGAACAAAACTCAAAACACATTTAGGTCTTGATCCAAACAAAACTCCAACAGAGATATGAATACTGATTGAGACCGGACTTGCGTGCTCACACATAGCAAAGATGTCACTACTAAAAACATGCCATCAACTTCTATCATGCATGTTCCTTGATCATATTAAAACATGTACTTAAACTCAAAGAAACCACGAATATGAAAGCACACATTAAGGTATGCAACAAGGCACATATAAGAGTACTCAAATCATCTTGAGGAGGGGCTGCAATACATGACATTTAATAAGCTAGCAGCAGGCATATCAAATGCACAAGAACATACTTTAACTATGGTTAATAGACTGACACAAACACCAGATCAAGCTGTCTGAACTGAGCACATAGAAACTAAGACATGACTTGATACACTTAGTCAATAAACATGACACTCATCTGAGCAGATTGCACAAGATAGCATTTTCAGTTTAGACAAGGCAGACATGTATAAGCTTTATCAAACTACAACAAACATAGCCAAGAAAGACTTTTAAACAGACTTACTGAAACATGCGCAACACTTAACAAATCTCCTTTTTCTTAATCAGATTAGTTAACAGACATATTCACACAGGTAGTAAGACAGATGCACAAAAATAAGTTCATTAACTAAGCAAAGCTGATAAAAGCTCACACAATGCTCATGTCATGATCACATAAGAACAAGTTTCAGGTTCAGAGCTACTAAGGCCGACCCCTAAAATTATTGCAAGGACTGATGCAAACTCAACAAATTAGCAGGTTCTTCATTTCTCAAGTTCTATTTGATGTAGTATCAATGATCTTGCACTATTAAATAAAAAAATTACTATTATACGATTTCTATACATAACAACACGGTAGATGCGCAAATAATCGACAATAGCTCGTCAATAGAATTCCCAGTAAGTAAAGCCAAAAACAGAATACAGTCCTATATTTTAACAAGGAAAACAACACAATTACATTAACTTGTATTTGGCTATTCACCTGCTACATTCTTCTAGACCAAAGGAAGAATGTTACCTTATGTGTTCATTCTCACATAATTTTGTGCAAAATAATTATCAAATAGTGCATACGAAATAAACTAAAGAAACCAATTAAAGGCAATACTTCAGATATTGTTAAACACCATTCACACAACTACCACAATCGATAACAACATTAAATAATTTACTAAGAAGCTATCTTTAGCGAAAGATACAAATCTTACAGACAGATTTTGGTTCTGACAAGTACACTTACCACAACGAAATGGTTCTTTGAATCGGTAGAAAGCTCTTAACATAAGGTTTGATTTGATTATATTGTACCTGGATTTGTGGCTGTGACTAAAATGCGAAATCTTGCTACTGAACCCTAAAAAGCGCACCCAAATTGAAATAACAAAAATTGGTTAGCGAGGAAAGTAGAGAGAATGGAAACAAAGAAATGTGAAACATTGAAGAGAAATAAGGAAATCAGCGACTAATGATACATGCTTCTAATGGAAGATTTTGTCGGTGGTTCCATGGTAGATGACGAGGCCTTCTGGCGATGTTGCTGTCGGGAAGTGAATTTGAGATCTGAATATATTTTTCTTGTCTTTTAATCGAGGGGTTTTAGGAAGGTATACAAATGTAAAAAAATGTTTTAGGGATATGAAAGATACACATGTACACACACTTTTGTTCCTGTTGAGACTCAAACCCGAAACTTCCGAGTTAATGACCAGAGAAAAAAAATTGTACAAAATTTCTTTTGTAGATATATATATATATATATATATACACACACAATACAATAGAGTATGAAAAATGTTATTTAGTGAGAGGATATACCTAATGTTTGCAAAACGACGCGATAAGATACAAATTGTGACAGGAATCGGATGTTTATAACTAAAAGCTGCACTTTTAGCTATATGTATTTTTTACTCTCATCAAAAGTCTAAATTATTTGCTTGTAGTGAGAGAATTTGACTCCTCTAGTTAAATTTCTATCAATAAAACCTAGTTTTCTTGTAGTGTTTGAAAGAAAAGAACATAAATAAAAAGACATAATTGCATGGCGATACATTTATGCAAAACTTCTACCCCGAGCACACTTAATGGAACCGTAGACAGTCAAGTGAAAGCGAATCCAAGAAAGAATTTAATCTAGCAGACATATATTCTTAAAAGCCATCCATCGCGCACCGACTTCCGAACCCGTTTAACGAGTTTTTTTGTGTAATTTTATCTGATAATTTTTGTTATTTTTATTTCTGTTTTCCTGTTCTCAACCTACGTCCAATATGAGCAAGAAGCTTCCTTCGTAACCGTAACCCCCGGAACTTCTTCGTAGTGACTCCCTTCCATAAATGTGCAATATGTCACTCATTTTACTCTTATCTATAATATCTTGTTCGATAATCATCAAGCCTATAACCACCTTTAACCATCTATTAAAAAACACCAAGAATAAAGCCATACCATGCCCTCATGAGAAAGTAGTGATGATTGCCATGAATTGCCCATTTCAAGCATCGGATCTCTTGTCTTCTCTCAATTAAGAGGAGTCATGCAAACAACAGGTTTAAAATCACGATAAATTCCTTTTTCAAATCTTGCTGCATGGTAGTTGGAGTCGGCGGCTCTCCTAGGGTTCCTGATGTGATCCGTAACCGAATCAGATCCGAAATTATCGAAGGACCGATTAAAAGTATCAATAAAACGAGCACATTGACCTTTGGTTAACCTGTAACCTAAAACCTTGGTATACCCTAAACCCTTAGATAACCCGTATCTAAGAACCTCGGTGTGTGGACACCCACAAGGTATGCTTACGACCTTGATTAGGGGGGAAGGGGCCACAAGAACAAAAAAATTAATAAATGGGTCTGGAAGGACAAAAGTAACATTTTCATGATTATAAAGGACAAAAATTACAATTGTTACTTTAAAATTGTTACTTCATGTGTTAATGTTACTTTGTATTTCACAATTGTTACTTCATATTTACTCTATTCCAAATTTGTTACTTCATATTTGTTACTTCATAATTGTTACTTTTGTCCTTATTAAATTACAGTTTCCTTCTATCCCGATTTTTTGATAATTTTGTCCTTGTGGACAAAAATTTACCTTGATTAGTCCGTTTGGAATCCTCCACGTGGGAAAACTCACCAAAGCTTAATCGCTTTAAATAAAATATATATCACACAAATTATTTAACTGATTGTTAAAGTTACATATGATGCCTTTTTATAGGCTAGAATGAATGACATAAACTACTCCAAAAGAGATGTGGGAAAAATTTATTTAATAGAAAAAAATTTAAAATAAAAGAAATAAATACTAATAAAATTCTAAGAAAATCTTCTAAACATGCAATGTGGGATAAAATGCCGGATTCTTCCACTCTCTTTATTTTTCTTTTTTTCCCTTTGAAAACCACCATGAATCTTGCCTGGGATCACATCATTCCCTCCGGGTTTGGAAAGGATTCGACCTCGAATCCAAACATTAACATCTCAAACAACGCTCGGTGTAATGGACTTGCTCTCCAACTTGGCTCCGACTTTAACAACGTGAAGTGGTGGATCTTTATGTACCTTCAAAAAAGAAGAAGAAGAAGAACCGAGACAAACAACCAATGAAGTTAAACACAGCTTCTTTTCTCCACATTGCACAACAGATTTTCCGTGCATTGTTTTCTTTTTAACCTCCCGACTTTGAGCAACTTTAAGTTGCTCCGCACGTGCTTCTTGGGGTGATAATAAAACCAAAGTAACCTTCTTGCCCCAGTGTTGTAGAGCATAGGTGTTCAAGAACACATCATAGTTAACTCGCCGATCAAATTGCCAAGGCCTATCAAGAATAACATGTGCAATATGAATCGGCACTACATCACACATAACCGTATCCTCGAACTTTCCAACTTTAAATGTGATCATCGCTTTCTTTGTAAATCTAACTTCCCCACATTCATTCATCCATTGTAGCTTGTATGGTTTGGGATGTTTAGTAGTCTTAATGCTCATGTGTTCGACCAATTCGTTGCTGACAACATTTGTGCAACTACCCGAATCGATGATCAAACTGCACAACTTATCTTCTATAAAGCAACGTGTTTAAAAAATGTTTTCACGGTGCACACCTAAATAAATCCTTCAGGTCCAACCTTGGGTGGGCTTATCTTCTCGGAATTACTCTCATTTTCCTCTTTGGATTGTGACAAGTATTCTTTCTCACCATGCTTTTCTCCCACAACAATCATTACTCGCTTATTCGCACAATCACTTGCCTTATGCCCAATACCTTTACACTTGTAACATCTAATCTCATGAGTGTGTGGGTGTGTGTGGGTTGAGCTTTACCACTATTGTTTTCCTTGGCTTTGTAAACCTTATTGGAAGACAAACGGCTTGGCCTCGGTGGGCTAGAACGTGAACCATCATCTCTAGGTTGAAAAGAATGATAATAATAGGAATTACCTGAACTTCGTTTCTTCAAATGCTTTTCTGTCAAAATTGCCGCATGAACCATATTCTCTAAAGTATCACAATCCTTTATTTCAACCGGATGTTCAATCTCATGCCTTAAACCACTCAAAAATCTAGCCATGGTTGCCTCATAATCCTTTTCTGTACCCGTACGAATCAAAGCCAGCTCCATCTCTTGATAGTAATCTTCCATGGACTGATTGCCAAGTGTTTGCAATTTCCTGTACTGTTCATGGTAAAATGAATCTGGTACAAATCATTGCTTCATTTCCCGCTTAAGTTAATTCCTTGTCTTGACAAGGTCATCCCTTACCCTATGCCTACTAACAATCAGTTGTTCCCACCAAATTGCCGCGTATCCCTCAAACTCAAGCGTTGCCAACCGCACTTTGTTTTTCTCCGAGTAGTTATTACACCGAAAAATCTGCTCCACTTTACGCACCCAATCTAGATACGCATCAGGATCATTTGTACCATTAAATACTGAAATCTATCTTTATTCACCTCGTATTGTTCTTGTTATCATCACTACCATCACTTCTAGTATTACCCGAATGCACAGAATCATCTTCATCTTCTTCCTCAACTCGAGCCCCCACTCTATCTCGTCTCATATCACCTCTACCACCACGATTATCTCTACCAACAAATTTTTCTGTTAACATGTTTTCAAACTGAGCCCTCATCTCTGTAAATTTTCTATTTATCACGGCAACTTGTGCCTCCGCCAATACCTGAATACGAGCATCAATAGAATGCTACACTCCCTCGGTGAGCTCTTCTGACATGATGGACGTTCAACAAAAATATGTATACCCTCACAATCACTCCTGTTTACACTCCCCTTGTGTAGTGTCCAAATCGTTGAACAAATCAAAATAATAAGCAAACCAAGCAACCACAACCAAAGAACCTAAATTGAGACCTAGGACAAAGATTGAAAGGGTTGAGAAAGGTTAGGATAAAGTAAGGTGCAAGAAACAAGAGCAAAGAATGAAGCAAAAAAGGAAAAAAGGAAGAATTATTTTGACGGCAAAATTTCACACGGGTGTGAAACGCTCGTACTTACCAAAAGGTATTTTTATTTTTAATTTTTTTTAAGGATGAACGAGCCGGCAAGAAAACAAAGCAGGATTTTTTTTTTGTTTTTTGTCAACCAATCAGAAAAAGGGGAGAAAAGAAAAAAACAGATATACTCCCTCTGTTCTATAATATAAGTCTTTTTAACTTTTTGATGTTGTCCCAAAATATAAGTCCTTTTCACATTCCAATGCAATATTAAATGCATTGTTTTCACTTTCACACTAAACAATGCAATATTATTAGTCAGTGTCGTAAAACAATACTTACATTGAAATATTAAAAAGTAACTCATTTATTAGGTTTTCTTAATCTATGTGAAATGACCAAAAGAATTTATATTATGGGACGGAGGGAGTATCAAATAGGGCACAACTTGGTGGATCAAGTCAGCGGCAAATTGCTCGAACTAATTTTTTTTGGGTGATAATTGAAGAACAAAAACGCAGGTAACTAACAAGGAAATAACAAGTGCTGGGATTTTAGTTTTATTTTTTTTTAACAAAAGAAAATCAGACCAGATCGACTATAACAGAAGGAATTCAGAGACGAATTTGATGCAATTGGTAGACGGCTAAGGATGAAGAAAATAGTGTTTATACGAAGAACAAGACAAAAAAAGAAAAGGGATATTTGATACCTTTAATAGCTGAGCTCTAATACCAACTGATGTGATCCGTAACCGAATCATATCGGAAATTACCGAAGGTCAGATTAAAAGTATCAATAAAACGAACACCTTGACCTTTGGTTAACCCGTAACCAAAAACCTTGGTATACCCACTACTAAAAAAAATACCTTTTTCCTACACTTTTGTTGGCACGCTCCAATAAAAAAGCGCCGCAAAAAGTTACCTTTTGCGTAACTTTTTACGGGCGACGCAAAAAGGTACCTTTTCTGTAATTTTTTGATAAGAAAGTGACGCGAAAATTACTTTTTGCGATGGTCATACAAAGGAACGCTAAAGGTTCCTTTTTGCGGCGCTTATTTTGTGGCGTGGCAAGCTATAGTGTAGCAAAGTTTTTTTTTGTAGTGACCTTAAACCCTTAGATAACCCGTATCTAAGAATCTCGGTTTGTGGACACCCACAAGGTATGCTCACGACCTTGATAAGTCCGTTTGGAATTCTGCACATGAGAAAACTCACCAAAGCTTAATCGCTTTAAATAAAATATATATCACTCAAATTATTCAACTGATTGTAAAAGTAACATATGATGCCTTTTTATAGGCTAGAATTAAAGACATAAATTACTCCCAAAGCGATGTGGGACAAATTTATATAATAGAAATAGAAATAAAAATATAAGAAATAAATACTAATAAAATTTTAATAAATTCTTCTAAACTTGCGACGTGGGATAAAATGTCGGCTTCTTCTACTCTCTTTATTTTTCTTCTTTTTCCTTTGAAAACCACCATGAATATTTCCTAGGATCATATCAGTTCCCTAATCTGATGAGATCCCTGGGGAAGAGGATCTCACCTAATCTAGGGAATTCACTCATTGCTGTCCAGTCAGTCGGTAGCGGTAGAATAGTCCGATTTCCTATCGAAGGAAGCCTTCTCCCAATGGCCACTTCATGAAGCCTCACGGAATTCGATTGAGTTATTTATACCTTTTTTACATATGGAAGGATTGAAGTGTAATTATCATACGTCTGTAATGCATTGTACGTCCCATCATAGGTCCCAAAAAAGCATGTTTTTTCTTACCGACCACTCCCATAATGACTAGGATGTATATCTCGTATCCACAAACTAGCAGTTCGCCCTGTTAGTCCCTCAGGGTCATCCCTAGAGTAACTTTTATCAGTTGAGCGACGGCTCTTCCACTCTGCACCGTCGGATCACTAAGGCTGACTTTCGTCCCTGCACGACGGGTGGGTCTTGATAGGAGTTAAAATTACTACAAATTGACATTATGGTATTAAGATTTCCAAGCTTTAACAAAAAGAGATGTGCCAGTTAGATGATAAGAATTACCCAGTGTATTTGGAGTTATGAGGGTGTAGCTGGGCCACATATGATGCTTTAAGGTTTATGCTTTTTGGCAGGTATCTGGCATTGGGTGTATTGGGATCTCTCCCTATGGTTGAGTCTATTTCATAACCTACGGCATGTATCTCATATAAAAGAAAGAAGGCCTTTTGTTTTATGATACAGAACCACCGGTCTCGGAACCATATTACATCCTGGATCTGATGAAATATTGGCACTGCTGTATAGAGATGTTTACAATGTTGTCAAAGACTACTTCTCTGGCACTAGTCTTCCCAGATTTTTTGGGTCTACACTCATAACCCTGATTGCTAAAAAGGCTGCTCCTGCCTCCTTTGCAGATTATAGGCCCATCTCTTTCAGTACTTTTTTTAATAAAATTGCACTAAGATCCTCACCACCAGACTTCATCCTTTTTTGTCCACCATAATTTCAGAAGAACTGTCTGCCTTCATGCAAGGGAAAGATGTTGCTGATAATGTTCTTTTGGTACAGAAGATTGCACAATTCATTCATAAAAAAACTAGAGGCTCCAATATTATCTTCAAGTTGGACATCATAAAGGCTTTTGATAAGGTCTCATGGTACTTTCTGAGTAGGCTGTTTAGAAAATTTGGTATTGTGGAAGCCTTTATACACCTTGTTCTGAACAAACTTGAGTGGCAGCAGGTTTTCTATTATGCTTATTGGTTTCCTAGTTGGCTTTCTTGCTTCTTCTAGAGGCATAAAACAGGTTGATCCATTGTCTCCGTATCTTTTCATCATTCTTACTGAGGCTATATCACGTGACTTGAAAAAGATCATGATGCATGGCATTGACACTTATGCTACACCTCCTGGCTTTGCCCTTGTGACACATTCTCTTTATGCTGCGGATCTCATTATTTTTACTAAAGCAGTAAGGCCTACTCTTAATAAGCTCGAAAATTTCTTGACTGTCTATGAAAATGCATCTGGACAGAAAGTTAATAGAGGCAAGAGTTATTTTATTATATCAAGCAGAGCCCATCAGAATGTAATCTAAAGTGTTAATCCCACTACTGGTATGCAGCAAACTACGTTCCCTTTCATCTACCTTGGATGCCCTATTTTTTATGGCAAAGCTAAAAACTCTTATTTTCAGACTCTGATTCATAAATTAGAAGAAAAAAAATTAATAATTGGTATTCAAAATACCTCTCACCTAGGGGTAGACTGATCCTCATCAGACATGTCCTCTCTTCTGTGCCTATAAATATCATGTCTGCAATTAAGCTTCCAGTAGCTACCATTCACAAACTGGAGTCTATCATGGCTAAGTTCCTATGGCAGGATAATGAACAACACAAGCGGATACATTGGAGAAGTTAGGACAAACTCCGTTTCCATACTTTTGAATATTGTATTGCTATTAGGAGCCTTAAAACTTTTAAATCTGCCCTTGCCTGTAAATTGTGGGGAAAACTTTACCAGCACCAAGGTCTATGGGCTAAGAAGATCATGGCTGGCTCTTATCCTCTTTACAAACTCTTTACATGGAAGCTTCTGAATCCTGTCTAGGAGTGTATGGAGCATCATGTATTGTATATCCAATACCCTATGAGCAAATGGGTTTGGACCCCAGTAAATTCAGGTGCCTTTACTTTTGCTTCTTCTTATGAAATGATTAGATCCAAAAAATATCCTCTATATGTTCTTGGAGAAATTTGGAAGCCCTACATTACCTTGAGGAATGGTTTTTTAAATTGGAGATTTGAGCAATGGTTTGCTTCCATTTTCTATTCAGTTACAGAAGATGGGGAGTGCAGGCCTTTTCAAGTGTCCATACTCTTGTCATGAAGATACTCGGTAACATGGCTTCTAGCATTGACACAGAGCTCAGGAAGTCTGGAGTTCAAAATTTTATTTTATCTATCCCCAGGCAGCTTCTCTGCAAGATGTCCAGATTGCCTTGAGGCAGTCACCTATCAAAGGTGCCCTGGGCAAAGTTATTCGAATGATTCCTTCTATCATTTTTGGGGTCTTTTGAAGGACAGATATAGTACTATTCATGATACTCATATGAGCATTGATCAAGTCATACAAGCTATCACTTCCGATTTACAATTTTCTTGCCAATCCATGAATTTGAAGAAGAAAAACAATGAGGATTCAATTCTACTTACTTCTGGCCTTATAAAGCAATTTGCCCCTTACCCCAAAAAAGCTACTATTGCAGTGCATTGGCAAGATCCTCCTATCTCAAGTTAGAAACTGAATATTGATGGTTCTTCTATCAATAACCCCGGTTTTGCTGATGGGGGTTTCATCATCAGAAATAGTCAAGGCAGAGTCCTTTCGGCAGGAACTTAGGCCTATGGTATTGCTACTAATCCGGAAGTTGAGCTTCAAGCCTTAATGTGTGGAATCCGACACTGCATTGATATAAACCTTTCAAATGTTTTCATTGAGTCTGATTCAAAACTGATGGTGGATATGCTTAATCGCTCATCTCATCCCTCTTGGAAACACATTGCAGATATTATTTATATGCAGGATCTCTTGAAGCAACATAACTATATAATTAGGCACATCTACAGAGAATGTAATATGGCTGCAAATGTTCTGGCAAAACAGGGTAGCATTGGTCAGCAGGGCACTATCTTGGATGTAATTAACATTGATGGTGATCTTAGGAGTATCATCCTTGAAGATAGGCTTCAGCTTTCACATCTCAGACAACTATGACGCTCCGAATCAATCAGTTGGCTCTTTTTCTGGAAAGCACCCTTCAGTCAATTTTTTAGGGGTGCAAACCAGGTGGTTTCTTTGTCTTACATTTTCTGGCTTTATGTGTTATGGACATCCCACTTATGGATTTTTTGGTAGGTTAAGGGCTATATATTCACAAGGAAGGATTATCGGAAGTGACGAGCACAATTACAACCCAAGACTATTGTGGCTAACTGCATAGAGGAACTACCACTGTATCAACGGGAAACTAGTCAAAATGATGAAGAACACGGATTAGCTTGGGGGGACTTGCTGTCGCACTTGTAAGTCGCTTATACTAGCAAGAGTACTAGGTCAATCATAGTATAGCAAATGCGAATCAAAGTCGATCCCACAATGACAATGCAACTCATGTATAAATGAGTGTAACGTAATTAAGAAAACAATTATTGTCATTGACCAACAATAAACATGAAAGAAACATGGTATTCCATCCCATCCCACCTATCTACTAACTTGGTCTAGTTAATCATTATGTTTAATCCCCGACATAATTTTCTTAACTTAATCGAATGTTTTAATTCAATTTTTAGCTACGGGTGCATCTCCTAACCCTATCTACCTCCACTATAGGGACAACTGACAATCTATATGCAACTAACCTCCTTCGTTTGTTGTATTAGCCACTATGCTTTAAGTTCAAGAGATGCCGGAACGAGACCGCCGATAGACTCCCTAAGCAGCTATAGACTAGGACTAGCACGTTCCTAGAGATCCATCAAGACAATGTCCTAATTAACATTTCACTAACAGTCCTTCATGTTAATTTACTAATTATGAATATTTGATTGGCCAGACTTAATGAATCGTTTTAATTATTCCTGTCGATCAACATAGCTGACGCTGAATCTCCAGATTAAGGTTACCTAAAAGTTGCCGTGGTAAATCTGTATAGACCGCCGATTTACTGGGGGCGGTGGTTCCTATTCTGGAATCCATATTTCTTCATTCTAATTAATTCAAGTAAATTATGAGGTTGTTAAAAATGCAGATTAACAATAACACGTAAATGCAAGTAAATCTATCATAATATAGACATAAAGGAACGTTCCAAGCTTCATACCTTCGATTATAGGGATCTAGCTTGACCTACTCAAGCTAGAGATGGTGTGGGCGAAGGAAACCGTAAAACAAATCACCAAAGGCTAACGAAACTTTATTTCATCAAATTGATCAAAGTATATGATATTGTATATAGTTGATGAATTATGCATGCTATTATAATTAGTATCTGTGGCTTTATAGATGCTATAGCCGACTTATGACTCAAATAAACCCTAACCGACCTAGTAGATACGGTAGACTTCAGTTGCGTGTCCTCCAAGCTCTCAATTAATCGGGCCGGTTAATCGGGATTATTTTTCATCTTTTTTTCTGGCAGTTCTCTTCCTAGACTTTATCCACTATGCCCAATGCTCTTCCCTCGTTCCAGATCCTTCCATAAATGCTCCGGATTCTGGTACATCCTAAGAAGTGTATAAAACAAGACAAAACAGTACCAAATCCTCGGGATAATAACACAGATACAGAATTATAGACTCATAAACAAATACATGGTGTTTAACATATATTCTCCACAATAAATAGGCCTATTACCTTCTCTAGAGCAGAATTCAGGGTGAATAAAGATTAATTTAATGGTGCATTTAGAGCGTTATCAACTACCCCCCTCCCCACATAGCTTTTGATCATCCCGAGCAAAAAAAGCAAAAAGTAAACAATGCCTCACATAGCTAGGATAAAGATCACACCACTCATATCCATCAGTTACACATTAAACAATATTCATGCCATGAACCAATGTGCATGTGCAATGACTCTCAAGAAACAGTGACGCATACATAATTACATTATAGCAACACATATCAATGCGCAAAACACATATCATTCCATAAGCTTCCCATTAATCATCACCTACCAATGCATCAATGTGTCGTGTGATAAATCTATTGTGATAGTGTATTCAAGAAAAGATTGAAGTTATAGAGACCCCATAATCATTACATACCAATGTGCACACTTCCTCCTCTTGCTTTCAGACTTAGGCAAACAACATAAAACCTTACTTGGGCCGGGCAGACATGGGGATCGAGTATTACTCTTATGTCCTCGTAAGTTTTATTGTTCTTTCTTCTCTTTTTTTCTTTTTATTTCTTCGAAAATAGCCGTGTGTTTTATTCTCCATCGGCCCTCACCCTTTTTTTGCTCTCACTCAAAAGCCTGTTTTGTCCCAGTTTACCTTGTTTGGCATGCTAGTTGCTACCCTCCTCTTACATCAAGGGGTTAAAGTATATCCACCGACAAATATCGATCCCTGGTCTAGGATAACTCTTTATCTGATCTAAATACTTCTCACTCAGATTGCGTGCTCAAAGATTGAATTCATCTGGAAAAATAACAATTAATAAGTCACTACTTCATGCTACATAACACATGCTCATTCTTCCATACTAATTTGAATAATGCTTCATCTATATCACATACTGAAGAGTCGAGTCATACGTGCTTAAAAAAGTGGTTCAAAATAGAATGTATGATTAATATGTCACTACTTCAAAAGTGGACATGACTCTCACCTAAACGTTGTGAAACAAGGACATAATTAATTGGTTCAATTTTCTCGCTTAGAATGAATCAAAAGTCTACATGTTGATAAATGCATCTAAGAGAATTAAGATAATTTAGTAATTTGGGATATAGTGTTAAAAAGCTAAGTGACGTTCCTACCCCCAACTTAATTGAAACATTGTCCTCAATGAGAAGATGAAAATATAAAATGAAAAGGAACTTAGCTTCGGTCAAGGGTAGAGCAAAGAAAGTAAATGAATCTCCAAATTTGCAACGGGATAAGAAGTCCTCGAAAAAAATCTATGCAAAATATCTCAAACAATCCATGAAGAACTTGGGTGAAAACAACCTTATAGTAAAATTATGGCAAAAAAAGAGAAATTAAATTACTCCAAACAATTTAAGCCGATAAAATCATTATATTATTACTTAAAAGCCGGCTATACTACTAGATAGGAAAAACGAAAAAAAATTAAAAAAAAAGGAAAATAACAACAAGGAAAAAGAAAAGAAACTAGTACTCATTGAAATATTCCTCTCAGTCATCACTAGGCTCGAAACCGGGAGGTGGTCCAAAAGTTGAGGCAGTAGAAGCAGAAGAAGATGCTCTGTGACGTGGGGCAGTTCTTGGTGTTGAGGTCGAAGGAGGAATGCCTAAAAAGTCCATCATACGATCCATCTTGCGATGCAGACTCACAATCTCTCTTGCATTCTCCTCAACCAAATCTCTCTGAGACCGAGGCCCTCCGTGGACCGGACTATGCTCTCTCTCAGCTTTTTGACCCACTCGTCTGGGTGCTCTCAAAACTGACTGTGAACTGATCTTCGGTCAGGCTCTTCGCAATCATCACTGACCAAAACTTGAACCTCATTCTCCATAGTGAACATATCTGTCATAGAACCATAAGGTAGCTGCTCTCGCTCGGACTCATTGGTAATCTCTAGGATACAGTTATTCTTCCGGATGCCGATGTTAACTAGAGATTCCTGCTCCAGATAGAACATCAATTCTTCCCACCTCGGTGTGACAGATGCCGTGTGCTTGGTCGGCAGAAGGTAGGATTAGACAAATCTATTTAGCATCTTCCTATCCTAGGATAGGTCATTCTCTAGGAAGATGGTGGGGATTCCTATTGGATTGTGCTTCCATTCCACCTCAAAGTACTCAGCTATCATCTGCATCCTTTCCAAATCATTAATATTAGAGGAGGATGTATACACCTCCGGGACCACGGATGGATTGCACACCCCTTAGTACGTGTTGATCCGCTCGATGGTGAAATCCACTTTCACCCCCCGGACCGTAGCAAATGTAGCTCCTGAGTTATGCGCCAGATACGCATAGAACTCACGCACCACCGTAGCATTTAACCAGCTTGGTGCCTCCACCATATCCAAAATATCATGAAACTTAAGAGGTCTCGGTAAGATAGAGCCACAATCCTCCAAGTTGGTGCCATGCTCACGGGCAACAGGTCGGCCATTCCAATGTCCTCGAACAACTCATAGATCTCCAAAGAATCAAACTGCTCAAACCCGTCTATCAAGGGGTTGGTATCACCATATACGACCTGATGACCACACGGACGATGCATGGTTCTGGTGCGTTTTGGGACCATTGTTACCGATGACAGAGACTGCTGAGATACTAATCCTGAAATAGAAAAGAAGCTTCGATTAATCGGCCATTAGTCTCGATTAATCGTGACTAAATTTTCTCGATTTTTTCTAGAATAGTGCTGCTGATGATGGAAGAAGATGAACTGCAACAACAACGATGTTATAGTAGCACCACACAGTAACAAAGGATGGGAAAAATGGTTATTTTGGTGTTGAGATAGAAGGAAAATGATTGACAGTGGTGGTGGTAATGGTGGTGATAGATGGTGGTAGGGGCCGAGATTTATAGAAAATAAGTCGAAATGGAGAAATGTATAATGAAGAAGAAGATGATTGTTGAAGATGAAGAATAATGGTGATGAAGGGGTCTTTAAATAGGAGAAAATGATAGGAGATGGAAGGATTTAGTGGGATAGTAGGTAGTGGACTAATGGTGGTAAGAGGATGGAGGGGTTGATTGATGGGATTGAGGAAGTAGAGTAATGATGGAGTGTGGGAAAGGAGGAAAGGATGGAAAAGAGGAAAAAGTGGTATGCTGCTCTGACTGGTGGGTAACCGATGCAACGCGTGTCCATCACGTGTCATCGAAGGGTGTAATCTTAAATCTGACACACAAAAACAAATAAAACCTAGCTCGATAGACCGGGGGATATGCCTGATTATTCGGGGCCAACTTTTCTCTAGATTTTCTAATCTTCTGTTCTGGAAACCTTACATTAACTTGCTGCTCAATCCGGACCTCAAATCACTAGTTCTTACTCCTTCTTATGTTATTTCTGACTCGATCCTAACCTACTTCACTATAATCCACAACGAGTAAAAAAAACCTTCCCAACATCCATTTGTTTCAAGCCTTAGGGTGCGGTAGGATGAAAAAAAGCTCGTCAATTCATCTAGCTACTTTTATTGACTCATTTCCTAACTAAGGGTTCAAGAGATAGTTCTGATTTTATAGTCGCCAGCTCGACTTTCTTCGGATCCTCACTCATTCAGGGGTTGGGACTTTAACTCGCCAAACCTCCACTCTCGAGGTCTTAACCGTCATAGAACCCTTCTAAGCTCTTCTCCTGGCATGCTGTTCCCTTTTCGATCGTGCACTAGGTCTACCCCTGCTTCGAGATTTAACCTTGACGTCTAAGGATTCCATATTTTCTAATATTTGCTCTACTTCACTGCGCCTTATAGAAGCACTGACTTTCGTGAGCATCTTGTTGTGGCCCTTTTCCTTATGTTCTCTAAGGAGTACTCTCATAAACTCGTGCTCATAGGTTTCTACAAGAACCACTCGATGCTTAGGCCTTTCCTCTTCTATGTCCACAATTTTCATGTCTCCCAAACCATAGGTCATCATGCAATGTTTAGGTCTATTGTCTAGGGGCTCTAGGATCTTAACAGTTACAGCATCATTATTGTCCTAAGAGTTATCTCCCCATTATTGAAATCCATGTTCGTCCGGCTGGTCGTTAAGAAAGGACGTCCTAATAGAACTGGGGCACTAGGGTCTTCCGATACGTCTAAGATTGTGAAATCTATCCGGAATGTGAATCCTCCTGCCTTAGTTGTACAATTCTTTAGCAAACCGGCATGCATTTCTCTAGTATGATTGACAAAGGTCATGGATCGAGTTTGATCCATGGTTACGTGAATCTTAACTTTTTGACAGAGGGAGAAAGGAAGAATACTGCCACTCGAACTAGAGTCATAGAGTCCTAATCCTACAAATACACCGTTGATTAAGATCGGGAGTCGAAATATCCCGGGGTCTCCTAGCCCATGGCGGACCAACATACAGCTAAGGTGGGGGCAACTGCCCCTCCTTAATCCGAAAAAAACCTACTAATATATGTAGTATGTATCTTGTTTGCCCCCCCTTAAATTTTTTATTTTTAAGTGCTTCTTTTTCCTCATCCACACGTTTCTTATATGCTTCATACTGCTCTCTGACTTTTGATCCTGGATACATGGAAATTGGTTTGATGTTCAATACTTTATGAGGCATTGTGCTTGACTTGTCTCGCCTTTTTCAACTCCGGCTGAATGAATTTCTGAATTGTCCTGAGATTCCTGCAAAAGAGACAAATGAAAACAAAGAAAACGGTTAGCAACTCCCACCACAGTTTGGATCATATGGTAATTTTCACTTGAGATCTCTTTTCCTAGGCCAAAATTTCCCACTCTTTTACCTGAGACTCACTTCTACTACTACCAAACAAAGAAAAAGTGGGTTGCCTCCCGCAAGCACCTTTGTTTTACGTCGTTGGCTCGACTTATTAAGAAACTAAAAGAAAAGCAAAGAAGTACGAGTGGAATGAAAGAAAAAAATTGCACATCTTTTGCTCAATAGCTTCAAAAACATGGCAATTAAAAAAAACTACCATCCACGTTTATTTAGAACAACAAGAACACATTACCTATTACATTCTACATTTAAAGTCCTGAGTTCGACTTTCTACCCGTAAAAAATGCTAAGTATAGTTATACCAAAGGATAGCAAACTGTTGTGTCTCCCTACATAAATCAAATGGATAGAGCACACCCTTAAAATGGGACAAGACAAACAATGGGCTCAATCCCCACCACCAAGATTGGTTCAAGAAATTCACCAAGCAACATACTGAATTCAACTTCCCCGAAAGAGAGAATATGCCAAGTAACAAAGTTTCAAACACCAAACAATAACATTTTGGCTCAACCACAACATCAACATATTCTATGTGATCCACCACACCAATTTTTTCAATACGGTTCAAAGGAGAAGGAATAAATGATTCACTAGTAGCATGATTCATACCATCTTCATAACACTCGTGATGAGTGATTACCTCAAGAGTAGACGGTGGAGCAAATAAAATTTCATCATTTTTAGCACTCATCTCAACCTTCCTCTTCTCAATCAATTTCTCTAACCGGTTCTCCAATTTCTATATTGCCGATTGAAGGGTAGTAAATGTGTTGTTGGAACTAGTCCGAAGATCCCTCAACTCACGACCTTGCTCTTCTATCTCACGGACTTGCTCTTGTAAAGTTTTGTTTATTTGATCCAATAATACTTCAGTCGTACTCTTTTGCGTTGGAGAAGCTATTTGTGGAGTTGAGCAAAATTGCAAATAGGCATTGGTGTGATGAAACTGAGAACTTGGAGGGCTCCCCAACTCATTGTTGTATGGTGATGTGTATGTGTTGAACTGATAATATGGTTGGAATCCAAAATCCATACCACCGAAATTAATGCCTCCAAAAGAGTAAAGAGGAGAGTCTTTATGGTCATACGGATCCATACACTGCAATTCAAAGGAACAACAAGAACACAAGCATGGCATCCAGTCACCACCACCACCGCAGTTGGTGGTGTGACTCTTCAACATAAATCCAACATCAAGAAAGAAAAAAACAAAAGAAATAAAACAAACTAAGCCTAAGCCTTCAAAAGACTTAACCGGCAGAGTACCGGGTTGGAAGTACAATATATGGATGTGAGCAAGGTCGTATCCAACGAGGAATCAATCGACTACCAAAGCCATTCTCATACTTAGTTTGGATTAATCAAGTGTGTTCAAGGTTTGATTATGCTAAAACGATATTTAAACTAGAGATAAAGAGAGAAAGAGACATAGCCAAATCACGATCCAATTGAATACTTTTTCCTTCTAATCAATTATTTGGGAATGGAAACTACCAACGAACCATCCTATTGCTTATCGACTCATTCATGGGTGAAAAATCCTAAGATAGTACTAGACGCCATGAAACAACCTAGTACCCTTTGCCCGGTTCAATAGTCTGCCTTTAAGGATTTAACTGACCGGAACAAGATAAACGCTCGAGAGCCGCACGATTTACACCGACAAACCTCGTTACCCAATCGATCTAAACAACACAGTCAATTGTAAATAACAATCTTAAAACCCCTTTTCCCACACCCCTTCGCAACATACATTTATAAAAGTGCTGTGTGTACAGCCTAATTAAAGCATTAAGAACAATTTTTACGACATGAATTCGTCGATATAACAATAAGTAAACACTATTCATTCCAAATTTCATCAATCAGAGGGGGTGTTAGAAATAAAATTTATGTTTTGATGATAATTCAACATATGTACTCAAGTATTATCTTAACCTCATTGATGAAGTGCTGAAGCTAGCTGTTATAGTAAAAAGCTAAAAGATGTCTAGAACTGAATGTATAGGTTTTACCAGAGTATGATATTTGTATAGGTTACATCAGACAAGCACTGTAATAGTTAGTGTGTCGTGAAACTGAAAATAGGAAGTCATTCAGAAAACTGGAAATCGTCAAGATAAACAAACCGACTGCACTACTACGAATTTGAAATCGAAGAAGATAAGTTCATTTGAGGACACAAACTCGGTTGGCTTATCTAGAAGATTGAAGAACTGAGGGTTCAAAATCAGTTGATGAAGAGCTGAGGGTCACAGACTCAGTTATTGAAGATTGAAGAACAGAGGGTTCAAACTCTGTTAAGAAGATCACAAGTCGAGACTATAAGGTTAGACTTCGGGCAAGTTTGTGTTGACCTGAACTGACTTTATGGATCGTGTATGAAGATTTAAGAATCATAAGGACAATGAATTCTTAGAAGATACTTGCTTATGGTGTACTCCGATTAAGTCAAATATAATCAGATGAAAACTGGAGTACTGATATTTTGAAGAAGAGTAAAATCTCAGTTAATGCTCCAAGTCAGTCAAGAAACTGACAACTGATAAACACAATATAAAACTGCTTAGGAAACTCAGTTTTATAAGTCAGTCATCCAACAAACTGATAATACAGTCGAACGTTATAAAGAAAGCAATATTATTGGATGAAGTACTGACACATCAGAACGGTCACAAAATATAGCCGTTACAAGATAGACGTTGATACAATTCGAATTCAAGCAAGATGAACATTGGACCTCACACTATAAATAGAGGACTTTGCACCAAGGAAAAAAAATAGAATTATTAAGATCAACAAGCATTTTGTGCACTAGTCTTACTTATTCGAAGTTCTCTGCGCTATAACAAGATGATATCAAGAATTTCATCAGGTGTTCAAGCTATACAGAATTTATCCAGATTCAGACACTTTAAAGAGCCACAAACAAGAATCAACTCATTGATTCTCAACCCAACTTTGATTCTTAATCAAAGGTTCAGACTATGAAGCAAACCGGGAAGGTTTTGCCAAGGACATTTGTCACAGCAGTCGGGTAGACTGTGTTTGTGGTGGTAGCTGGTGAAGAGGCATACGTAACCCTTCAAGGACCAGTGTTCAAGCAATTGAAGAGCAGCAATTCTATATGTTCTACAACTGTTTCGATAGTGAAGCTAGGATTATCCAAGGACGATTGTTTAGGACTTTTGGTAACAGCTCACCTCAAGAAGTTCTAGTGAAATTTTCCTCCTACACCACAGGGGAAGAGAGGACTGATAGTATTACACCACCTGGAACCTCTATAATATTTGTCTCATTTACTTTACGCATTTAATTACTTACTTAGCATTTACTTACAACGTTCTGATAATTGATTGTTATACACCTCACAGCTCATAGACTGATATTCACCAGAATTCAGTTTAGCACACTCAACTTTCGCTTAGAATAACAAGATCAAGAAAAAGGCTAGAATTTTATCCGCTGCCGGTTGATTCAGTTTTGATTAAGTCAGTTTGAATTAAACTCAGCTCAGTCTGCTTAAATCCACATAAGTTTCAACTGAACCTTAATTTGTTTAAAATCCTGTTTTTAGGGACAAGTTTATTCACCCTCCTCTAAACTTGTGTTAGCCTTTCCAAGGGACCAACAATTGGTATCAGAGCAGTGTTCGTTTGACAAGCCATTGTTAAAAGCTCATTTGCTCCAAATCTCCTCTAGTTGTTCATTTTAGAAATCTTAGTTTCTAGTTTTCACATAATCAGTTTTCACTCTCTCACAATGGATAACAATCAGTATGCTAGACAAATGCTGATGTGCAACATGGACATATTTGATGAATATAGACGTCGTTTGCAGGCTTTTCTAGCGTCTTCTCTTGATGAGATGATTGATGTACTCATTGATGGACCTATTCAGATCACCCACATACAAACTGTTGATGGAAATCAAGTTAGTGTTCCCAAGCCGAAAGCTGAATGTACTAGTGATGATCGGAAGAGAAACAACCTGAACAATGTCGCCATGGATATCATACTCAGAACTCTTGATAGCAACATGTACCTAAAAGTCAAGGATTGTACTACTGCAAAAGAGATGTGGGAAAAACTTCGGTTAGTTTGCAAAGGAGCTGATTCGATTAACGAGAATAAGATCTCTATAGCTAAATAGAAGTTTAAAAATACAGGATGAAGTCAGGCGAAAATATTGATCAGATGGAAACAAGATTCAGCGCTATCATGGATGAATTGGCTCTACTCAAAATTGAGTATACCAAGAAAGAAATCAACACTAGAATCTTGAAGGCTTTACCAATGTGCTGGAAGATGAAGGTTACAACAATGGAAGAATCAAGAAGACTTGACATAGATGACTCCTTCAAAATCTTCTCAGATCTCAAAGCATACAAATTCAGTGAAGATTTCAACATGAAAACGGCTCTAATCAAAGCCATGGAGGAATCTAAAACAACAGCTCTTGCAGCAGCAGCCTCAAAAGATAACCAAGAAACCTTATCGAGCAATCTTCAGCAATTGGATGAGATGGAGGAACATATGGCTCTAATGATGAACCGAATTCAAAGGATGAAGAGTGGACAACTAGCCACTCAGAAGTTCATCAAGAGGACACCTGAAAAGAAGAAAGATGATGAATATATTTGCTTCAACTGTAAGAAGACTGGACATTACAAAGCTGAATGTCTAGAACTGACCAAGAAGACTCAGCAACGAAGAACTGGCAGAAGAGCACTCCTAGCCGGAGATGAGTCAGACTATGAAGCTGGTACTGAAAGATTATTAGATGACGACATCTTTAATGGCTCACATGGAAAGTCCAAATGAGGTATGCGAATCTAACTCTAAATACTCTTCAACACAGATTTCCATGCAAAATGCATGTTCTTCGACTGCTGACTTCAATCCAAAAAATCTAGAATTAGAAGAAACACTTGACGAATTGATGAATCAGCTAGTAACTATTCAAGCTGGTTATGAATCAATTAAAGATGAGAAAGAAATTCTAATTCTTGAAGTTGAAAGATTGAAGTCTAAACTAAATATCATGAAACTGACTAGAACCGATAAAGAAAAGAATCAGTATCAGCCTACTGCATCAGCAGCAACAACTAAATCATTTGCTCAATCAAGTTCAGCTACTGGATTCAAATCAGGAAAGCCATATGGAGTCGGAACAGGCTTAGGATTTGATACACAACAATCTTCTGAGGAAAGAATTAGCAAAGCTACTGAACCTAGCATGAAAACTGGTATTAAGTTTGTAGCCAAGCAACTTCCACAAACTGAGAAAATTGTTGAACTAGTAAAGTCAGTATCACATATGACAACTCAGTTCTCCAAGAAGACAACTGTATCTACCAACAAAGGTAAACCAAATGGTAGATCAACTGTATCTCAGGGAAACCGAAATGGTAGATCAACTGCAAGATCCACAAAAACTAATGAAGTCAAGAACCAGAAAAATTATAATCAGGGTAAATCTAAGAATGTCAACCATTCAAAGATTCACACATCCAGGGGGAAAGGAAGACTATACCCCACTGTTGATGATTGGAATTTTACTGAATCTACTATTAAAACTGATAGAAAAAAATCATTCCAGACAGAAAACTTATCACAAGTTTCAGTCCAAAACACAGCAGAGAGCTAATCTCAGTTCTTAGGAAAATTCCAAGTACAAAGGTCAATCTAGACCTTAGTACAGAAGGAATGATGGTTATGATTCAACTTTTAATAATAGAAAACACTTTGGAAATCAGAGTGAACCAGAAGACCTGAGAAATCATATACATAAGACACAATCCAGAAAAAAGATATTATTGAAGTGTGGCCTATATATATGAAAATAAGTGCAACAATTTCCAGTGAAGACCTTATGGAAATATACCCAGAGTTGTACTAAAAACTGACCACTATGGACCAAAACAGAGTTGGGTACCTAAAACATTTTAATTTGTTTTGTAGGATATTTGGTACTTTGACAGTGGTTGCTCAAGACACATGACAAAGAGCAAGGACTGTCTATTCACGGATTTATCTAATGCAAATAAACAAGTAATAATATTTATAAATCCGATATACCTCAAGTGCAAGGATCGTAGTAAAGAGGTTGATACCGGGTCGATCTTACGGGGAATCGGGGTTGTTTAAACTAGTTTTTATTATCTAACTTAACTATGTCACGATTACTACTAAAAAGATGTGAAATTAAAACAGGGAAGAACTAATACGAAGAGTGAAACTAACAATAAAAATAACTTGACAGAAGACCAAGATCTAAAGCCAGGAAATATGGTTGCTAACAAAATGAACTAAACTAAATCTATTCTAAGTTTATTATGAAGTAATGATTGCAATTTTACTTGGCAATTCGAATTCGAGTGGTTTAATCAATATTTTATGAACGAACAAGCAATTGATCCACCTATCCTACAACTATCAATTCCTATCTCAATTATCCCGTGAGTTTAAACCAAGTTGTGATTCACCTAGCCAAGGTATGAACTCCTAATTTCATAGAAAAGTTCGTTTCTTAATCTTCTATTTCTCGATTTTAAAGATTAAAACTTTCAAAACAAAGGTGTAAGATTTCTCAATCTAGTTATCTAGAAGTTCAACCTAATTAACTCTCGTTATTTTATAGGATAAAAATCTTATCTTTATTATATTGATTCTAGGGGTTCAATTATGATTTTCATCCAAATCAAACAACCAATCAATCATGCAATAATCTATTGATATAATTGCAATAAACAATGATAAACAATAATAAAGATACAACTTGAATAAAATAGTCACAAGATAATCAAGAAACGAAAAATAATTGTTGATCGGATGGCTTCACAATGCTTGTTCAAGGGAGGTCTAGCCTCTCAACATCCTCTTTGAAACTCGAATTTGATTGAATAAAAGTGCATAAAAAGTATTTGAATAAAAACTGATTGCAAACAAAGGAAAAACGCCGCTGAGCCGCCCCTAGGGTTTAGGGTTCAAATGTATGATGATTTATGTGGAGAAACCGCAGCTATTTATAGAGTTTCAAGTCGGTTTTGCTATGTCGGCGCTCGGACGCCCGTCCGCTATGCTGGACGCCCGTCTAGCCTTCAGTGCAAACTTCGAATCGGGCCGAATCATGGCCAGACGCCCGTTCTTCTTTATTCTCGTCCATCGAAATTGGGAGAACTCTGAATCAAATCTTCCATCCTGGACGCCCGTCCAAACTCTCAAATGCCCGTCCACTGGACGCCAGTTCTGAACGCTCATTCAGAATGACTTCAACTCCGATTTTCATCTCTATCTCTCTTTCTTCATACAAATTCGATCCTTGACATCTTTTAATCCTCTTTTGAACCAATTTCATGTATCCACAAGGTAATCAAAACATCACAAAATGTAATATCATTCAAATCAACATAGAATCATCAATAAAACACATAAATTAACCAATTTTGCGATTAAACCGTTTAAAACCTCATTCACTCAATAAATCCATTAAACACTCAATTTCTATGCAAAATATACGAATATGGAGGAATTTTTACAAAATATAACGTTATAAATCATATAAAATCACCCTTAACAACTCCCTCACACTTAGCTTTTGCTCGTCCCGAGCAAAACAAAACGAAAATCAAGGCTCGGAAAAAGATAGACATCTCAGCACATACAAGGCATATTCAATAAATCAGATGCTCACCCATGTGTGTGTGCAAAGCCATAACAAACTTCCACTAGGTCCAAACTCGAAAATTTCAAGCAAACTAGCTAATACCCCCTTCAAACTAGAGATAAATGATACTTACAAGATGTACCCTACAAAACGTGACATAACCCGAAAAAGATGATAGAAGGTATTTAGGACCTTTCTGAGATACTCAGAGGATAATCCCTACAACATATCTGTCAGTTTATACTGGGGATAAGATATGCGATAACTAAGTCTTTCATTCATTTCATACCACTTCTTATTGCAAGTTGATTTAACTATTTCACTTTTAACACACATCAGAATGAGCTCTTGCCCTGTCATAGCAGAATAGGATATTCGAGATACACCCAACCTTCCTCAATTCATAAGGCAGCTTCTTCTGACTGTCGTGAGCTTTTGGCCATCATAGTGGTATAGGACATTCGAGATACGCCCTACCTCACTCCAATCATCGACCAGCTTTCGACACACACAATTATTTCATTTAAACAACTTTAGTTATGTTTTACTTATCACATTCAAACTTCCGATATTCACAGTATATCATACTTTGGATCTAAACACAAACTATCAAAATCGTCACGATACATACGTTAGCACTAAGCACATGACTTATAAGATAACAAAAATCACTAGTCAAAAAGGGTATAGCTTTATATTATAGCTCATCATTCACTATGGCTCGTGAAAAATATATATCGGGTTAAACAACTAACTTTCTGAACACACAGTACACAACATCGATGACTATAAAAATAACGAACAAAGATATGCATTGCTCACTCGGGACAAAACAAAAACAAAAATTTTGAAAAATTTAGCTCATTTTGCATAGAATCGAACGAATTAAGCAAACGAATAGATACACATAAACCATTCCCCTCCCCCACACTTAAACAACAACATGTCCTCAGGTTGTCCAGAATTTAAAAAGAAATGAAGTACTTAGCTGATTGTAGTAGATACTCGAATCGTTGGTCAGGCCTGACCCTACGTAGTGACAAATAGAACTTGTAACCATACGATGTAAAAGCGAGCTCGACAATACCGCTAAAAATATACCTGCACTACTTGACAAACACGGAAAAAACTCAGGGAAAACGGGGAAATATACCAAAATGAAAGGATAACGAAACGATTAGATGAAAAGAGAAAACATCCAATACAATGAAAATCAAAATCATAGTAATGTCAAATGAAAGTATGGACGCCTTATGGCTTACATGATTCATCGGGAAAAATAGACAGTAGCTATATGAAAAGTACAATGAATCAAGGAATGAAAAGTAGCAGGACTATACAACCATCGTATCAAAGAAGGAACAAAAACTAAAATCAGAAAAATAATATCAGTGTTGCCCTGGTGCTGCAGAATCATCAGCAGGAGGTGCTCCACCCGTAGGAGAGTCGGGCTGCTCCTCATCCGAAGACGACTCAGACTCGTGAAGAACATCCGCAATGGCTAGCTCAATCTCATCCGAATAGACATAATCTATGATGCTCGGATTGAAGACTCTGTCATCCCTCAGAGTTCGGCCCTCACTTATACAATGGAAAATGGACAAAATATTGTTCTAAGAAGTTCGAATATCCTCCATCCAGTTCCGTACGCTATTGGCCATGCTCAACCTCATCTGGACTGAGGGAGATAAAGACGGAAGGGAAGATGCTCTAGGTGGTGCTGAAGATGAACCGGGCTCTCGTGGTGCCTCCGCCTCAGTCTCAGTCTGACCAGAAGATTTCACCTTTTCCCGCTGCAAGAACCTCAGATTCTTCGGTTTGTGATTGGTCTTGTACTCGGGAACCCTAGCATCTTGACAGAGACTGTGGATCAAATGTGGAAAAATCAAACACCTAGTAAAGACCTTCTGATTCGTGGCTATCTCATCAAAGATAGCTTGTCCAACATCGACATTTAGCTTGAAGTTCAGAGCGTACAACATCCTAAGGTCACCAATGTGAAAATGAGTCAGGTTGTTCTTAGGTATCAACCTGTTCTGGATAAACCGACATTGGACCTTCCAATCTTCCGTCCAACTCGTCGTCACCAACTCTTTCCTATCTCCACCCGGTCTAAGTGTCCACGGCACCTCCGGGCACACCATCAACCTCAACTCCTCCAACGGATCTTGACCTGCATCCTGCCTGGCCTTAATCGCCCCCTGGTAGTCCAACCCCTCAAAAGGTGCCAAGTTATACTTGTCGTTAATAACCTTAGGCGTAAATGGCACCTTTACTCCCCGAACCATGACAACTCCGGCTTCCAAGTCCGTTTCCGAGCAATTGGCATAAAATTCTCGGACCAATGTAGCATTAACCGGGGTTCTAGGGGTTTTCATCAGGGCACCCCACTTCCTATCCGTAAGCAACTTAACAAATAACGGATCAACCTGAGGCTCAAGGACAACTCGCTTTATTAACATTGTCCTCGAAACATAGTGCTTATTGTACACCTCGAAAGCCTTCGGATTTATGAACCTACGAGCCAAGGGAATAGGGATAGGAGGTCTCAGATTCTGTCTAACCGGCTCAGCTCCCTCAGTTGCTTCCTCGGTTCTACCCCTAGGCTCATTTGCATCTCTCTCACCACGAGTCTCCGACACCCTAGTCATCTTTCTCACTAAGGGCTCATCATCAGTGTCAGACCCCGACTCAGACTCATCTCGTAAAGGAATCCTAGATTGACCTCTAGGAGGATTCTGACGCTCACCAATACGGATACCTTGGTTTGGATTGACTAAAGTGGGGTCCACACCATTTTTCTTCTTAGTAGGCTCCTTAGCTACCCCCTTACCATGCCTTTTCTGGATTTCTATACGCACCATCTTAAAGTTAGGCTAACCAACAACAATCCCAAAACCACAATTCAAACAAACCACCCGTTTATCGTCCAAATGGGGTTTCAAAACCAATTCACATCAAACCAACACCAAAACCACAATGCAACCCATCCAACACAATCCATTACCATCCCAGATTACCACAGAACAAGAAACAAAAACAAAACAAGAAAGAAAAACAAATAAGAGAAGATTCATAGAAAAGAGTCGACTCGAAGATCGAACTCAAGAAAACGTGAAATAATATAGGAAAAGTTGATAAAAACTTACCAAATAGGATGATGGGATGATGATAAAGAGGACTAGAAGCCCAAACAATGCCAAATCGACCACAAAAATTGAATTTTTCTTCAAAAAAGTCGGACAAACTAAGTCCCTGAATCGAATTAATGGGTGTTTGTTGGAGGATTTGGAGTGAAAAATCGAAAAGAGGGGATTGAGAGCTGTTGATAGAGCCTTGAATCGCCCAATTTGGTTAAGAAATTAAGATTTTAGGGCAAAGGAGGTCGAAAAGTCGGGTTGGTGGTTTGAAATTTCTGATTCGAAATGAGTTTGGGAAGAAGGGGTATTTATAGACTGTGAGTCGAACGGGCGCCCGAGTAACCGGGACGGGCGTTTCACCAGAGATCATATGAACTGGATGGGCGTCCAGTTATTCAGACGCTCGTCCAGGTTGCCAAATTTTGAACAGAGTTGGAAGGAATCAGGCGGATGGGCGTCCAAGAAATGTGGACGCACGTCCAAGGAAAACACAGAGCAGACGGGCGTCCAAGGACATGGACGCACATCCAAGGCAGAAATTCAGCAAAACTAAAAAAATTTATTCATTCCAAAATCAAATTTTTTATTTCATTATAAATAGTCATACAAAACTTCAAATAACAAACTAAATTGGAAATCACATAAAAACACTAGAAAATAGTGGGTTGCCTCCCACCGAGCGCTTTTGTTTTACGTCGTTTGCTCGACGAAACAGCCTAACGACGCTAGTCATCGTAAATCTCCTCCCAATCCACAATCCGGATCAGACGGGCGGAGCATGTCAATAGCAGGGGAAAATCATACTCGCGTCTGTAAAGCCCGGTCCTCGCCAAAGAACATCCACTCCTTGAAATGCTCACTTGCAAAGACTAGCACCAAGTCGATCAAGATCGGATCATTAAGGATCGTATATGGTCGCCCTAAAGTCTCCGCAGTCCTCCGAGCTAAAATCTCCACCTCCCGAAGATCGGGTACAATGAGAACATAAGTAACGGTCCCGATACGGGTACTAATATCAAAGTCTACGTCCAAAATGATAGTCCCTCCGGGTCCGTCACCTAGAGTGATAAGTGGGATCCTACTTATGAAATGAAACTCCTCTGGCAGAACTCCGTAATGCATATCTAAAAACACAGCTAAACTGAACAGATTCAAACAAAATCTTAATTAGACTTAAGAGAAAAACTAAAAAAGAAAAAGAAACAACACAAAAGAGAGTACTAATGTAATAAAGGATATCTAGGGTGCCTCCTAGTGGCGCTTTTGGTTAATGTCGTTAGCTCGACCTTCTTTCATATCAGCATGGATCAGGCCATTTAACTTTTCTGCCAGCCCCTACCTCGTGTAGGCTTTGATCAGTAGTGTGGCTGCAGAAACAACATTTAACACATGGGGTTAATTCTTTAATTGCCTTCCACACACGTTTAAACCTCCCCATGGCTGATTTCTTTTTTTTTCTGACGATGTTTTAACCGTTGCTCCTTCTCAAATTCTTCCATGTCCCAACTACCTGCTAGAACTTCTTCAGAGGGACCACTACCGTCATCCTCAGAAAACAATTCGGGTGAAAACTCGTCAAATTTATCGACTTCTACAGTACCACACCCGAGGATATCGAGGAATCGAACAATCAAAGGCTGTCCTTTGGTTTGACCAATGTAATGCTTGCACCTTTGACCATTCACTCAGAACGGCTGGTCACCATAACCTCGTAGTTCTAGGACACCTGCAGGAATGATTTGGAGAATTTCAAAGGGGCCGTACCATCATGTCCTCAGCTTACCAGGGAACAGATGTAACCTGGAATTGTACAATAAGACTTGTTCCCCAACATGGAATTCTCTCTTCTTGATTTTGGCATCGTGAAGGAGTTTCGTCTATTCCTTACTTATCCTGGCGCTCTCGTAAGCCTGAAGTCTAAATTCATCTAACTCATGCAACTGTTGCAATCGATGTTTTCCACAAGATTGGGTATCGAAGTTTAGAAAGTTCGTGGCCCAATACGCTCTATGCTCTAACTCGACTGGTAAGTGGCATGGTTTACCATAAACCATTTGATAGGGTGATGTACCCATGGGGGTCTTATAGGCAGTTCGATATGCCCACAGTACATCATCCAACTTTAGACTCCAGTCTTTTCTATGACTGTTAACCATTTTCTCCAGGATCTTCTTTAAACTTTGGTTGCTTCTCTCAACCTGACCACTAGTCATAGGATGATATGGTGTGCCAATTTTGTGCCGGACACCATATTTCTCAAGAACTTTCTCCAGAGGTCGGTTGCAAAAATGTGTTCCTTCATCACTAATCAAGGCGCGTGGACACCCGAATCTCACGAAGATGTTTTTCTTTAAAAACTTCATGACCGTCTTATGATCATTGTGAGTCATGGCCTGAGCCTTCACCTATTTCGATACGTAATCTACGTAGACTAAGATGTATTTATTCCCACAAGATGATGGGAATGGTCCCATAAAATCGATACCCCATACATCAAAGACTTCGCATTCGAGGATGGGTTTCAATGGCATGTCGAAACGCCTTGTTAAAGTTCCGGTTCTTTGACACCTATCACAAGCTTTACAGAAATCTTATGTATCTTTAAAAATCGTGGGCCAATAGAAGCCGGATTGAAAGATTTTAGCAACGGTCTTCCATGGACCGAAATGACCACCAGTAGGTCCACTGTGGCGTTGCTCAATTATATCACGTTGCTCAGACTCGGGAACACATCTTCTCAGCAAACCATCTTTACAAATCTTGAAGAGGTAAGGTTCATCCCAAATGAAAGTTTTTAAATCAGAGAAGAATTTCTTCTTCTCTTGATAGGATAATTCTGGATCAAGATATTGGGAATGAAGGTAGTTTACGATGGAAGAATACCAAGGAACATCTGGAGGACAACCGTCGATAAGCATGATATTTTCCAGAGGAAAGTAAAGATCTATATCGTCAGGGTCATCCTTTTCCTCATTCAACATTCTTGAGACATGATCAGCCACTACGTTTTCACTGCCGTTTTTGTCTTTAATCTGGACATCAAACTCTTGTAGGGTCAGTATCCAACGTAGAAAGCACGGTTTAGCCTCTTTCTTAGTCATCAAGTATCGCAAAGCAGCGTGATCAGTCCACGCAACCACTTGAGCACCCAACAAGTAACTACGAAATTTGTCCATAGCAAAGACTACGGCCAATAATTCCTTTTTAGTCGTCGTGTAGTTTACTTGAGATGGATTCAGTGTGTGACTGGCGTAATAGATTGGCTGGAATTTCCCGTTTATTCTCTGTCCTAAGACTGCACCAACAGCATAATTTGATGCATCGCACATAAGCTCGAAGGGGAGATTCCAGTCAGGCGAAATAAGGATCGGCGCAGAGATTAATTGAATCTTTATCTCCTCAAACGCTTGCTTGCAACTCTCATCAAAATCGAATACAACGTCTTCTTTAAGTAGTGTAGACAGGGGCTTGGCTATCTTGGAAAAGTCTTGAATGAATCTCCTATAGAAACCGACATGTCCAAGAAAACCTCTGACTTCGCGCACATTCTTAGGATAACTCATCTTCTCGATAGCTTCTACTTTGGTCCTGTCTACCTCAATACCCTTGGCGGAGATCTTGTGGCCAAGAACTATTCCCTCATCTACCATGAAATGGCACTTTTCCCAGTTTAGTACTAAGTTCTTTTCCACACATCTGGATAAGACTTGGTCAAGATTGTCAAGACAAAAATCAAAAGATTGACCAAAGACCGAAAAGTCATTCATGAAAATTTCCATACACTTTTCAACTAACCCATCAAAGATAGCCATCATACATCTTTGAAATGTAGCTGGGGCATTGCAAAGACCAAATGGTATCCGCCTGTAAGAGAATGTACCATAGGGACAAGTGAAAGTGGTCTTTTCTTGGTCAACAGGATCTATAGGTATCTGAAAATATCCTGAATATCCATCCAGGAAACAGTAGAATGCGTGTCCCGCCAGATGCTCAAGCATCTGATCAATGAACGGAAGGGGAAAATGATCTTTCATGGTTAGTTCATTGAGCTTTCTGTAATCAATGCAGACTCAGAACATGAACAAGCCTCAATGCTATTTCTTCTCCCTTCTCATTCTTCTCAATCGTAATTCCACCTTTCTTGGGAACTACGAGTCGGGGATACCCATTCACTATCGATGGCATAAATGATACCCATATCCAGAAGTTTGATGATTTCTTTCTTAACCACCTCTTGCATGTGAGGGTTGAGCCTCCTCTGGGGCTGTCTAACACATTTCGCACCCTTATTAGTCTTGATCTTATGCATACAGATGTCGGGAGATATCCCTCTGATGTCTCCCACTTGCCAACCAAAGGCTTTCTCGTTCTTTTTCAAGACGTTTATTAACTTCATTTCTTTTAGTCGAGATAGCTTGGCAGATATAATCAATGGAAGCTTGTCACCTTCTCTTAAAAACACATACTTTAGATGTTTAGGCAACGGCTTCAATACCAGATCCGCAGGGGGGTCTTCCAAACTTGATTTAAGATCTCCACTTTTTAAGTCAACATCGTTGAGTTTACTTAGTGGTCCCACTGCCAAAAATTCTCCTTTAAACAACTCATCCTCAAATTCAGCATCTAACTGCTCTAGATTGACTACACCATGATTATTCAAATTATCAACCAATCGCTCATATTCAGTTGAAACAGCCATGACTTGCTTTTCCATGTAGTCATTGAAGTCATCAAATGTATACTCAATGGAAAAGCCGGTTGGAGGACCAGAGGGTCTCTGAATGGATTTTGAGACATTATAGCTTACCTCTTGATCACCAACCCGTATAGTCACTTTGCCACCATCACAGTCAATGAGGGCTCTAGCTGTAGACAAAAAGGGTCTTCCAAGTATCAGGGGGACATTCTCATCCTTTTCAATGTCTAGGACGTACCAGTCAACGGGAAAGGTAAATTTATCAATTTGAACTAATACGTCCTTCAGAATCCCTGCAGCTTTCTTGGAAGATCTATCAGCGAATTGCAAATTCATGGTAGTGGGTTCTAGAAGGTCATTTAAACCAAGCTATATGCACACAGACAATGGCATCAAGCTGATGGATGCACCCAGGTCACATAAGGAGTTTGGGAAGACTAGGCCTCCCATTAGCAATGTGAGCACAAATTTTCCAGGGTCACCCCTCTTGGTTGGTAGGTCTTCATAATTGATCATAGAACAGTCCTCACCAATCAACCGATCCATGTCTGCTAATTTCTTCTTAGAAGAAACAACATCCTTGATGAATTTTGTATACTTAGGCATCTCAACCAAAACCTCGGATAATGGAAGATTGACCTGAGTATTTTTCAGAAGGTTTAGCACTTTTTCATACTTTTTATCCTCATTCAAGGAGATGTTGCTCTTTCTAGGTGGAAATGGAAGCTTTTTCAAGTCACTCTCAGAAAAGGCTTTCTTCGAGGATGAACTGATAGCTTTGTCTTCCAAATCCTTCCACCTTACTACCTTCTCATTCTTCTTACTAGTCAGGGGATCAGCCTCCTGACTCTCGTTTGTTCCTTCACTCCTCAGGGGTTCAGCCACCTGAGGACTTTCAACTCTTTCACCTCTCAGGGGATCAGCCACCTGAGTATTCTCTTTCGGCAAATGGGAGTGTAGGTGCTCAGCTTCCCCTCCTGCCTTATCACTGGCAGTAGGGGTTAGTGGTTTCCCTGGTGAGGGGGACCACTCAGTTGAGTACCACTTCTTAAGTTCATCGTACTGGCCTCTTCTCTACCGTATGGAATTGAAGGTACGAGGTCAGTGCATTGGCTATTATTTAGATCGGTCTGGGCAACCCGACCACCCTTAGATTCTTTTTCGTGAAGTCGGGCACCGCCGCCTGGGGTCTAAGCTAACTGTTCACCAATTGCCCTAGTTGCCTCTCGAGATTCTTGTTTGTGCTCATTAGAGTTGGATGTTTTTATTTTGCTCCACCACTTTAGCTTCAAGACTATTGGAGTGAGAGGGCCTTGAGAGTTTTGGAGATTCTCTGCGAATATGACTGGGTTGGACCGATTCAAAAGCGTAATTAGAATTGGTAGGCCAACTCTGATTGAACCTTTGATTTGTATTGGAAAAATTATTGCTTTGGTTCTGATTCAAACCAGGGTTTCGATTGAAGTTTTGATTTTTATTGAAAGTTGAATTTGGATTAAAACTTAGTTTCTGGCTGAAACCTTGGTTTTGAAAATTATTTTGGCCAGAGAATTGATTCAACCTCTGATTGGACTGGCCAAAGAACGCATTCACTTCAGCACTCTGTCCGTTCATAGGACACAAACGAGAAGTGTGCCACACCTCGTCACAATTCTGACATGTGACGTGATTATACTGTCCATAATCATGAACATCATTAACTTGATAGGGAGCAGGGGGTTTAAATTGACACTGGCCAATCATATGGCCAGTCTGACAGCAAATTTCGCTAAACAGAACCTGAGAGTTCTGTTGAAAGGAAGAATTCTGATTGATCGGATTAGGAAAAACTTGAGAAGCTACCATCTGCTTTTGCAGCATGGCGATCAAACTTTGCATATTCACCTCCTCGATCTTGGGAGGAGGAGGTGTTTGAATGGCTTGATAAGAGGGAGCATAATTATATTTAGAAATGTCTTCGAACAATGCCCACCCCTCTTCAGGTGTTTTCTTCAAAAATGCCCCACCGGAAGAACTATTGACCATGCCCTTCGTGTGCTCGGTCAATCCGCTAAAAAAAGTATTGACTTGCCTTTGTAGCGGCAAGCCATGATGGGGACACTTTCTGAGCAGAGACTTGAATCTCTTCCAACATTCGAAAAATGACTCATTTTCTTTCTGATAGAACGTGAAAATGTCGTTTAGACACTGGGCTTTCTTTCAAGGTGGAAAATATTGACTTAAAATTTCTTTTTCAAGTTTAGACCAGGTGGTAATAGATTCACCGGGGAGAGAGGTATACCACTCTTTAGCTTCTCCCTTTAGAGAAAATGGGAACAATTTCAGTTTTATAGCATCCTCACTTACTCCTTGGATGCGAGTTGTACCGCATATTTCTAGAAACGTGTGTAAGTGAGTCTGAGGATTTTCTGACTGATAACCGTGGAAGATAGATGCATGCTTCATCATTTGAATGAGCCCGGGTTTCAGTTCAAAAGTAGGTGCAGTGATGGATGGTAGAACGATAGCCGGGTTGACCCTGACTTCGCCAGGCATGGCTAATCATCCAACGTACGTCTATCTTCAGCAGCCATTATGACTATATTCTCTATCTATTGAGCTAGATCCCGCTCGATATCTCGATCGACTACGTTCTCTTTGTCAGGGAGGTCCAGAAAACATAGCCTTCTCTGTTTGGTCGGACTATGGTCCGCTCGGGGTCAGGGGTATAGAGTAGTGGGCCTTTTTGACTCCGAGTTTGCATAAACCGAACACAGGATCAAGTTATTTAACCTTTGAATCAAAGGTTAAAATTAAAAAAAAAGATCTTGAAGAAAAGAGGTCAAACGGGCATCCAGAAAACTGGACGGGCGTCTGCCTGAAAGATGAACTGGACGGGCGTCTGACTGGGTAAACTACGAAAAGAGTTAGAAAAATTTAAACGGACGGGAGTCCGTATCAACTGGACGCACGTCTGATTAAAAAAACGGAAAAACAGAAGAACAGAAAAGATGAAATAAACTAGGAAGATGATAACTACGAAACCTAATTGACGAACAATCTAATAACTTAACTATAAATTACCTAATAATAAAAGAATAAAGAACATAAAAAGAGAAATAAAAGTAAAATAAACAAGTAATAAATAAATAAAAACTAGACAACCGTCCAGTTCCCCGGCAACGGCGCCAAAAACTTATTCACGGATTTATCTAATGCAAATAAACAAGTAATAATATTTATAAATCCGATATACCTCAAGTGCAAGGATCGTAGTAAAGAGGTTGATACCGGGTCGATCTTACGGGGAATCGGGGTTGTTTAAACTAGTTTTTATTTTCTAACCTAACTATGTCACGATTACTACTAAAAAGATGTGAAATTAAAACAGGGAAGAACTAATACGAAGAGTGAAACTAACAATAAAAATAACTGGACAGAAGATCGAGATCTAAAGCCAGGAAATATGGTTGCTAACAAAATGAACTAAACTAAATCTATTCTAAGTTTATTATGAAGTAAAGATTGCAATTTTACTAGGCAATTCGAATTCGAGTGGTTTAATCAATATTTTACGAACGAACAAGCAATTGATCCACCTATCCTACAACTATCAATTCCTATCTCAATTATCTCGTGAGTTTTAACCAAGTTGTGATTCACCTAGCCAAGGTATGAACTCCTAATTTCTTAGAAAAGTTCGTTTTCTTAATCTTCTATCTCTCGATTTTAAAGATTAAAACTTTCAAAACAAAGGTGTAAGATTTCTCAATCTAGTTATCTAGAAGTTCAACCTAATTAAATCTTGTTATTTTATAGGTTAAAAATCTAATCTTTATTATATTGATTCTAGGGGTTCAATTATGATTTTCATCCAAATCAAACAACCAATCAATCATGCATAGCGGACGGATTTATAATTGCAATAAACAATGATAAACAATAATAATTACAATAAACAATGATAAACAATAATAAAGATACAACTTGAATAAAATACTCACAAGATAATCAAGAAACAAAACTGAATTGTTGATCGGATGGCTTCACAATGCTTGTTCAAGGGAGGTCTAGCCTCTCAACATCCTCTTTGAAACTCGAATTTGATTGAATAAAAGTGCATAAAAAGTATTTGAATAAAAACTGATTGCAAACTAAGGAAAAACGCAGCTGAGCCGCCCATAGGGTTTAGGGTTCGAATGTATGATGATTTATGTGGAGAAAACCGCAGCTATTTATAGACTTTCAAGTTGGTTTTGCTAGGTCGGCGCTCGGACGCCCGTCCGCTCTATCTTTGACGCGCAAATCCGACCTTTCAAAGGCAAACTTTGAATCGGGCCGAGTCATGGCCAGACGCCCATTCTTCTTTATTTTAGACGCTCGTCCATCGAAATTGGGAGAACTCTGAATCAAATCTTACATCCTAGACGCCCGTCCAAACTCTCAAACGCCCGTCCACTGACGCTAGTTCTGAACGCTCGTTCAGAATGACTTCAACTCCGATTTTCATCTCTATCTCTCTTTCTTCATACAAATTCGATCCTTGACTTCTTTTAATCCTCTTTTGAACCAATTTCGTGTATCTACAAGGTAATCAAAACATCGCAAAATGTAATATCATTCAAATCAACATAGAACCATCAATAAAACACATAAATTAACCAATTTTGCGATTAAACCGTTTAAAAAATCATTCGCACAATAAATCCATTAAGCACTCAATTTCTATGAAAAATATACGAATATGGAGGAAATTGTTACAAAATATAACGTTATAAATCATATAAAATCACCTTTAACACTGTCTAAGTGATTTTATTCCCAAGGATGGACGAAAGGTTAATTTTAGAAGTAAAGACAAACCTGGTTTCACCAAAGGTTATGGTAACTTGATCATAAATGGACTCACAATCAAGAATGTATCTTATGTAGAAGGATTGCATTACAATCTACTCAGCACCAGTCAATTCTGTGATATGGGATATAAAGTTACTTTTGACAAAGACTTCTGCATTGTAGTTAGCGAAAAAGCATTTCATGTTGTTTTAGCCGGAAGAAGAAAATAGAATGTGTATGTTATAGATTGGACTACAGCTATTCCAGAAACCTGTTTACTTGTGTATACCAAATTAGAAATCAGCTGGTTGTGGCACAAGAAACTAAGTCATCTAAACTTGTATGACATCAACACCCTTGTGTAAGTCATTGGACTACCAAAAATCTCATATAATAAGGATAGCTTATGTGATGCTTGTCAACAAGGAAAGCAAACAAAAGCAAGTTTCAAGACGAAATCTCAGCATTCAACAACCAGAGTTCTGGAGCTACTACATATGGACTTGTTTGGACCTATTACACCAATTAGTATAAGTGGAAAGAAGTATACATTGGTTGTAGTAGATGATTTTTCAAGATACACTTGGGTTATCTTCTTAACCAAGAAAAGTGAAACCAAGCAAGACTTACAGATAAAGGAACTGAATTTCTCAACAATGTGATTATTGAATATTGTGAAGAAAATGGTGTTTTACACCAACTTACTGCCACAACAACACCTCAACAGAATGGTGTAGCTGAAAGAAGAAATAGAACACTCAAAGAAGCAGGAAGGACTATGATCTGTGAAGCAAAACTGCCTGAAAGATATTGGGCTGAAGCAGTTAACACAACTTGCTATACACAGAACAGAGTTCTCATGAATAAAAGGCATGAGAAGACTCCTTATGAAATTTGGAATGGAAGAAAACCAAATGTTTCTTACTTTCATGATTTTGGAAGCAAATGTTTCATACACAATAATGGGAAAGATGAACTTCACGTTTTTCAGCCCAAAGTTGATGAAGGAATCTTTCTGGGGTACTCAAGTGTCAACAAAGATTTTAGAGTACTAAATAAAAGAAACTCAAGCATGAGGAATCAATACATGTGGTATTAGGTGAACCAAATTTCCCTAGTGAAACAACTGAAGATAGACGTAACTAGTTTCTCGGCCTCGATTACTGGGCCTTGCGTAATTGGTTTTTGTTGACATTGGAAGACTACGGATTTCAGAATCTTCAGATCAAGATCAGTCTCATGTTCCAACTACTCAACAACCCTCACCTTAACAACATGATTCTGACTCAATTGAAGAAAATCAACCAGTTCATGAAGAACCAGTTGAATAAAATCCTTTGATGCAAGCACCAGTTTATCAATGGATGAGGGATCACCCTGAAGAACAAGTTATTGCTGACACTCAAGCTGGAGTTCGTACAAGACATCAACTAGATGCAATAATTGCATGTTTTCTATATCAATATAAACCTAAGGAGATAGAAGAAGCTTTGAAAGATCCAGATTGGATACTAGCTATGCAAGAAGAATTGAATGAATTCGAAAGAAATCAAGTATGGGAATTGGTAAAGAGACCAGTTCATGTGAATATCATTGGAACCAAATGGGTTTTCAAAAACAAACTTGATGAAGATGGGAATATCATCAGAAACAAAGCTAGACTTGTCACTAAAGGTTATTCTCAAGCAGAAGGCATAGACTTTGATGAAACTTATGCAACAGTTGCAAGATTGGAAGCAATCAGACTATTTCTTGCCTTTGCAGCTCATAAAAAGTTCAAAGTATACCAAATGGATGTTAAAAGCGCATTTTTTAATGGAATACTTGAAGAAGAAGTTTATGTTCAACAACCACCTCGATTCGAGATCAAAGATCAAGCTGACAAAGTTTTCAGACTAAGGAAAGCTCTTTATGGACTTAAACAAGCACCAAGAGCTTGGTATGAAACTCTATCTCAGTTTCTAGTAGATAATGGATTTATCAAAGGAACTATCGACAAAACTTTATTCAGAATGAAAGATGAAGAGAGCACTCTCCTTGTTCATATCTATGTTCATGACATTATTTTTGGATCAGAAAATGAACAGTTATGTGAGAAAATTTTCAAGTTTAATGCAGAGAAATTTTCAGATGAGTATGATGGCAGAATTGAATTATTTTCTTGGATTACAATTTAAACAATTAGATGATGGAATTTTCATTCTCCAAACCAATAAGTATACAATAGAACTTATCAAAAAGTTTGGTATGGAAAAATCAGCTGGAATTTCTACACCAATGCTGACCAACATCAGGCTAGATGAAGACAAAGAAGGCAAAGATGTTGATCAAACACATTACATAAGAATGATTGGAAGCTTACTCTATCTTACATGCCAAGTAGGCCGGACATATCTTTCTTTGTTGGTGTGTATGTGCAAGATTTCAGTCGAAACCAAAGGAAAGTCATCTCACAGTTGTAAAAAGAACCTTGAAGTATTTAAAAGATACAGATGGAGTTGGAATTCGGTATTCAAGAGAAGGAGATGTCAAGCTGATTTCCTATTCAGACTCAGATTATACAGGATGCAAAATGGACAGAAAGAGCACCTCAGGCACATGTTAGTTGCTAGGAAATAGACTTGTGCCATGGTTCAGCAAAAAGAAAAATTCTATTTCAACTTCAACAGCTGAAGCAGTGTATATAGCAGCTGGAAGTTGTTGTGCTCAAGTTTTATGGTTTAGACAACAATTAAGAGATTATGGGATAGAAGAAGGAACAATTCCCATAATGTGTGATAACACAAGTGCAATTGCAATAACTGATAATCCAATTTTGCACTCAAGGACAAAACATATTGATGTGCGTCATCACTTTATAAGAGATCATGCAGTGAAAAAGGATATTACAGTTCTTTATATACCTACTGAAGATCAGTTGGCTGATATCTTTATAAAACCATTGGATAAAGAAAGATTTTCCAAATTAAGAACTGAGTTGGGGATAATCAAAGTCAGTTAATTCAGTTTAAGCTAGAGATTCGTCAAGGGGATTGATCTTTGTTTTGCTGGGTGCGCTCACTTAACAGATTAATCATTGACATCAACAATCTCAAACTGACAAACGGAAACTGAAATATTTAACGGAACTGAAATTTTACTCTAGAACTGACCTCAGCATCAGTATTTATAAGAGTAAACTTAATTCGAAGGTTGATAAGATAAAACCAACAGCGGTTATATCGCATTTAATTACCACAGCTTTTGTCAGAATATGTTGCATGTACACCCCATTACTATCATAACAGTACATGCATTGGTTACACAAACCATCATGGAATTTGAAAAGTTGTACTAATCAACTGCCAGTACATCATCCCTATATATCCAACCTCCATTCACATTTTCATTAAAAACAAAAATCAGATTTTTTAAACCTTTTCATCTCAAAATTCAATTTTTTTTAACCTAGAAATGGCCATCTCAAAGAAATCACTAGAAGAAAGATTGATCACGGATTTAGATGTGTATACATTCAAAGTTTAAGAAGCTATGTGCAACGACGCTCTGTTAGCAAGTTATATCTACGAGAAGATCCAGAAACAACTAGGATTAAGAAGCATTTTGGAGGTCACTTTCAACGAAAAATGTGATGTGGAAGGGATTTTACAGTTCTGGGAGAACATGCATTTGATAAGAGACTCCCTCATCCCTACAGCTCATGGAGATTGAATTATTATCAATGAACGAGTCATGAAGTCACTATTTGGTTTCACAAATTCTTCTGTGACATCAATAGACTTGACTTGTCTACCATTGAAAAGAGACGCCTTTCTTAGGCAGATTTCGTTATCTAAGGAACCAGCAGAAGTTGGATTTCATATTGATAAACTCAAGCCTGAATTTGGACTCCATAGTAGATGGCTCAGCAGACATGTTATTGGAAAATCCAAAGGGATCAACACATTATCCGATGACATTGTTTATATGATGATCATAATTTGGGATGAACTAGAATTCAATTGGGCCGGTTATGTCGTCAATCAGATAAAGAAGCAACATTTAGCTGAATTGGAAAGTGTACAAAAAGCTCAAACTGAATGAAAAGTAACTGTTGGCAGATTCCGACTGAAGAAAACACTCAGTGGAATCATTCAATTTTCTTTGGAGAAACTCAAGGCAGGGAAGAAAGCAAGACAAACTGCAACCACAACTACTGATACAGAGGAAATTGTAGTAGTTGCAAAAACAACTTACCAACCTAAAGCCAGACAGAAAACTGTGTCTCACCAGGAAGCTGAACACGAATGAGTCAAGCGAAAAGTTGACTCAGCAAAAGAAAAACCGGTTGTCGAATGTTTGTACCCACGTACTTTGAGTCAGCAAGCACCAACTGAGGGGGATCTACAACAACTAAAAGCTGAAATCATGCGGAAAGATATTCATGCTGATGATACTTCTCAGTTACAACACCAATCAGATCAACAACAAGCCCCAGTTTTCGAAGCTGATAGAACCATCAAATTAATGAAGATGAAACTCAAACCAAAAGATTCTCGTGATGCTATCTTACAATCTGAAGAAAAGTTACTCTTGAAGGAAATGGAAATTAGAGACATATATACTCTGTTTCCTATGTCAGAGTTTCTTGCAAATTGTTTCAATAGATTCATTGAACACGCCCAACAAAGAGAATTAGCCACATCATCTTATCCCAAGGATTCTTTGAAGAAGAAGGATGATGATGAAGATGATAATTCAAGGAAAGAAGCTGATATGACTACAGTTTTGCAGAAAGATACTCAACCTCAACTCCAAGCTATGCAAACTGTTACCCAGCAAGAAGATTTGCCAGTTGGAAATCAGACAGCTGACAATCAGCAAACAGCTGACAATCAGCAAACAGCTGATGGACTTGATAGTCAACAACTTATGATGAAGATATCACTCAGTCTAAAGTTCAAACAGAAGCCACATATGATCCTTCTGATATCTTGACAAAGGAGGATTGGGCAAAGTTCATGAGAACTTGAAGATTGTGCTCAGCCAAAAGGATGCATACAATGGCCTTCTATCAAACATCTCTGGATATCTAGATTATAGAACGGAAACAGATATCTCAGTTCATGCAAGACTAGAGATGATCCATAAGTCAAGTTCAAGCTCTGCCTCAGAAATTTTGTTACTCAAGCTGAAACTTGAAGAATCAACCGCAGTAGATAGGGAAACACATGCTCAGGTTTACTGGCATATGAATCAGCACATCTACGGGTTAGAGAATCAACTCAAAGAAGTACTTGCTTCTCAGCAACGTATCTCAGCCGATCAAAAGGCAACCCATGCTATGGTAGATCAATTGTATGATGCCAAAAAGGGGAAGCTGAAGAAGAAAAGCTGAGGTTACTCAAAGAAAAGAAGCAACTTGAAGACGAATTGGAAAAATATAAATCAGATCCAAAGCTCTTAAAGAATGAATTAACTGATGAGCAGCTCATTGAGAAATACATTCAACCTGATGAACGGAGAGCTACTCTAACAAAGGATATGTGGTTAAAGTTTGTCAAAGATCATAATCCTATCAAAGCCATGTACAAGGACAAGACTATTGAAGAATCCTTGAACTACTTCTTATCTGATGAATTTTACAATCAGAGGATTGAAGACAAACTGAAGATAAGAGACAAATTTGAACAAGTGAAAGCTGATGTAGCAGAATTTGAAAAGTACTACTTGGATGAATCAGCTTTACCAAAGTTAATTTTATGGATAAAATGGAAAGAAGGAAGTCAAGTGGACTATAACAAGATTTTTCATAAGGAAGACTCTAAGCTAGAGTATGATTATCGTCTACATGACAAAGAGATGAAGTATATCTCAGTTAAACAAAAAGCACAGAAAGGAGCTTAGTCTCTAATTAAAATTTATTTGAACAAAGTGTAACTATTCCAGAATTTGCTTATTCTACTGAAATCCAGTTTTCCAGTTTTACCTTGTCTTACATTGTTTTGATCTTTAAGCTTTTATTTTAGGGAGAGTTTTGGCATCATCAAAAAGGGGGAAATTGTTGGAAATAAAATTTATGTTTTGATGATAATTCATCATATTTACTCAAGTATTATCTTAACCTCATTGATGAAGTGCTGAAGCTAGTTGTTATAGTGAAAAGCTAAAAGATGTCTAGAACTGAATTTATGGGTTTCACTAGAGTCTGGTATTTGTTTAGGTTACATCAGACAAGCACTGTAATAGTTAGTGTGTCTTGAAGCCGAAAACTGGAAGTCATTTAGAAAATTGGAAATCGTCAAGATAAACAAACTGACTCAGACTACACGAATATGAAACTAAAGAAAATAAGTTCGCTGAGGTACACAAACTCGGTTGTCTTATCTAGAAAATTGAAGAACTGAGGGTTCAAACTCAGTTGATGAAGAGCTGAGGGTCACAGACTCAGTTATTGAAGATTGAAGAACTGAGGGTTCAAACTCAGTTAAGAAGATCACAAGTCGAGACTATAAGGTTAAACTTAAGGCAAGTTTATGGTTAACTGAACTGACTTTATGGATCTTGTATGAAGATCTAATAATCATAAGGACAATGAATTCTTAGAAGATACTTGCTTATGGTGTACTCTGATTAAGTCAAATATAATCAGATGAAAACTAGAGTACTGATATTTTGAAGAAGAGTAAAATCTCAGTTAATGCTCCAAGTCAGTCAAAAAACTAACAACTGATAAACACAATATAAAACTGCTCAGGAAACTCTGTTTTATAAGTCTGTCATCCAACCAACTGATAGTACAGTCGAACGTTATAAAGAAAGCAATATTATTGGATGAAGTATTGACACATCAGAACGGTCTCAAAATATAGCCGTTACAAGATAGACGTTGATACAATTCGAATTCAAGCAAGATGAACGTTGGACCTCACACTATAAATAGAGGACTTTGCACCAAGGAAAAAAATAGAATTATTAAGATCAACAAGAAATTTGTGCACTAGTCTTTCTTATTCGAATTGCTCTGCGCTATAACAAGATCATATCAAGAATTTCTTCAAGTGTTCAAGCTATACATAATTTATCCAGATTCAAACACTTTGAAGAACCACAAACAAAATCAACTCATTGATTCTCAACCCAACTTTGATTCTTAATCAAAGGTTCAGACTGTGAAGCAATCCGGGAAGGTTTGGCCAAGGACATTTGTCACAGCAGTCGGGTAGACTGTGTTTGTGGTTGTAGCTGGTGAAGAGGCATACGTAACCCTTGAAGGACCAGTGTTCAAACAATTGAAGAGCAGCAATTCTACCTGTTCTACAACTGTTTAGATAGTGAAGCTAGGATTAGCCAAGAACTATTGTGTAGGACTTTTTGTAACAGCTCACCTCAAGAAGTTCTAGTGAAATTTTCCTCCTACACAACAGGGGAAGAGAGGACTGACAGGATTACACCACCTGGAACCTCTATAATATTTGCCTCATTTACTTTACGCATTTAATTACTTGCTTAACATTTACTTAAAACATTCTGATAATTGATTGTTATAAACCTCACAGCTCATAGACTGGTATTCACCAGAATTTCAGTTTAGCACACTCAGCTTTCGCTTAGAATAACATGATCAAGAAAAAGGCTAGAATTTTATCCGCTGCCGGTTGATTCAGTTTTGCTTAAGTCAGTTTGACTTAAACTCAGCTCAGTCAGATTAACTCCACACAAGTTTCAACTGAACCATAATTTGTTTAAAATCCAGTTTTTAGGGACAAGTTTATTCACCCCCTCTAAACTTGTGTTAGCCTTTCCAAGGGACCAACAGGAGGGTTTCATCAATTTTCACATGACATGTCTATGAAATGTTCAGCTACTCATGATTAAACAAGAAATAACAATTAAAGACAAAATTAAAGCCATGAAAGAGATAGAATCTAAGATTGAATACCAAAATCGGTGCAAAAGTCAGATTACATCAAACTCGAACACCACCCAATGTCAATTAATGATGATGAAGACCCAAAATGACAAAATCCAAGAGCAAAGAAGAAATTTGAGCAAGGAAACTAAGCTAATTTATGTCTAATCTAAGAAAAATTAAAGTAAGAAAGAGTTTAGAGGAGCTAAAAGGGGAGGGGTCGATCTATGCTAAGAGTTAGGGTTTTTTAGGATGATGAATTCTGAAAAATGGGTATTTAAAGGTCCAAAAAGTGTAGAAAATCTTCCCGGTGCATCCGCACTGGAAATGGTGCACTTGCGCTGGCAGCTCTGTATCAAAACTAAACATTCTGCTTCTCTGGTGCGCTCGCATTGGATTTGGAGCGCTTGCACTGCATCCTGCAACTTTCAGCATTGACGTCCTTCAGTAATTTGGCAATATCTTTGTGTGTATAGCTCCGATTTGAGTGATTCAAGTTGCGTTGGAAAGAAAATTCAAATATCTACAACTTTAATTAAGACCAAATGACAGATTAAGTGAACGTATGGTGAAAACACCAACTACTTTCGATCCGTTTCCATCCCCGGGCTTTGGTTATGCCACTCTACGACTCATAAATTACCTATATCCTGCATCACAACATTCAAACTCATACCGAGCATAAATCTGCAAGATCACTAGGGCTCAAAAAGGGTCAAAATGCCGTTAAATTGTGAGGTTTTACATCTATTTGATGGTTTACCTCAAAGTGAGTGCTCAATGTGTTTTTGCCCTATAAATGGTCTAAAACTTCCCCGAATGAGCCAAAAGTGTCGTAAATAGGGGTCAAAACATTCACCAAAGCATAGTAAAGCTGACTCTCATCAGTGAGTTCAGCAGCCTTCCTTTTCTCCACTGATTTCCTTGACTCAGCAGCCTTAGGATCATCCTTCCTTTTGCTTCTCAACTCCGGATTTGGCTCACTCTCTTCTGGTTGATCTTCTTCATCATTATCCAAACCAGGAATTGAAGTATTAACTTCATGATTATATCTTGCCTTGTTGATGTTTTGAGGTAGTACATCAGCAATGTGCAAGTGATTCAGCAGACTCTTTGGACCATCAAACCCAAATGTTTGATCTTGATAAAGAATCCAGATCCAAGATATTTATTCACTTTTTATCCTTGATTCTTTTCTTGATTGTGTCTCTTTCTTCAGTCATAACCTTATCCATGTAATGTATGAAGAATCCAGCCCAATTGCCTGGTAAAATTATATCCTTCCCCCGGAAATGGCACCAAAATTTGGTGTGTCGATAAACCACCAAAATTATATCCTTTCTCCTTATAACTAATATAAGGCGAGAAGGAGTCGATCCTACGAGGAACAGTTGATTATTTCATTCTAGAACAGTGACAAAGAAAAGTTTTGTAGGATAACTTTAAAATTATGTATAAAATCACATAGTATGCATAATTAGATACTGACAGAAAACTTAGAAGCAGAACGAAGTAAGTGATAGAGGAAAAATCAATCTAAGAGGATTCCAGCTAAAGCAATTATCATCTCCTTTAATCTTTACAACTGATCATTGATTCATAAATTACTCGTTGAACTCGTAATAAATTAGATATAGCTGCCGACAATCGACAAGAAACCAGTTTATCCTAATTTCGATAAGCAAGACAATTGCCACTACTTACACTCTAACTGTGTAGAACACCTCTCAAAAATCACCAGAGGTTTGGTGAGAACAGTCGCATTAACGATTGGACAAACCTAATTCTAGATATTAACGCACATCGGGTTAACTTTAACCTTGATTATTTATTTTCACAACAGGGAATCTTACGGGCTATAAACCGGCAGGAAATGTGTTGTTTACCACTAAAAGTCAAATCTTTTTTGACAATCGTCTCGATTAGATTTTTTGTATTCGATTAAACAATCAAACTAACAACCTTGCAGTAGTGATTAATTCAATTATTCAATCTTGATACATTAAGCACATAAAATAAGTAAATACTACAAATTTAACGAGGATAGAAAACAGTTTGATCTCACAATTGCATGATCAAGGGATTAATAATGCTTTAATTAGAAAAGAGAATTTAGCTACTCATGATCATAATAAAAAGCACAAAAAAATAATAATTCTGAATACCTTATTGAATTCGAGAAAATAAAATACAAGTTAGTTGTTGATGAAATAAAGCCTAAAGCATCTAAGAAGACATAAAGTCGCACCCGCCGCTCTTCCCAGTTCGACTAAACAAAACTGAGTGCTAATGTTCTCCAGGAAGGCTGTGTTCCTTTTTTCTTTTCTTGTTTTTCGGAATTTTCTTATAAAGTAATAATAATATCCAATAATAGAAAAAAAACCTAATAAATAAAATAATCCTTTTAAAAATAAAAGTCCATGAAAAATAGGAGAATAAATCCATGAAATCAGGCTCGTAAGTAGAGTCTTGTGATTTGGGTCTCGGTGGATTTTTTATGTTCCCATAGTAGCCGGGATCCCGACATCATCAGAAAGTGAAAATCGCCAAACATAATTCTTGAATTCTTCAATTCATCGAAATTCGACTCTTGCGGCCAATAAATCCATCATTTCTTCCCTTTCCTCTTCCAAGCACCTCAAATCTGAAAACCAACAAAAACATTCCTAAAAAGGCGTATCTCTCGAGAAAATAGGTATAAACTATGCACCAAAACATCGGTAATTGTCCTCAAGTAATGCACTCTCAATCCCAAAAAATAAGAAAAGAAAAGTGCATAAACCTAAACCCTATATGCATGACCTAAAACTACATGAATGCAAAGCACCAAAAGATTTCCAATAATGACGTTCACCCAACATTTTCATCAATCTCGCATTCTATAATGCAAATCAAATAGTACTCCAGCAAAGCACACCACACACTAGTGTTCATGCAACTAACTTTAACTCACTCGGTCGTAATCTTTAAAGTGGCATAATAAAAGATTCACAACTTGTCCTCACGGGTAAAACTCTCAATATACTGAATAGGGACAATTCGCTCTCTCTCAAAAATCAACACACAACCAAGCATTACCATAGATTTGTATATGAATCAAATCTCCACCACTTTGTATTCAAAATCCAATGCACACATCATAAGGTCTTTAACGAGGTTGTAACGGGGCTAGGGACTAAAAACAAGGTAGGGAAAATGGAATATATGGGGCTAAAATTGTCAAGGAGAATGCACGAATAATCACATCTATCATCACGTAGTCGCAAAAATGACTCCAACTGAAATGCACAACATGGCTCATAAATAAGAATATAAGTGCAAACAATACGTTAGAAAGAATTTTTCATAAATTAAGCTCGGAAACAAACTTCTTCTTCACTATATAAAACACTCATTCACTGTAAGCTCTTCGTTTTTTGTTTTTTTTTTGTTTTTTTTTCCAACCTTTTTCTTACAGATCTTGAAACACACTTTTATTGGATAATCGTGAGCCATACATCTAGTCGGGGCTCACTATGGGGTATTAAATATAGGAAGGCCAACAAAAGTTGGACTACAAGAGGTTAACCCTAGGCGCCTCAATCGATTAAGTGCACCGAACCTGAAAAATTATGGTCTCGAAGTGTATGTCAATGAAAATTCTAGAACGACATTGGAAGTGTGGATACCACTCAAAGGAAAGCATGAGCAAGTGCACTCTTTGGCTAGGTGAAAACCTCACTTTTAAGTGGCTTTTCGTTAGGGCTCAATGATTTTACCTCCAAAGTTCACAAACATGTGACCTAAGGTTAGTGTGTATCAACCAATGTGTGTGCTTGCATTGATCAATTACCGATTGATATTATTACTTCATACAAGATTTACCTGAAAAAGTTGGTAAAATATCATGATAGGCATACTCGGTGCTATGAGGTCCTAATATGTCCTAAATATGCAGCTCTAATATACAAATGCATTAAAATCTCCCCCACACATAAATCATACATTGTCCCCAATATAGGCTAAAATGGAAGGAAGAATGCAAAATATTCCATGAGATGCATCTAACATGGTATGCATGATATGCAAGAAGTACTAATCTAATTATGAAAAAAAAATAGAAAAAAAGAAACGGGGTGAGAATACATTACGAATGGTATCCGGGCGATGTAGATGGAGCTACGTGTTTCCTTCCCCAAGTCTGCGTAGTCCGTGACAGCTCCGGCTAGTAATAATGGTTGCAGTCAACCGGGTTGGGAAAGGTGGGTTGGCAATTAACGGGGCTGAAGTGTATTAGGGTGGGGAAATTTGGTGGAAGAAGGGTTGGGCTGAGGCAATGTGGTGGTCTGTGAGATGGATTGTTTGGGTAAAACAGGTTCATGCTGGGTATAGTGGTGGTGGTAAAGGGTGGGCCGACAAGTTTTTCAGGGGTGGTTATGGCGGTTATCAGGTTGAGTAGGAGTAGGTGTAAAATCTAAGACGCGGACGGTAGTGGGTTGAGAGGGGTAGCAGAAAGGGAATTAGTGGAAGGATAAAATGGTGTACCTACATCGATGAACAGCCATCGGTGGACGTGGCCGGAGAAAGAGTTGCAGCTCGACGGTGAGATAAGACTTGCTCTTTGCCGGTTTCTTGTCCTTTCCATCGGAGAAGAGGAGTTGGTAGCCGGAGTTGTGTTGCGACGGCGGTAGAGGCAAGCATATGGGTTGTGGCTATGTTGTGTGTGAGTAGCCGGTGGTTGTTTTGAAGGGGAGGGGCACACAGGGGTGGGGATGGGTTTATTTGGGGAAGAACAGAGCAAGACTTTTCTCTGTTTTATTAATTTAGTTCACTTTTACCCACAATTTTTTTTATGAATGGATGAAAGAAAAAATGGGAGTTTACTTACCACTCCCTATCAAAATTGGGATCCCATTTTTTTTTATTTCAGCTGGACGGGGACAGAACAAGTGCTGGGAATTCACTTCCCACTCCACACAATAGTTGGGATCCCAAGTCTGAAAAACAAAGATCTCTCACTTTTTTTAAGGAGCTGGGAGTTTGTCTTCCACTCAACAATAAAATTAGGATCCCAAAATCCGTACGCAATGGCTAATAACTACTATAGATTGCGTTTGTCGCTAGCCATTTTTCTGAGATCCCAAAACAGACAATTTACCCCTTGTGCATAAAATAGTTCCACCCCAAGCATAAAAATCCTCCATTTTTGAACGGTCTCTGTTGGTCCATTGGAAAGGCTAAAACAAGTTTAGAGGGGGGGTGAATAAACTTGTCCCTAAAACTGGATTTAAAGCAAATTAAGGTTAAGTTAAAAACTTGTGTGGAGTTAAGCTGACAAAGCTGAGTATTAAGTCAAACTGACTTAAGCTGAAACTGAGTCAACCGGCAGCGGATATGATTTTAGCCTTTGTTGATCTTGTTATTCTATTATGAAAACTGAGTGTTGTGAATTGAATTCTGGTGAATGTCAGTTGTGACTGTGAGGTGTATAAAAATCAAGTATCATAATGCTGTAAGTAAATGCTGAATCAATAAATGAATGCGTAAAGTAAATAAAGCGGATATTATAGAGGTTCCAGGTGGTGTAATCCTGTATGTCCTCTCTTCCTCGTGGGTGCGGAGGAAAATTCCACTAGAACTTCTTGAGGTGAGCTGTTACAAAAAGTCCTAAACAATAGTCCTTGGCTAATCCCTAGCTTCACTATCTAAACAGTTGTAGAGCAGGTAGAATTGTCGCTCTTCAAATGCTTGAACCATCTGGTCCTTAGAGGTAGGATTTCCTCTTCACCACTACCACCACAAACACAGTCTACCCGATCGCTTGTCACAAATGTCCTTGGCGAAACCTTCCCGGTTTGCTTCACGATCTAAAACCTTTGATGTAGAATCAAGTTGTTAATGAGAATCAATAAATTGATTCTTGTTTGTGGTTCTTCAAAGTGTTGAATTCTTGATAAATTCTTTGTAGCTTGAACACTTGAAGAAATACTAAATATGATCATGTTATAGTTCAGAGATGATAGCAATTCGAATAGAATAAACTGATGCACAAAATTGCTTGTTGATTCTTGTATATGCTCTGTTCTATATGTTTTTGTTGTTGGTGCAAAGTCTTCTACTTATAGTGTGAAGTCCAACGTTCATCTGGCTTCAATTTGAATTGTATCAACGTCTATCTTGCAACGGCTATATTTACTGACCGTTCTGATGTGTCAGTAACTCATCCAATGAAATTGTTTTCTTTACAACGTTCGACTGTACTTCCAGTTTGTTGGATGGCTAACTTATAAAATCGAGTTTCTTATCGCTTTGTATCGAGTTTTTCATTTGTCGGGCTTCTAATCGACTTGGAGCATTAATCGAGATTTTACTCTTCTTCAAATATCAAGACTCGGGTTTTCATCTCGATTATAATTGACTTAATCGAGTACACCATGATTCATTATTATCTAAGAATTCATTGTCCTTATGATTCTTAGGTCTTCATACAAGATCCATAAAGTCAGTTCAGGTCACCACAATCTTGCCTGAAGTCCAACTTTACAGTCTCAACTTGTAATCTTCATAGCATAGTTTGAACCCTCAGTTCTTCATTCTTCAATAACTAAGTTTGAACCCTCAGTTCTTCATTCTTCTAGATAAGCCAACCGAGTCTGTTCCCTCAGCGAACTTACCTTCTTCAGTTTCATGTAGGTGTATTCTGAGTCAGTTTTTTTGTCTCGATGATTTCCAGTTTTCTAAATGATTTCGAGGCCGCTTTTACGACACACTAACAATTACAGTGCTTGTCTGATGTAACCTATACAAATATCATACTCTAGTAAAACTTATACATTCGGGCCTAGACATCATTTAGCTTTTCTACTATAACAATTTTGCTTCAAAGACTTCATCAATGGGGTTAAGATAATATTTTAACAAATAAGATGAATTATCATCAAAACATAAATTTTATTTCCAACAATTTCCCCCTTTTTGATGATTCCAAAACTCTCCCTAAAAGAAAATCTCAAAGATCAAAACAATGTAAAACAATGTAAAACTGGAAAACTGGTTTTCATTAGAATGAGCAAAAACTGGATTCGTACATTTTGTTCAAATAACTGTTATTAAAGACTAAGCTTCTTCTTAGCTTTTTGCATGACTGAGTCATATCTTTGTTTTTAGGATCAAGCGCTTACCGTTGTACTAAAACCAATTGGTGTTAGTAAATGTGCTACTTTATTTCCTTATACCACACCTTCACAGTGCCATGGGTTGAATGCACAAGGCGGGCAGAGTGCTTTATACCCAACAATCTCCCCCCCAGCACCAGCTACCCACTATACCGTGGTTTACCACAGAATGCTGTTGCCGGGATTCGAACCCATGACCTGCTCTGCTACCAGTTTTTAGGATCAAGCGCTTACCGTTGTACTAAAACCAATTGGTGTTAGTAAAAGTGCTACTTTATTTCCTTATACCACACCTTCACCTTGCCACGGGTTGAATGCACAAGGCGGGCAGAGTGCTGTATACCCAACCGTCTCGTCAACTCGTGCCTCCGTATCGACGTGGATAGCCATTCTCCTGGATCTTGACCAAAAATCTGCTCATCATAACCTGCAAGATAGACACCAAAACACCACCCACATGCAATTATCTCATTTTCTCATGGTTATACAAAAACAAAAGAAAACTTAAGGAAATTCACGTTGGGTTGCCTCCCAACCAGCGCCTTGTTTAACGTCCTTGGATAGACAAACTTACACGCTCAAATGACAGGCCACTAACCAGAGAAAGACCTTAACTTACCTAGCATCAATTGCAGTTTTACGTCAAACGACCATTGTACAGGGCTCACCATAAATCTCATACCTCCTTTGAACTCTCGGAATGAAATTTCTTGTGGCGGTACTCTTAAAAGTCTCGCTTTTCTTAGCGTCTCTTCCTTGCCTTTTCCCAAGGAAACATCCTTGGCAGTGCATACTGCTTCCTTCAATTCAAGTCTAAATGGTTTGCCATCCTACCATTTTCCACCATCCATACCTTTTAACATTTCTTGCCATAAAAACTCAAGCGCATTTTTCTCAGGGTTAGTTTCAACAAGTTTAGCAACAACACAATCATTGACACTAACATGAAATACAGACTCATTAGTATTCGGGCATGTCTTACTATCAAACATGATATATGTAAGAAGTTGACCATCAAATTCAAAAGTTAAAGTGCCCTTATCGACATCAATCCTAGTCTTAGATGTTTTCATGAAAGGTCTCCATAGCGAAATGGGTGAAGTTCGTTGGGAGAACTCATCATCCATGTCAATAATATATAAATCCACCGGAAATATAAGCCCATTAAACTTCACTAGCACAATTCACTAGCACGTCTTGAACCTCGCCCTCAAGATATGAATTGGACCTATTAGGCAACTGGATAATAATCCTTGTTTCTTTTAAAGGTTCTAAGTTTAATTCATTATAAGCAGACAAAGGCATAACATTGATGGATGCGCCTAAGTCTAGCATTGCTCCTTCAATATTTTTCGTACCAATAGTGCAAGGAACTGTAAACATACCTGGATTTTTGCATTTTGGTGGCACATTATGTTGTATGACCGCAGACACGTTCTCGTCCGCCATTACTCTTGCATTGGGCCTCAACTTCATCTTCTTGGTTCACAGCTTTTCAGAAACTTTGCGTATATAGGCACTTGTTTAATGGCCTCCAACAAAGGAAGATTGATTTCCACTTTCTTGAAAATATCTAGCATGGACTTTTCTTCCTCTTCTTTCTTCACATTGGCCAACCTGCCTAGAAAAGGTGGCAGGATAACAGTCTTTGGTTCTTTCTCCTTGGTTTTAGGCTCAATCTGCTCATCAGAATTTGCTTCATTATAATTTTCCTTCAATTGCACTTTCTCAGCAATTTTTTCTCGAGTAGGCTCGGACAAATCTTTACCCTTTCGCAACATCACGGCATTAGCATTTTCTCTTGGATTCACCACTTGGGAAGGAAGCTTCCCTTGATTGCCCTTCAATTGGTTTACATCAGCTGCCAACTGAGACACTTGAATCTCAAGATTCCTTACTCCCGCTCTCACCTCACTCAGAACCTGTTGAATCTCTTGCCAAAGATTTTGATGAAGCTTCTGATTTTCCTGTTGAATAGTTTGTTGTAGGGAACTTGTCATAGTTTTCATCAAATCCTCCATTGAGAAATTGGTTGGAGCAGGGGCTGGGGCCCTTTGCAAAATTTGTGGTTGGTCTCCTTGTGTTCTATAGTTGTTTGGGTAGTGGTCATATCTTCTCTATTGTTGCTGCCATTGATAACCACCAACGATATTAACCTGTTTAGTTCCATCTTATTGTAAAGTTGGACACATGTCAGTAGAGTGTCCAACTTTACTACAAATTCCACATGCCTGTACTTTTTGAACCTGCCCAGCCACCATCTTCTCCACTATAGAGGTCAATGTATCCAACCTATGATCAATTATAGACAAGCTAGCTTTATTCACAGTCCTAGGCATATCTTCCTTACTGCCAAATTGTTGCGCCCTGGATGCCATATTCTCAATTAATACACGAGCTCACAAGTATGATTCATAGAGGCTCCCCCACCTGCAGCATCGATATTGGTTCTTTCATGGTTCAATTGTCCTTCAAAGAAATATTGAATCAATAGTTGTTCGAGAATCTGATGCTGAGGACAACCTGCACATCTGCTTATACCTCTCCCAGTAATTGAAAAGAGACTTGTCTGGTACTTGTCTAATCCCGCATATATATTTTCTTATGTTGGCAGCTCGGGATACGGGTAAAAATCTGTCCAAAAATTTTGATCTCATGGCATCCCATGTGGTGTTCGATCCTGAAAGTAATGAGTAGAACCAATCTTCAGCTCTGCCTTCTAGTGTCAAAGTAAATATTAGCAGTTTCATTTCATCTTCGGTCATACCTTTCATTCTTTGAGTGGTGCCGGATAACTGATGATCTCTCAAATGTTTATAAGGGTCCTCACCTATCTGTCCAGGAAATTTAGGGAAGGAATGGATCACTGAAAACTTCAGATCAAAGGGTTGGTCATTTTTGGGGAAGGCAATGCATAGGGGATTCTGGCCTACATCAGGGGCGGTAATTTCTCGAAGTGTTCTTTCAGGACTTGGTGCAGGAGGTGCCTGAACATTGTTCTGATTCTGATTTTGCCTTCCATTTTTTGCCATTTCTTCTACTTTTGTTTCAGAAAATGCCTTTTCTTCCGATGAACTTGCTAAATAATCAACTCGAGCTAAATATAGGGAAGACGTTGAAGCCTTAAGTTTCCTTTTAGCTTCTTTTTTCTGCTTAGTGAGATTCTAGGCTGTCTTTTCTATCTCTGGATCAAATATTAGTTCACCTATTCTTGAGGACCTTGTCATAAACTGAAACAGTCAGTGCAGAAATTTCCAAAAAGAAATAAATTTACTGTTTCCCCGGCAACGGCGCCAAAATTTGGTGCCTCGTCAAACCACTAAAATTATATCCTTTCTCTTTATAACTAGTATAGGGCGAGAGGGAGTCAATCCCACGAGGAACATTTGATTATTTCTTTCCAGAACAGTGTCAAAAACAAGTTTTGTAGGATAACTTTAAAATTATGTATAAAATCACAAAGTACGCAGAATTAAATACTGGCAGAAAATTTGAACTAGAACGAAGCAAATAATAGAGTAAAAATCAATCTAAGGGATTCCAGCTAAAGAAATTATTTTCTCCATTAATCTTTGCAACAGATCAATGATGCATAAATTACTCGTTGAACTCGTAATAAATTATTTATAGCTACCGACAATCGCCAAGCAACCAGTTTATCCTAATTTCGATATGCAGGACAATCGCCACTACTTACACTCTAACTTTGTAGCACACATCTCAACAATCGCCAGAGGTTTGGTGAGAACAGTCGCATTCACGCTTGGACAAACCTAATTCTAGGTATTAACGCACATTGGGTTAACTTTAACCTTGATTACTTATTTCCACAATAGGGAATCCTATGGGCTACGAACAGGCTGGCAATGTGCTGTATACCACTAAAAATCAAATCTTTTTTGACAATCGTCTCGATTAGATTTTTGGTATTCGATTAAACAATCAAACTAACAACCTTGCAGTAGTTATTAATTCAATTATTCAATCTTGAATCATTAAGCAAATAAAACAAGAAATACTACAAATTTAACAAGGATAGAAACCAGTTTGATCACACAATTGCATGATCAAGGGATTAATAATACTTAATCTGGAAAAGAGAATTTAGCTACTCATGATTATAATAAAAAGCACAAAAAAAATTATTTTAGAATACCTTATTGAATTCGAGAAAATAGAAAATAATTTATTTGTTGATGAAATAAACCCTAAAGCATCCAAGATGACATAAATTCGCACAAACCGCTCTTCCCAGTTCGACTAAACAAAATTGATTGCTAATGTTCTGCAGGAAGGTTGCGTTCCTTTTTTCTTTTCTTTTCTTTTTTGGAATTTTCTAATAAAGTAATAATAATATCCAATAATAGAAATAAAAAAACCTAATAAATAAAATAATCGATCTAAAAATAAAATTCCATGAAAAATAGGAGAATAAATCCATGAAATCCGGCTCATAAGTAGAGCCTTGTGATTTGGGTCTCGGTGGACTTTTTATATTCTCATAGTAGCCGGGATCCCGACATCATCAGAAAATGAAAATCGCCAAACTTTAATTCACGAATTCTTCACTTCATCGAAATTTGACTCTTGCGGCCAATAAATCCATCATTTCTTCCCTTTCCTCTTCCAAACTCCTCAAATCTGAAAACCAACAAAAACATACCTATAAAGGCGTATCTCTTGAGAAAATAGGTATAAACTACGCACCAAAACATCGCTAATTAAGGACCTATGAATGAAGAATCCAGCGCAATCAAACTTCATGATCCTTGAAATGATAATCATCAAATCAATCTCTGTCCCTGATAGAGTATCATTACTACTAACCAAACCTAGTAGATTTCTGGCAAGGTGTTTGCTCGAGAAGGTTATACTCATATGAAATATACTTAACATTAATTCCAAGAGATGCTTGCTCATCCGGATTAGTCTTGCTAAATTCATCAAATGCTATTCTTGCCAGTTCCATATTATCCGGATTTGTTGGGGCTCCATTTCCTTCTGCAAACCCAAAAGCTTTCTTTAACAAATCATAAGAGACTAGAATCTACTTACCATGAACTGTGGTTGTAAACTCTTCTATGTTTTGATTTATAACCATATTCCTCAAGAAATCACACACATTTCTATATGTGATTGTTTGCGGTCTGATGTTCAATACATTTTCCAGACCATCATACCGCCGTATTCTTCTTCCAAGATTAATTGCAATCTCTCATTGTCCAGCATCCTTAATATAACCACGAACACTTTGACTAGAGCCGAGATAAATATCATCAGCAGACATTTTTGCTATTTGATTTTGAAATAAAAGAGATGATAAATGTCAAGATTATACGCCAAAACATGTGTTTTTGAAGAGAATGTAATGATATTCTTCTGCATACACTTGCAATATATAGGCTATAGTGGTTGTAAAGGCTCCAAGCACGCACTGTAGTACTTGCACCATCCCAATGCACGAATCAAGGGGAAACCAATAAGAAAATGCCATGTGTCCCACTACATAACCCACTAATGTAAGAAACGGTTATGTCTTTGTAACAGCTGTAATAAAGATATGTTTAAAATCCATTAACATTATTGTTGACTTTCATTAAGGTCTGACTTTTTAAGCAGTCAATTTTCAGCAGTCTGATTTTGTGGAGACTCATCTGACATTTTCAGCAAGGGTATAGTCTGTTGGTGTCTTGAATACCCAGCTGATCTTTACATTTTTATCTAGCTAGTTCAAAGTATAGAATTGTCCAATTGATAATGCAAGATGACGTTTAATACCCATGACTGATCTGCCAAGTGAGCTCACCCAATAGGGCAAAGACCAATCCCCTTGGCAACTTCATTTTCTCAATTGACCAATCTACAAGAGCATTTAGGAATTGTTGATACCAATGACTAATCTGCCAAATGAGTGCACCCAGCAGGGCAAAGACTAGTCCCCTTGGTGAATTCCAATGCTCTGCTGACCATCAGTAAGTCAACAAACCTTGATGATGCCAAGTTCAGTTCTTAACTTAGCAAATATGTCTTTATCCAGAGGCTTTGTAAAGATATCTTTTAGTTGATCTTCAGTAGGTATGTAAAGAACCACAACATCTTTATTTTCAAAATGATCTGTTATAAAGTGATTCCTTACATGAATGTGTTTGGTTCTTGAGTGCAAAACATGATTTTCTGTTATAGAGATTGCACTTTTGTTATCACACATTATGGGAATTTATTTTTCTTCAATCCCGTAGTCCCTTAATTTTTGTCTTAGCCATAGGACTTGTGCCCAACAACTTCCAGCAGCTATGTATTCTGCTTCAGTAGTGGAAGTTGATATAGTATTCTGTTTCTTGCTGAACCAGGAGACAAGTCTATTTCCCATCAACTGGCATGTTCTTGTGGTGATCAGAATCTCAGTAGGATATTTTGAATACCATATCCCTACTCCCAAAGTTTCTTTTAAATACTTGAGTATCCTTTTAAAAGTAGCTATGTGACTTTCTTTAGGTTTTGATTGAAATCTTGCACAAACACCTACTACAAAGGATATATCAGGTCTTTTGACTTTGAGATACAAAAAACTTCCTATCATTCTTCTGTAAAAAGTCCGATCATCATATTTACCTTCTTTGTCTTCATACAATCTGATGCTCGTACCCATTGAAGTTGAAACTTTTGTGTTATTTTCCATACCAAACTTCTTTAGCAGCTCCTTAGTATACTTTGTTTGATGAATGAAGGTTCCATCAACCATTTTCTTGATTATAGTCCAAAAAGTAGTTCATTTCACCCATCATACTCATCTGAAACTTACTTTTCGTAAGATTAGCAAATTATTCACATAGTACTTCATTTTCAGAACCAAATATGACGTCACCAGTAGTGTGTTATCTCCTTTATTGATTCTGAAAAGAGTCTTTTCAATGGTTCCTTTGGTAAAACCATTATTCACCAAGAATTGAGATAGAGTCTCATACTAAGCTCTTGGTGCTTGTTTCAATCCCCCAAGTGCTTGGTTCAGTCTGTACACTTTTTCTTCTTGATATTTAACTTCAAAACCAGGAGGTTGCTATAAGTAAATCTGTTCTTCCAAAATGCCATTTCAAAATGCACTTTTTACATACATATTGTAAACTTTGAAGTTTTTGTGTGCAACATATACCAAAAATGGTCTGGTAGCTTCCAATCTTGCAATTGGGGCATATGTATTATCAAATTCTATTCCTTCTGCCTGTGAATAGCCCTTTGCAACTAGTCTGGCCTTATTTCTATCAATGGTACCAGATTCATCCAACTGATTTCTGTAAACCCCTTTTGTACCAGTGATATTTTCATGATCAAGCCTTTCAACTAGTGTCCATACTTGGTTTCTTTCAAGCTCAATGAGTTCTTCTTGCATAGAAAATATCCAATCAGGGTCAGCAATTGCTTCTACAATAGCTTTGGGTTATAGTGGAGACAGAAACCAAGTGAACATGGCTTCTAGTTGTCTTCTAGTCTTGACACCTTGTTGTACATCACCAATTACTTTTTTAGCAAGGTGATCCTTCAGCCATTGTAAATCATTATTTGCTTGATTTACTGGAACTTGATATTTAGGAGGGTATGTTCTAGGTTTAGTAGGGGGATTAGCAAATCCTTCAGCTATTTCAATTGTTGTATCAGTAATAGTGTCAGCAGGTCCTTCAGCAGGGTCAACATTGGGTAGACCTTCACTTCCAGAATCAGAGACCTTTATTTCACTTAAATTTCTTAGAATATCCACATACTCAGGGTCTGTGATTTCTAGATTCACAGCAGGTTATGAAACTTCTTCATTTTGGATTCCAGTGAACTTTGGTTCATCAAACACAATATGTATAGATTCTTCTTGTTTATGTGTTCTTTTGTTCAACACCCTGAATGCCTTGCTGACTGAAGAGTAACCCAAGAAAATTCCTTCATCAGATTTTGGTTGAAAAGTCTTCAGTTACTCCTTATGATTCAAGATATACATTTACTCCCAAATGGATGAAAGTAAGATACGTTAGGCTTTCTTCCATTCCAAACTTCATAAGGGGTCTTGTCAAGCTTTCTAGTTATAGAAGTTCTATTATGTGTGTGATGACGGTTAAAATATAGCTATTTATGTCATCAATTATAACCTTAAATCGGAGTTAATTATATATATTTCGTATTAAATCACTTGTTTATATGTATTATTTAAGGTTAAGTGATTATTAATATGATTTTTGGTATTTAGCCGTTTTTATTATTAAAGGCCAATTTATTTGTGCGATAAATGCTGATTTTTGCAGATCATGATAAATCGGGAGGATAAAGTTCATTCAATCAGTGAATCTCAAGATAATAAGGAAGAAAATCGGAGCATTAATCAAGAGACAAATCAGATCAGCGTAGAAGAGTGCAGTGGGGAACAAGTTAACGAGAAAACACGATTAACACATGCTGAGAGAGGCTCGGTCGACCGAGCCACTTCATTCGGTCGACCGAGGCATGTGGTTCGGCCACCCGAAGCTATCCAGACCGAAAACGCGTGTATATCTTCTAGATCCATCCTATGTCGGCAAAATCCTCTATATAAGCAGCAGCTACGAAATTGAAAACACACACCACTACAACACAGAACAATTTCTACAATTTGAGTTTTTAAGTTTTAGTTTTAGTTTTCTTTTCTTTTCTTTATGTTCGTTCATTGTGGATTCATTGGATTCACCGGTTGGGGAGCGGATTAAAGAGTGGGAGTCACTCTCGTCTTCGAGGGTATGACTATTCAATTATGCAATCTTTATTCGTAGATCTGATGTATTTTCTTATGGAGTAGTTTTTCTTGTATTGATTGCATGATGTAGATTAATTTACGAACCCATGTGTTTAGGTTAAAAACGTTAAGAAGTAATAATGATTTGTACCAACATAGAACTGTGTTCGGTCGACCGAGACATGTCATTCGGTTGCCCGAGTGCTGTCGTTCGGTCAACCGAGCGTGGTAATGTGTAGGGCAATATTATGATCGGCTTCGACTACGTCAGATTCTCTGATTTGGAATTTAAATGAGTAATTAAACCTGATCAACTTAATTATTTGTCATCATAATTTAACATGAAACCCACAAAGTGATTGTTATTTAGGATATAGATTGAATCGGCATCTAAGAAGTATGCCTTACCCTAGGAATGTTGCTTAGATGAGGTTACGGTTTATACCGGCATCCCTAGTTTTGTAATTGTGTCAGAAGTTATATGAGATGGAGGCATTAAAAGGCGAAGTCACGTAATGGAGGCACGATGATTTAGATGGCCTAACCGGAGCTAAATCAACCTTAGGGGATGACTCCCGTAGTCATAATAATTAATCTTTAACGTTTGTTTTATCTCGTTAGCATCCTAATTCACATGGGGGAGTTATAATCACTAGCGTAATCAATACCATTTGTTTAGATAATATCAACCGTATTATCCGTGTTTTAGTAGTCTTTAGTCTGTCTTTGTAGTCTTTTGTGTCTTGTGGTTGTCACTATTTTATTTACTGCATTTAGTTGGTCGTAGACCGCCCTTTCAATTTAGTTATAATAGGATAAATTTGTGTTTTATTTGTGCCGAGTCTCTGTGGGATCGACCTCGACTCTATCTAGCTATACTACAATTGAACCTAGTTCTCTTTCTAGTGTGTTAGTAGGCATCGAGTTAATAATTTAACTTGACCTCAATCATGTTTTTGGCGCCGTTGCCGGGGACTCGAGTCATTAAATTAAGATATAGCTTATTTTGTTAGAACTGGATTTATTAGAATATATAACTTTACATTATTTGTATTTTACGTTTATACCCTTGTGGTCTCTCTATATAAACTAATTGTACACAACATTATTTCTCAATGACAATTATTTTGTTATTCATCAAATCTATTATGGTATCAGAGAGTTTTTGATCCCCAAAATTTTTTTTTCGTCTTCTTCAAGCCGCTAGGGCCTTGCCACCGCCGGCCTCCTCTCTGTTGCAATGGCCAATTCCGCCTCCAGTGCTACGTCGGCTACTCTTTCCGGCGCTACAGCGGCTGCCCCTCTCCCTGCTGCAGCCGCCGCCCCTGCTGTCCTTTCTCTCCACCCGGCGGTTCATGCTCCGATCAAGCTTGATGGCAAAAACTTTACTGCCTGGAAACTCCAATTAACTACCTTGCTCACAGGCCATGGCCTCATCGGTTACGTAACTGGTTCTTCACCCCAGCCGCCTCCCACAGTCACCTCTGCGGCCGGTGAAGTTACCCAAAATCCGGCTTATCTGCAGTGGATACAACAGGATGCTTTAATCCATAATCTGCTTCTGGGTTCTGTCGACAAGGACTATATGGCTACGATTCAACACACCGGAAATTCTAAACAGGCTTGGGACACTCTTCTCGACACGTTTGGGAAACAAAGCAAGGGTCGTGTTCGACATCTCAAACTTCGCTTAAATTCTATTACCAAAGGTACAATGTCCATTTCTCAGTACTTCACTGCCGTTAAAAATGTTGCTGATGATCTTGCGGCTCTCGATGCTAAGGTACCTGATGATGACTTGGTTGAATTAATTTTAAAAAATCTTGGTAGTGATTATCAGGGCCTTGTCAGTGCCATTCAGGCTCGTGATGATACTATTTTTATGCCGTTGTTACATGAAAAATTACTTATGCATGAAGCGTTACTTTTACATCAAATCTGTTGCACCCCTGCGTATCTCGCCTTCCTCGCTTACCTCCTTCCTCGTCCCATGCATGTTCCGGCCAATACATCCTATTCCTTACCAGCAGCTCCTCGCGCCTCCTCCTATCTCGCCGTCGGCTCCTGGGCCCCTACCCGAGACCCCAAACGCATGCCTCTTCCTCCACTCCCTCCCCCAAACCTGCGTCTACCCGCCCCTCTAAAGGCTATCAAGGCTTTTGCCAACTCTGTGGTGTCCAGGGTCATGTTGCCACTCGTTGCACCGCTTACCCTCTCTACAATAATCTCCCACGTCCACCCAGAAACCAAGGTATCTCTCGGCCTCCTCAGCCGCCCTATGCCCATGTCGCCCAAACTGCTCCTACCAGCTCTCCTCTGCAGTTCTTTGGCTATCACTCACATTGGTTCTACCTCTCTTTCCTCCTTCAAATTAACTCATGTGCTTTGTGTACCTTCTCTTTCTCGCAATTTATTATCTGTCCAGAAATTTTGCCATGATAATTCTTTTTCTATTGAATTCTTATCTGATTCGTTTTTGGTGAAGGATTTGAAGACTGGCAAATGCCTCCACCAAGGACAAGTCAGTGATGGAGCCTATGTGTGGTCCTCCAAAGCTCTCTTTGCCTTTTCGCTTCCAAGGAAGCCTCACGCCACTTGGCATCTCCGCCGGCCATCCCGCTTTCCTATTATTCAAAATCTTGCAAACAATAATTTTTTAGAATTATCTACTGTTTCACATTCTTCTTGTGATTCTTGCTTATGTAATAAGAGCCATAGGCTCCCTTTTTCGGATTCCACTTTGTCTACTTCTCGTCCATTGGAAGTTATTTATTCTGACGTTTGGTCATCTCCTGTTTATTCTGTTGATCATTTTAAATATTATGTTCTCTTTGTTGACCATTTTACTCGTTACATGTGGATATGCCCACTTGCATGTAAATCTGACGTACATAATACTTTCATTAAATTCAAGCACTATGTCGAAAAACTGTTAGATTTCACCATCAAAACCCTCTATTCTGATAATGGCACTGAGTACATTAAGTTACGCCCTTTTCTCTCTGAGCATGGCATCTCTCATTTCACTTCTCCCACTTACACCCCGCAGCACAACGGCATCTCTGAACGCCGGCACTTGCATATAGCCGAAACCGCACTCACTCTTCTTGCCCATGCCAAAATACCCGTCACCTATTGGTCCTATGCTATTAGTACCGCGGTTTACCTCATCAATCGCATGCCCACAAAAAATCTTAATATGCTTTCCCCGCACCTCAAGCTCTTTTCTCAGCCTCCCAATTATTCAAAGCTCCGCGTTTTCAGTTGCCTTTGCTATCCTTGGCTTAAACCATACAATCCCCACAAGCTCGCGCCTACATCCAAGCCATGTATATTTCTTGGTTACGCCCTCACACAAAGCGCTTATCTTTGCTATGACATCTCTGAGTCCCGTATGCATATTTCCCGTGATGTTCGATTTGTGGAGGACATTTTTCCCTTTGCTAGCATCTCCTCTGACTCCTCCTTACCTCCGTTAACCGCACTCCTTCCCTCTCTGTCTTATGAAACCGTGGCTGTCCCTATCTCTCCACCACCCCCCACGGCCCCTGCACCACCTGTAGGCATTTATGAGCCATCTGCAAGCTCCTCCTCCTCTTCTTCTTCTTCCTCTCCTACTGCCGTCCTCTCTCCTTCCCCTTCGTCCCCCTCCCCGCCGCCTCCACCTCCCCCTCCCCCCCCCGCCACAACATCCCATGACCACTCGCTCTCAAAATAAAATCTACAAACCTCGTAAACTCTTTAACCTTCAAGCTCAATCGCACAACCGCTACCTAGATACGGAGCCCTCAACCCTTAGCAGGCATTGCGGTGTCCGCAGTGGTGTGTTGCCATGTCGATGAGTATAGTGCACTTCTGCAAGCAATGACACGTGGTCGTTAGTTCCCCCGCCGATGGTTTAAATATCGTTGGTTGTAAGTGGGTCTTCGAATTAAATGGAACCCGGATGGCTCGATTGATAAATACAAGGCTCATTTGGTTGCCAAAGGGTTTACACAACGTCCTGGTTTGGATTACTTCGAAACTTTTAGTCCTGTTGTTAAACCTGTTACGATCCGTCTTGTTCTTAGTATTGCAGTTTCCTTTGGTTGGTCTCTTCGCCAACTCGATGTCAATAACGCCTTCTTACAGGGGACACTAAATGAAGATGTGTATATGTCTCAACCACCTGGGTTTGAGGATGCAACGAAACCCACTTTTGTGTGCAAACTTTGCAAGGCGATTTATGGTCTTAAGAAGGCACCTCGGGCTTGGTACCATGAGCTTAAGTCTTTTGTTCTTACCATGGGTTTTGTTAACTCTGCAGCTGATCCTTCTTTATTTGTTTATCGCACATCTACCAGCATTACTTTCATCTTGGTATACGTCGATGACATCATTGTTACAGGTAGCTCCAGTGAGCAGGTTCAGAGTGTTATTGATCAGTTAGGCTCTCGGTTCTCTATCAAGGACCTTGGGCCCCTTTCGTACTTTTTGGGAGTTGAGGTCACTCATTCGACCCTTGGTTTATTACTTACGCAGACCAGGTACACACGTGAGCTGCTTTCTCAGGTTCATATGGAGGATTCTAAAGCAGTTTCCATGCCTATGCCAGCTGACGCCTTTTCGGGTGATCCTATTGTTTCTCCTCCTTATGCCGATCCGACTCAGTATCGTCAGGTTTTGGGTGCCTTACAGTACTTATGCTTTACGAGAGTTGATATTCAGTTTGCTGTTAATAAGCTTTCCCAGTTTATGCATGCACCGACAGCAGTATATCACCGATGCTTGTCAAGCTCTCTTGCGCTACTTATCTGGCACTCCTACTATGGGTTTACAGTTATATCGGGATTCTCCTTTGGCGTTACATGCTTTTTTTGATTCTCGGTAGGCGGGAAATAGGGATCTTTGGATATCACGACCCTTCTCTCTTACGAGTATGTGCCAGGTTACACCTCTACCTCTGCGATATTGTCTTCTTGGGCAAAACGCCATTTCATGGAGCTCAAGAGGCAACACTCAGCCTCTCGTTCTTCCACCGGCGAGTACGGTGTGTTATGGATACGGTGCCGAAGTTGCCTGGTGACTTATCTTCTTCGATCTTGGTTTTCTGATTACTTCCACGCCCGTAATTTTTCGTGACAATTTGGGAGCGCTTCGTCTCAGTGCCAACCCGGTTTTCCACTCCCGCATGAAGCACGTGGCCATTGATTATCATTTCATTCGTGAGCATGTGGAGCGTGGTCTTGTTCGTGTTGCTCGTGTTGCTGCTGCAGACCAGCTGGCAGATGTTCTCACCAAGCCTTTGCCACGGTTATCCTTTTCTGCACTTGTTTCCAAGCTTGGACTTCGCTCCACTCCGTCCACTTGAGGGAGCGTATTAGAATATATAACTTTACATTATTTGTATTTTACGTTTATACCCTTGTGGTCTCTCTATATAAACTAATTGTACACAACATTATTTCTCAATGACAATTATTTTGTTATTCATCAAATCTATTAGGATTCGTGAATATTCTGTGAATAAGAGTCTGTATATTAAACAGTGTCGTAAAAAATAAAAAAAATAAAAAAATAAAAAAAGAGAGTTCGGTCGACCGAACCACATCTCTCGGTCGACCGAGAATTTATTTTCTTTTTTGTTTATGTTCTGTATTAGTTTTATGATATTCAGCTTCTGTTTTATTTACGTTTTCTTTTCTCAAACTTATTACGAGTCTGTTTTAGTTTTATTTAGTTAGTTAAAGGCCTAGCCTTTACTAGTGATTAATTGTTTTATTGTTGTTTATTATTTTATAGTACGCTACTCGGAATCGAAGGAACCGCTTGAGCCTTATAATCCTGAAATAGAGAAATTTGCGAGAAGGAATAGGAAGTTAGCTAGGAGGCGGCTAAACAAGGAGAAGAGGATCCAAATCTTGAGGAAAGCGAGCAAGGAGTGGAAGAAGGACATACAACCGATCATTCGAACATTCGAATCAAAACAGAATTGGAAGGCAATCCAACCAATCCAAACCAGGTACCTAACTCGTTATTAATCCCGTTATCAATAATGCCAATAATGTGAATGCAAATGCTAATAATGAGAACCAAGCCCTAGTTCAAGGAGCGAGGCGCACTTTGCAAAGTTATGCAACGTCCACTATTGAGCAATTCATTCCCGCTATCGTAGCACCGCAAGATGCTGCGGAAGTCTATCACCCTAGGCCTAATGTAATTCAAATGGTGACCAACTATTCTACTTTTCATGGAATTCAGAACGAGGATCCTGGTGTTCACGTGATGAATTTCTTGGAAATCGTTAGCACAGTGAAACTGAATTAATCCCGGAGGGGAACATTCGTCTTAAGCTTTTCCCTTTCACTTTGAAAGATAAAGCTAAGCAATGGCTTCTCTCTTTAGAGGCTGGATCTATCACTACTTGGGAACAATTGTTGCAAAAATTCATGAATAAGTATTTTCCCTTGGGAAAAACCTTTAAGTTACGCCAAGACATCCTAGGATTTAAGCAACAACCTGGGAGAGTTTTGATCAAGCTTGGGAGCGTTTCAAGGAAGGCTGTGAGGAAGTGTCCTTATCATGACATCTCTCTTTGGCTTTTAATGCAAACTTTTTACCATGGGTTGAGAGAGACCGAGAAAATTAGAGTAGACGCCTCCAAAGAATGGGCGTTTGTTCTTTATCTCCGAGGAGGCACAAGGAAGATGGAGCAAATAGCGATGAATAGCCAATGGGAGGCAATGACATAGCACTCTTGTGAAGATGGTCACGACATATTTGATGATAGTGCATCTACCAAAATCTTAGAACAACTTTTCTGTTATCAACAATAAGGTAGATGGGATGCAAGAGAGGATGACAAGAGTAGAGAAAGGGGCTGGAATCGAGGTAGCACCTCAAAGTGAGAATGCTGGTACTGAAGAAGCCAATTATATCGGGGGAGGGTACATGCCTAATCATAACCATCCTGGATTCCGATATAGTGACATTAATGCAGGAGAAAGGCCTAAACCGCCTACCACTTATGTACCACAGCAAACTAAAACTTTTGGTTGGGAAGCTGCGATAGAAAAACTGAGTAATGTCGTCACTGACAATATGGGACAACTTTCAAAATCTATGGTTGATTTAGCCACTAACTTTAGCCAATATTGTCAGAAGACCGATGCTAAGGTGACCAATCAAGAAGCTCTAGTCCAAAACCTCACGCGCACGAGATAGGACAACTAGCCGAGCAAGTCTCAACTAGACCTCTGGAGGTTGCCAAGCAACACCGAGATAACCCTAAGGATTTGAATGCGATCATGACAAGGAGTGGAAAGAAGTAACTCCACCATCCTGCAAGAGAAAGAGAAAATCACAAAGAATAAGGATGGTGAGCCAAGCAATGAGACTAATACTTCCGAGTCTTTGCCTAAGCAAAGAACGTATAAAGAACCTGCTGGCCCTAGAGTTGAACTTTACGATAACAAGTATCCAATTTTCACTGATGTCGATCCTTCAACTCTACCTTATCCTCCACCAAAGCCGAAGCCTAAGTTTGATAATAAGAGGTATAAGAAGTTTGTGGATATGTTTAGTAAGTTACAAATCAATATACCCCTAGTTGAAGCACTTATTTGAAATGCCCTGAGTACACCAAGTTTTTAAAAGACGCTGCCTCAACTAAAAGGAAACTTCTAGATTTAGAGACCATATGCCTTAATGAGGAGTGCTCAGCCATTCTTCAACATAATTTACCCCCAAAATGCAAAGATCCGGGAAGCCTTCTCATTCCCTGCACCATAGGTAACGTATGTTTAAACAAAGCTTTGTGTGATCTAGGAGCTAGCGTGAACCTGATGCCACTATCTATTTTTCGGAAGCTAGGCATGAATGATCTTAAGAAGACCTCAATCACACTGCAATTAGCTGACCGTTCTGTCAAAGAACCGTGTGGAGTGGTTGAGGATGTGCTAGTAAGAGTTGAAAAGTTTGTATTTCCTGTCGACTTTGTGGTATTAGATATGGAAGCTAACTACGAAGTGCCCTTGAAATTAGGGAGACCTTTCATGGCCACTAGTAGAACGCTAATTGATCTTTACAAAGGCGAGTTAGTATTAAGAGTGAACGAAGAGAGAGTTGCATTCAATGTTTTCGACACTATGAAGCAACCTGATGATGGAGAGGATTCATGTTTCATGTTAGATTCCATTGATAGGATCGTTCAAGAATTTCAACAACATGAAAGTATAAAGGATTTCTTGGATGTTGTCTTAGGAGAAGAAGATGAAGTCAAGTACGTGAGTAGTGAGGAGGAGAAGATGATATGGCCAGGATATAGTAGAGGGACCCCAAGGCCTGTAGAGGAAGTAAGTGTTGCGGAGATTGAAAGATTCTATCATAGACCAACGTGGCATAAGTACTTCGAACTCAAACTCACTGGTCAAAAGTTGAAGACCTCTTTGGAAGAGCCTCCCACAAATTTGACTTTAAAACCTCTTCCTGCAAATTTGAAGTATGTATTTCTTCAAGATGAGACTTTGCCGCTAATTATATCTTCTTCCTTGACGGACTTATAAGAGGAGAAACTAATGAGAGTTCTGAAAGAGTACGCGGAGCATTTGGATGGACCATAGGCGACGTTAAGGGCATTAGTCCTAGCGTATGTATGCATAAGATCTCCGTGGACCCCGAAAGAAAGCGGTTGCACAACCTCGAGGCGTTTAACCCCACAATTAAAGGAAGTGCTTAGGGATGAGGTTATAAAAATGCTAGAAATGGGAATTATATTTCCAATTGCTGATAGCGAATGGGTAAGCCCTATCCATGTAGTTCCTAAAAAGGGAGGATTGACGGTGCAAGCCAATGAGTTGAATGAGTTAATTCCTGTAAGGCTAATCACCGGTCATCGAGTATGCATAGACTTTAGGAAACTAAATGATGTGACTCGTCAGGACCATTTTCCTCTTCCCTTCATCGATCAAATGCTCGAGAGACTGAGCGGGCATGCTTTCTATTGTTTTCTTGACGGGTATTCGGGATACTATCAAATCCACATCTCGCCCGAAGATCGTGAGAAAACAACGATTACATGCCCATATGGGACATTTGCGTATAATCGAATGCCATTTGGATTGTGTAACGCCCCCGCGACATTTCAACGATGCATGATGTCATTATTTGCGGATATGGTGGAAGGCTTCTTGGAAATCTTTATGGATGATTTCTCCGTGTTTGGAGGCGATTTCGATTTATGTCTCACACATCTAGCACGAGTGTTAAAGAGATGTGAGGAGACGAATCTTGTGCTTAACTGGGAGAAATGTCATTTGATGGTTATGGAAGGTATAGTACTAGGCCACCGCATATCAAAGAACAGTATAGAGGTGGATAGAGCCAAAGTTGAGGTGATCGAGAAACTACCTCCACCTACTAATCTTAAAACTTTGCGAGGTTTTTTAGGCCACGCCAGATTTTATCGTAGGTTTATCAAGGACTTTTCCCTAATCTCTAGACCTCTTACCGAATTATTGGCCAAGGATGTACCATTCATGTTTTCTAATGAGTGCATAAAAGCTTTCAACGAAATAAAAAGTAGATCGACATCGCACCCGTTCTGGTCACACCGGATTGGGATCTTCCGTTTGAACTGATGTGTGATGCAAGTGATACTGCTGTTGGCGCCGCTTTGGGTCAAATAAAAGATAAGATTTTTAGGCCTATTTATTATGCAAGCCGGACTTTGAATGCTGCCCAAAGAAATTACGCCACAACGGAGAAGGAACTTTTGGCCGTTATCTTTGCTTTTGACAAGTTTAGATCTTACTTAGTGGGATCTAAAGTCACCGTGTGGGGTGACCATGCGCTCTTAAGTATCTCCTAGCAAAGCAAGATTCAAAGCCTAGATTGTTGAGATGGATTCTACTTTGCAAGAATTTGACGTAGAAATCCGAGATAAGAAAGGAAGTGAGAACGTGGTGGCCGATCATCTATCGCTTACAATTAGAGGATGGTGAGGAATTACGAGATAGGAGAATCTTTTCCGATGAACAACTTTTCTCCATCACTACCATCGGGGGACATGATGATTGTGTTGCAGTTTCTTCGCGAATAGAGGTTGTGAAGGAGAAGAAGCAACCATGGTTTAGTTTGTTTGTTAATTATCTATCCGCAAAGTACCTACCACCAAATCTCACTGACCAAGAAAGGAAAAAATTCTTTAAAGATCTTAGACACTATTATTGGGATGAGCCTTATTGTTTAAGCTAGGATCTGATAATGTTTTTCGAAGGTGTGTGCTCGAGGAAGAGTATATAATATCCTGAAGCATTGTCATTCTTATGAAGTTGGAGGACACTACGGTGGAGAAAAAACTGCGGCCAAGGTCCTCCAATGCGGTTTTTATTGGCCGACATTGTTTAAGGATGCACACCAATATGCACGAGCATGTCATGCTTGTCAAATGACAGGAAATATTTCACGGAGGAATGAGATGCCACTTAAGAGCATCTTAGAAGTAGAACTTTTTGACGTTTGGGGAATAGATTTCGTTGGACCCTTCACTTCATCATTATCTAACCGATATATCTTAGTTGCTGTTGATTATGTATCCAAATGGGTTGAGGCCATTGCTTCCCCTACTAACGATGCTAGGGTTGTGGTTAGATTCTTGAAAAAGAATATTTTACAAGGTTTGGGACGCCTAGGGCGATTATAAGCGACAATGGTAGTCATTTTTGTAATAAACCTTTTGAAAGGCTGATGATTAAGTATGGGGTTCGACATAAGATAGCAATCGCATATCACCCCTGGACTAGTGGGCGAGTAGAAGTTACCAATCGAGAGATAAAGCGTATCTTGAGAAAAGCGTCAATACGACTAGGAAGGATTGGTCGTTACGTTTAGACGACGCTTTATGGGCTTATAGGACTGCATATAAAACCTCGATTGGAATGTCACCGTATAGGATTGTTTTTGGAAAGGCATGTCATCTACCTGTGGAACTAGAGCACCGGGCCATGTGGGCAACAAGGATGCTAAATTTTGATGAGACGTTGGCCGGTGAGAAGAGGATGTTAGAATTAACTCGCCTGGATGAGTTTCGTTTAGAGGCATACGAGAATGCCAAGATTTTCAAGGAGCGCACGAAGCAGTTCCATGACAAAAAAATTATGGAGAGGACCTTTCAAGAGGGTGATCTGGTTCTCTTGTACAACTCGCGCTTAAGACTCTTCCCGGGTAAGTTGAAATCAAGATGGTGTGGCCCATTTCAAGTACAACAAGTCTTTCCTTCTGGAGCGATGGAGCTATTCAATTTTAAAGACGGGTCCAGATTTGTGGTCAATGGACATCGTGTGAAGCATTATCAAGGGCTTCGGCCTGATGCTGAGGATGAGGTTTTGTACCTCGATGACCCTGTCTATGAATAAACAACCTTGAACTGAGTCGAGCTAGCGACTATAAATTTAGAACTACTACATATAACTATCTTTTTCGTTTTTCTTTTTAATAAAGTAGCATGCGCCTATCACGGTTTTTTTCATCTCTCCATGTTCCGAGTCTAAGTTCGGAATAAATGAGGTTTTTTCCTTGATAGCCGTCATGTGAGTTTTTATTTAGGTTTAAATCCCTTTTGGTCTTGTCCATGGCAGTATAAAGTAAAGTGGCTTAAACTGTTTTTAGATATTTATATCTAATTACTGCCACATTCTTTTATAACTTCCATAGACATGGTATTTGACGATTTCGTGGAGCTTGTTTGCTTGTACAGGATGTGTTTGTCTCTCTACGATGTGCCGATGATTACTTCGATATTGTTTCTTTACTTGGGAGCCGTTTCCAGAGCTAAGTCTTTCATCTTGCACTCTCATTTATTTTTGTCATTGAGGAGAATGCCATGTTTAAGTGGAGGGCAAGGGACTTAGCTATATGTTGAAAATATATGTTGAAAAAGTCAAGGGGAATGGAATACCGAGACAATATTGAGCCAAATTTTATTGAGCCAAATATAAAAAATTTTATGGATAAATGCCAAGTTGTTTAACTCGTACCCTTAAACTTGTGAAGTTCTTATACTTAGAATTGATAGGAAAGGAATCAAGTTGCGTGAGTACGTGGTCATATTATACTTTTGCGATAAATTGTTAGTAAACTTAAGGATATTCATGCCAACAATTGCAAGTAGTTAGGTATTGTTCAATTACTCAACATGTGAATCGCTTAGTACCGCATGAGTTATAATAATTGAATGAAATATGTGTACATTGCGTAGATAATTGGTTATGAGGACCTAGTGTCGATATTTCTCGACTGATGTATTCTGATCTTCTAGCCAACAAAAGCGGAGTAATAAGCTTGGGATGTACCGGTGTTTTGACAATGCATTAAAACACTGGGCTTGTAGTAACATTACCAAAGTAGCCCCGCGCTTGTGGTAATATTCGATGCTACGCTTAATCTAATATAGGGGGATACTCTATGAAAAGTTTTCTTCCTTGAGATTAGTACTATTCGAAAAATATGCAAAATTGAAAAAAAAAAAAATAATTTCTAATTTTTAGAGGCTTTGAGTAATACTCGGTCTCCAAGTCCAAAAACCATATAGATACGCTCTTTCTTATGTTCTAGTGCTTTAACCATTGCGAGGCATAAGAAGTATGAATGCTGATGTCGATGAATTTTGATATGAAATCTGCATAAGCTCTAATGTTGCTACATTTATATAAAACCAATGCACATGCACACAATCACTTCGATTCATAGCGAGTAGTGAATAATGCTTATCTTATGAGCATGATTGGTATGAGTTGACTCGGGTTTCTTGTGTAAGTATGAGATGACCAAGGAAAATGTTGTCTTGGGGAATGACTTATTGATGCATTGTTCGGGACGAAGCAAAGTTTAAGTGGGGGGCATTTTGATGACGGTTAAAATATACCTATTTATGTCATCAATTATAACCTTAAATCGGAGTTAATTATATATATTTCGTATTAAATCACTTGTTTATATGTATTATTTAATGTTAAGTGATTATTAATATGATTTTTGGTATTTAGCCGTTTTTATTATTAAAGGCCAATTTATTTGTGCGATAAATGCTGATTTTTGCAGATCATGATAAATCGGGAGGATAAATGTCATTCAATCAGTGAATCTCAAGATAATAAGGAAGAAAATCGAGCATTAATCAAGAGACAAATCGATCGAAAGATAGAAGAGTGCGGTGGGGAACAAGTTAACGAGAAAACACGATTAACACGTGCTGAGAGAGGCTCGGTCGACCGAGCCACTTCATTCGGTCGACCGAGGCATGTGGTTCGGCCACCCGAAGCTATCCTGACCGAAAACGCATGCATATCTTCTAGATCCATCCTATGTCGGCAAAATCCTCTATATAAGAAGCAGCTACGAAATTGAGAACACGCACCACTACAACACAGAACAATTTCTACAATTTGAGTTTTTAAGTTTTAGTTTTCTTTTCTTTTCTTTATGTTCATTCATTGTGGATTCATTGGATTCTCCGGTTGGGGAGCGCATTAAAGAGTGGGAGTCACTCTCGTCTTCGAGGGTATGACTATTCAATTATGCAATCTTTATTCGTAGATCTGATGTATTTTATTATGGAGTAGTTTTTCTTGTATTGATTGCGTGATGTAGATTAATTTACGAACCCTTGTGTTTAGGTTAGAAACGTTAAGAAGTAATCATGATTTGTACCAACACAAAATTGTGTTCGGTCGACCGAGACATGTCATTCGGTCGCCCGAGTGCTGTCGTTCGGTCAACCAAGCGTGGTAATGTGTAGGGCAATATTATGATCGGCTTCGACTACGTCAGATTCTCTGATTTGGAATTAAAACGAGTAATTAAACGTGATCAACTTAATTATTTGTCATAAAAATTTAACATGAAACCCACAAAGTGATTGTTACTTAGGATATAGATTGAATCGGCATCTAAGAAGTACGCCTTACCCTAGGAATGTTGCTTAGATGAGGTTACGGGTTATACCGGCATCCCTAGTTTTGTAATTGTGTCAGAAGTTATATGAGATGGAGGCATTAAAAGGCGAAGTCACGTAATGGAGGCACGATGATTTAGTTGGCCTAACCGGAGCTAAATCTACCTTAGGGGATGACTCCCGTAGTCATAATAATTAATCTTTAACGTTTGTTTTATCTCGTTAGCTTCCTAATTCTCATGGGGGAGTTATAATCTACTAGCGTAATCAATACCATTTGTTTAGATAATATCAACCGTATTATCCGTGTTTTAGTAGTCTTTAGTCTGTCTTTGTAGTCTTTTGTGTCTTGTGGTTGTCACTATTTTATTTACTGCATTTAGTGGGTCGTAGACCGCCCTTTCAATTTAGTTCTAATAGGATAAAGTTGTGTTTTATTTGTGCCGAGTCTCTGTGATCGACCTCGACTCTATCTAGCTATACTACAATTGAACCTAGTTCTCTTGCTAGTGTGTTAGTAGGCATTGAGTTAATAATTTTACTTGACCTCAATCAGTGTGCCATGTTGTATTGATTGCTTCAACCCAATTCCTTTCTTGTAAATTTGCCTCACCGATCATTGTCTTCCCTGCTTCTTTCAAAGTTTTGTTTCTTCTTTCAGCAACCCTATTATACTGAGGGGTTCTAGTGGCTGCTAGTTGATGTAGCACACCATTCTGTTCAAAAAATTCTCTAATGACTTTGTTTAGGAACTTAGTACCAGTATCTGATCTGATTTTTACTACTGTTACACTTTTCTCATTCTGTAACCTCTTCAAAATTTCAGGCATCTTTTGAAGTGTTTCACTTATCCTATTCATAAAGATTCCCCAAGTGTATCATGAATAATCATCCACAACTACCAGAGTATACTTCTTTCTGGTTATGCTTGTTGGTATTACTGGTCCAAAAAGATCCATATGCATCAGCTCCAAAACTCTTTTAGTTGATTGTTGAGTCTTAGACTTGAAACTGGCTTTAGTCTGCTTTCCTTGTTGACAAGCATCACATATACCATCCTTTTTGTATGTTATCTCAGGTAGACCTATTACCAGCTTCCTCTTCACCAACAGATGGATATCATCAAAGTTTAGATGATTCAACTTCTTATGCCAAAACCAGCTGAGTTCTGATTCAGTATACATAATAAGACAGGTTTCGGGTAAAGTATAGGTCCAGTCTATAATGTACATATTATGTTGTCTTCTTCCAGCTGGTACAATTTGATGGGCCATCTTACTTAAGACAATGCAATGTTCCTTGTCAAAAGTGACTATATAACCCATGTCACAAAACTGACTGGTACTCAGCAGGTTGTAGTCTAGCATTTCAACATATGCAACATTCTTGATTGTAAGACCATTCATCACTAGTATTCCATATCCTCTTGTGTACATGGTTTATCCTTGTTTCCAAAGTTGACTTTTGGTCCATCATTGACAACAAAATCCACCAAACAGTGTTTGCTCTTTTTAATGTGTCTGGAACATCCACTGTCAAAATACCGCCAGCTTACAAAACAAATTTAATGTGTTTTAGGTACCTAAAACTGTTTGGGTCCATGGTGGTTAGTGTAAGCACAACCCTTGGCAAATTTCCATAAGGTCATCTTTGAAAAGTGTTCCACTTTTGTTCATATATGTCTGCCACATTTCCATAGTATCTAGTGTTGGGTTATGAAGCATTCATATATGGTTTTTATCCTTTTGGTACGGTATTTAAAGTGATTTATGTTGTTAGATGCATCAGCATAACCATAAGGTTGTTGTCTGTTAGGAAAAACCCTGTATTGTGGTCTCTGTTGAGGCCTCTATTGAGCCCTCGGTTGAGGTCTCTTCCTAGTCCTTGGCTGATTCCATTGATGTGGTCTAGCCTCAATACAAAGTTGTTAATCCAAGATAGCAGACCTATGTGAAACCAACTAGACCTAATACTAGAAATCAATACATGCATCATTATGAGCCAAAAGGTCAGAAATCATACATGAAGAAACTAGATCCTAACATGAAAGTGCATAGTGTTGTAGGATACATGTATGAAAGAGATAAAGTCAATCCACTCAAGAGAAAACCATGTGATCTTAGGATTACTACTACTCATATTTGACCCAAGCAAAAATATGGGTACCCAAGAAACCTTGATCTGTTTTGGAGGAAAATAATTTCTTGATGTGTTGTATCGAAATGGGTTAAACATTTGGTATCTGTCATAGGAATGCTTGTCGAAGAATGAAGTTGAAAGAATCATCATTTAACAGTTGATTATTATCCTTAAAGACTGTTGATATCAAATGTTGAAGTTTACATCTGTGTCCAAAATAATAATTGTGATGTTTTGCAAGATGGAGACAAAATTCTAATCTACTGAGTTCTAGTGTGCTGACAAAGTTGTGTTGAAGAAAGAGTTGATGTGCTGACATTTGCTACAAAGCTGAGATTACTTCAAGGTTGTCTGCTTATTGATAAGTCAAATATGTTGTTATAGAAGTTATTACCCGGTTCATTTATAACCGCTGAACTCCACTCAGAAATAACTGCTCTAAATCTTGAGGTTATTGACATGGTAATTGCAACAATTATTCCAAATTTTCAGCAGAGCATGATTCAAATTCTTTTAACCGTTGGGTAGTCTATAAATATTCATTCACCTCAATCTCCTGAAAATTCTCTTTCAATTCACTCTCTCTCTTCAAGAATTTTCTATAGCAAACTTTCTCTCTCAAATTCTCCAACATCCAAAAGAAATTATTTCGGCCTCATACATTAACACCGGAATCTAGATCACTACTCACATTTGTTCTTGAATGTGGTGGATATGAATTGGCAAAGGAAATCCTTAAGAAAATCTTCATGATTGATAATTAAGAAGAGGTTCTAAACATCGACTTAAAGGTGATTCGCTAAGAGTGCATGTGCCAATTCTATGAAGATGTTATCTTTTATGCAGATGGCAAAGAGTACATAACGACTATGAATGGAAAGGAAATCACCGTTAAAGAACATACCCTGGTTGATCTGTTCGGATTTAATTCATCCCCTTATCCAATTGCAATTAGGTTAGCGAAGGGTCCGAAGAATGAACTCTGGAAGGTCATTGCACATAATCAAGATTCGAATGTCAAAGTATCAGGGAGTATAAAGCTATTGAATTAAGAGTTTGTTCATCTAAGTCAAATTTTAGCCAAATGATTGATTGGCAACTCTGGAACCTTGAGTCATCTTTCTGGAACAAAATTTGATCTTTTATATCCAGTGGAATAAATCACGTTTTAACTACACATGATACATTTGTAACCCACTAAAAGGTTAATTCTTTATTGAATTCAGACTTGAAAAGAAGGGTAATGTCAAAACTTGGAGATTTTACCAGACAAAGACTCTAGGCTTCATTGTTCTGAAGATTTTGAATGCCAATAAAGTACCCCACATAAATTTTGTAAAAGTAAGTGGTGGAAAGATAAAAAGAGGAAAAACATCTAAGAATGTTGCAATGAAAGTGCTGAAGATTGGTGAACCTACTCAGCCAGGTGTAACTCAACCAGATGTTGAAATCAACAAAACCTGAATTTTCTGTTGGGAAGGGGAAATCATCTGAAAGAACTGACATATATGAGAAATCAGATGATGATTCAATGCTTGCTAAACTTCTCAAATCCTCTGAGAAGAGGAAGAAAGTTAAAACCATTGAAGAAACTATGCAAGAACCCACAAAGAAGGTTGTTGATGTTACAGAGAATTTTCTATAGAGCCACCCAAGAAGAAAACAATCAAAAGGAAAATCATCACACCCAAGAAGTGTGATGATGGTCAACTTAAATTTATAAAGAAGAAGAAAATAGAGAAGCAAGAAGTTGAAATTGTTCCTACAGCACTTGAAGCTACATCTGATGGGGGAACAATCATTGCATGCTAAGGTTATACAAGAGATAATTAAGAAATAAACTGCAGATTTAGTAGAAGAATTGGACACTTTTAATCACAACTTGAAATTGTTGAAGCTGTGGTGTGCTAGACAAAGCAAAAAGTACACCAAAAAATTTAGCAATCATAGCTACTCCATAACAAGCAAATAAGTTGGTTGAATCAATTATTGTTGATGTGATGGAAGAAACAGAAAAGGCACTTGTTGTTGCTCATATCTCTGCTGAACCTTAATAAGAAGTTAGAGATATGGAAACTGTTGAGGTTAAAGAAAAGAACGCTCTAGCTAGCTTATCAGGTCCTGAGAGATTAAATAATTACGTGGACTGGAATATAAGCTTAATAGAATATCAAAGTCATATAATAGATCTAATGAAATCCAAAGAGAAATGGGCACTGAAGGAGCTAAAAATCAAACATCTATCAAAGAAACTTGACACTTCTGAGTTCTTGATAAAAGGTTATGATACCATTAAAGAGAATTGTCAGAAAATGATAAGAAGATTGGTGGGGCAGAACCTGAAGCTGAGAAGAAACTCAAGAAGGATGATGATAATGACTCACAAGGAGATGACGATATGCAGAAAGGCATACTAGCCTCCTTGAAAAAAATGAAAGGTGGACAATCAAGTAAAATTGTTGAAGATGAAGGATGTAGGATCTTAGATCTAAACGGGTTAGATCTACTGCTGATTGATGGATGGATCACACTAATCATCACAATGTAGTTAAAGGACTTAAAACTACTCTGAGGGGTTAAGATCACGTTACCAATATCGGGAAGAGACGCTGATCTTCCGATGTGTTCTCCAAACGGCGGTTGGTGGACACCCTTCGATAAACGAACCTCCTCGATATGCAACAATGTGGCTGAAAAACTTAGAGTTTTTCTTCCTCTAAAAACCCTGCATGCAAGAAAAATAATTTTTTTCTCTCTTTTACAAGTGTGGTGGTCGAATTATGCCAATATGCCAAGGCTTATAACTCTCTTTATATAGGAGAGTAATCGCTTCTTCTTGAAAGGATTTAATAATTAAGAGATAATTATTACATTAATCCTTTATTCCAAATAAAAGATAAATAAAATGATTATCCCAAACAAATTAGGATAAATCATATTATTATCTAATATTCCATGAATTATCATTTAACAAATAAAAGATAAATCATATGTCAAATAATTATCAAGAAAACTAATTTCTCTCTAATTAAATAACATCACATCGGCGCCACCTTGTAGGGTTACTAAGCACATAAAATATCTTTTATGTGTATTATATCATTTAAGCCCAACTAAATAATATCCATGCATATCAATTAATTAAATTAGCCACCAATTAATTATCACTGAGGCCCAAATAACAAAATTATTAGTCCGATTAACAGAGGCCACATCGGGGACCAAGGACCTATAACCAGTAGCTCCAATAATTAATTATTCATTGAACAGAATAAGTACATTAATTATTAATTCGGGATTACGCCACCATAAACCCGAAATCGAAATCTACCGATTATAGATGTATACTTATACTCAACCCATAGAGTGAATAAGCATCCATTGATATAATCACTACATACGGATTAACCCTCCATCGATTGTCCATTACGGTGGGAAGTCTCCGTGAACTCGACTCGAGAATATCTTATCCTCATTTACAATTAACCCCCTGATGACCAATTAGTACACGTATCTGACTAGTAGCTAATTAGTCAAATATGAACTCCCGAGAACGATTACTTTCTTAGGGCTAACAAATAAGGGGATCTCTCTCTACTTCCCGCAGGAAGGAATGGATTCCATATCGTGAAAATCGAACTACTCACTCATCGAGGAGATAGTGCCAATGAGAAGTGGCTTGGAACACATATTCAAGTGAACCGTAAATTAACACATCAAACACTACCCCGAGACAAGCGAAAGACTCGTGATCACCTCGGGATTAAGGTTGATCCATATATGATTATCTAATGATTTAATAAGATTCCTTGATTACGGAATTATATCGAGAAATTCAGATTAAATCGGTCCAACCCCCTATATGAATGCCATCATATATATATGCCCCACGTAGTACCTCTACCGACAAATCGGATAAGACTATCACACCCTAAGGTGTTCTGGGCGCATTATTGGTGTTTTAATCCAGAGACCCTAAACTCTGATTAAGTTCACTACGGACTAACAGTTTAAGTATATCACCACTAACTCAATCCTCATGTGCATGCCATACACTGAGTTAAGCGGTTACATACAGATATACTTAGGGTTTGCAGCAGTGTGTTACTTTACAAGCACAAAGCAAGTAATAAGGTGAGATAAATTTTGTCATCTATTATTAAAAACAATTACATAAATTGTCTTTCGGGCACTACACCTAACATAGATGAGAAATTAGCAGAGGAAGAATCAGAGGAGAAGTCAAAAGAGTACTCTATGACTGAATCAGAATCAAAGACATAGGAGGATTCAAATCAAAATCTGAAGAAGAATCTGAAATGAAAGGATACGAATCAGTAGCTGACAAAGAGATTCTGTGTATAGAAAAAGAAGCTGCAATTGAAGGTAATTTACCAGAATCAAGTGCTGAAAAAATGGATCAAGGTGATGATATTCATAGAACAGCTGATAAGAAGAAACAAGATGCTAACAAACATGAAGTACCAGCAGAGATACAGACAATTATTACTCAAAGTGCTGATGAAGTAGTCATGGCTGCTGAATTTTTTTGAAGAAATCTACTGAGACTACCACTGACCCAATCTTGGAAGATACCAAGATTGCAGAGATTCAAACAATTGGAATGCTGGTTGCTGAGATGGAATCTACAAAGAAATAAGTAAAGTAAAGTGATTCTGAGCCGGCTGATGAAGAGTTAGATGATCTGTTTGGTGATATTGACAACATTAATTTCTCACCTCTTAGAACTCAAGTTCTATCCATTCTAGAGGAAAGAAGATTGATGAAGAAAAATGATATCAGCAAGATTGAAAAGTCAGCTGAGAAACACGCTGAGAAGAAAGATGAAATGAAAGCAGATAAAACACCAACTGATAAATCTACGGAAAAAAGGAAGTGAAAATGAGAAAAAATCAATTGCACTGCCACATAAAGAAGATCTGCCAAAGCTGGATATATTGAAGTTTTCATTCAATGAAGATTCTGATTGACATGGAAGCCGGAAAGACTAAAAAAAGATGACATAATATCAAAAGTTAAAACATCTTTCAATAGCATTCTTTCTGATGTAAGCAAAGTTGACAAACGAGTTGTTCATTGCCTTCATTGAAGATCTAAACGCCAGAGTCAAACACATTGAAGAAACTTTGGGCCAATCAACCGTAGCTCAAACTTTTCTGGCACCAAATCAAGAAGTTCTGAATTCTATTTTCATAAAGCGTCTATCTAGAGATTATGCCAATAAGGGGGAAAGTGTTGATAATTTAAAAGACAATGATGCTCAGCTTAATGAAATTTTTGAACGGATTGCTTAGAATATTGAAATTGTGAATTCTACTCAAATGGACGTTGATAGTGAAGAATTGAAGGTGATAATCAAATACAGCAAACCTGATCCTAAAAGACTCCCCCAGGATCGAACTCTGTTTCAAGTTTTCAAAAAGTTACCCATTCTAGAGTATTTGACAAAAGAGCAAGCACTTGACAATTTTCTAAGAACAAAGAGAGCTATCATACACTATAAGAATAAGCTGGAGAAGTTTGAAAATGAAATAAGTTCGTTGGAAGTAGTTGACATGTAGAATCCTCAGCAGAGACTGTTCACATGACTACAAAAAAAGAGTTCATCTGGAAATTAACTGCTGATGACTCCTTAAGAATTAGTTTATCAAGATTTGAAAGTCTTTTTAGGATGTTCTTCAGAAGCATGAACAAGTCCATCTCATGGAATCTATGGACTCAAATAAATGATTTGGACTTCACTTCAATGAATCAGGAAATGATAAATGCAGCAGAGTTATTTGATAATGAGATCAAGAAGTCTACTGAGATGATATCCGTAGAGCTGAAGACAGCAAAGTAAAATACTGATTTATAGTTTTCAATTCTCAGTGTGACGCCCTGTCCCGGATACCGAGTCCATATCTGGAAAGAACGTCTGCATGTATTTATTAACATTTTAAATCGTCAAAAGTAATATATACATAAGACTCATAAAAATATTCAGAGTAAATTAAGAATAAATTAAAGCTAAAGATAAACTCGGAAAAAGAATGTTAAACGACGAACAATGGATCACCAGTCCCAATCAACATCTAAGAAAATAGAAATGACAAAATAATGAAAGAAATGTTGTTTAAGTTATTACATCCTAAATGAAACTGAAAAGGTATTAAAGTCTATCTATCAAAAGTGAATAATAAAAATGCATAAAATAAATGGCCATCATCATCATAATACTTGAGCTTATACGTCAACTCCGTCATCTCTGTCATCGTAACCGTACTCATCATCATCCTGATAACCACCTTATCGGGGTGGGAACAATAAAGAGAGAAGGGGAAAGTACTTACGTACTCAGTAAAGGGTATAAGAAAGGGTTACACACAATATGAATATCACATATAACAATTCAATTCTACAATCTCTATCACATAGGTTGCATTGAGACCACACTTACCATGTACTAGATCATGTAGTACATCCTCACACACGTACATTTGTTATATCAATACCAATGGACACTGTGCATGGTGAGTATGCACCGAGATATATTATGCACCTCACTAAAGGCATGGACTCGGGTTCCATGTGGGAGTTACACGTAGTCTCTTGGCCTCAAAGCCAAAAGGAGCTGTAAGTGTCCCATTCTTCGATATTAAAACGTGCCTCACCAATGATATTGACGTTGTAGATTTTAGACATCCACATATGTATTTATGAGTTAAGTATTAACCGCCTGGTTCATTCACATAAAAGGCTTTTTAAGGACTTATAGTCCTAGACAACTTGTTATGCTACCTTGCACGTTGTAAAAGGATCAATGACTACTAAGTCAACATCCCACAAGGCCTAAATTACTCGTTCCGGTGTTCCCATCTTCTCCCCGCAAAGGGTCTCAGTTGTAGCACTGAGCGAAGGCAACAAGAAGTTGATGTTAGACATTGTAAAGTATCAATTAATGCCCTCAATTTGCTAAATTTTGATTAAGAACTTTTTTGTTTTCTTTTTTTTTTTCCTTTCGAGCCATGAGTCGTTTTTACAAGAATCTGTGTTGTATGTTTAAACTGTGGAATTTGTCCTTTGATCTGGCGAGGCAGTGTCTCGACGAGCCGAGAGTATAAAAATTGGATTCTGGGCACTTCTACGTGTTTCTGTGATATTTTGTTAGTTTTTAGTTAGTAAGTCCACAGTAGTTGGGATAAAACCCAAGTAAACCGTGTTTTTGTTTGCTTCTTTTTGTTTTCTTGCAGGTCTTGGAAAACAACTTTTGAATCTCAGTTAGTCGGATTTTCTTCCTTAGAAAGACAAGAGCCATGCAACCTGGAAAAAGATTTGCATTGAACATTAAGCCTATCTCGGTGTATCCGGGACCATTACACAGAAGCTCGAGCATGTGTGAAGAGAGTAAAGAGAGAATGAGGATGGGTGACAATGGTGCTCCAGGCAAAGCTCGAGATGCTAACTTGAATGAATAGGAGCGGTGGAGGCAAGGTATGTCTCCTATTCCTATGATTGATATTTCTTCTGATTCAGGTTCAAAATACGGTCTAGCTTTCGAAACCTTGGAACCAGAGGAAGCCTCGGACTCCGAAGAGATCGATAAGCTGGGATACCCTTGTATTTTCATATGAGTTGTGACTATCAATGGAAGATCTTTAGGGCTAGCCTTGTGTGTCTCTGAGTCTAGCACCAACATCATTCGAAATCGTCATGTCGACATAGTCTATAGGGCTAGCCTTGTGTGTCACTGAGTCTAGCCCTGCTTCTTAGTCTATATGAACCATTATATAAACATACAGTTCGTAAATCGTCATGTCGACATGATCGCTGGACGGTTAAAAGACTATATTTTCACCATCAGTGGATTTGACTACCCTGCTGACTTTCTAGTCTCGGAAATCCCTGAGGACCCTAATGCCCCTATTCTTCTTGGACATCCATTCTTGTCCATTAGTCGAGAACTGATGGGCATGGATAATTGAACCATTAACTTGTGTTCGAACAATGATGTCGTATCTTTCAAGATTCTGAAATTGTTAAAGAAATCGGCCTAGAGACTGCCTTATAGTGAGTTTGTCTTCTGTGGATGCCCGGAGTGCTAAATTGCAAGGTGTTGGAGGAATTTGACAACATGTTGTGATACCTGGAACCATAGAGAAAGATTTCCTGAATTTTTTGCTTCATGATCAAGATGTGTGAATGCACTTGCGAGCGCCACGAGAGGCTTGTTTCCCCATTCATATAGAGATAGACGAGCCTACCATTTGAAGTGATTGTTCGAGCTTCAAGCGGGCTAGGAGAAGTCTTCTGGACCTATTTGGCAGGTCCGAGAGAGTGCACTCCTCCATAATAAATAGGAATGCTTCTTCTCAGGCCATAAGGGCAGAGGAAGAGCATGGATCGAAAGAGGAGTGGATCGTATCTCGGTGAAGGCATCTTGGGTGCCAGTCTGGCGGATGCAGTTCTGGAAGTCTGACTGAATAAGAGTTAGAAGAATGCCTAGATAAGGACTCTAAACTCGGAATTACTTCTCTTACCCTCTTAAGTTACTGTTTCTTCTCTCTATCTAGTCAATAAATGTACCTGAGTGTACATCGAGCTTTTTTCATCCTACTGCTCCAAATGCCACAATCTGATGGATGGTGGGAAGGTTTTTTCACTCGATGGACATTCAGGTGTGGTAGCTTAGATTTTTGAGTCGGAGAAAGAAAAAGAAGGCTGACGTAAGGCTCAGATAGAGCCAATCAGGTGTTCAGGTTAAGAGGGTTTAATGAAAAGCAATCTAAATTGAAGTAATTGAGAAAACTGGAAAAAGGGTGACCTCGATTTGGAAAGACCATGTCTCCACGCGTCGAGGTCTGCAAAACCCTGATTGCATGGTAAGGAAAATTTTCTTGGAGACCTCCATGGCCCCTGAGCGTCACGCTCCCCGTCGAGTGTGATGACAGACTGCAGCAGAAATCAACATAGTTTCCACTTTCCACATTTTCATCCTTCCCCATTACTCCCTCACCTCAATCCACTCACAATCACCCTCAATCCATTTCCCTCATTACTCCAATCAACTTCCCACATAAACCCTTCCACTTTCCCACCTTCTTCTCCTCTTTTCTATATAATCCTTAACCTTCACCTAAACCTCACTTCATTTTCAAAACACCCAAACTTCTATTTCTTCTTCTTCTTCCTGAAAACCACAATCTGGCCGGCATCAATATTTCTGGCAACCACCATCCCATACACCGCCACATAAACACTATTTCTCATTCCTACTACCTGCACCATAACCCATGTTGTTGCTGTGTTGAGGTTGCAAATAATCAAGTCCCATTCTTACAGCAACATTTCCTGGAAATTTTTTAGTTCAGGACCTCTAATCAAGCAAGGCCCAATTCCGACATAGATAAAACCCCACCTGAACAGCTACAATCTTATTTTCTTTCTAGTTTCTAGAAAACCAAGCTCGATTCAGAGAGTATCCATCTCGACGCATCGAATGTAGTTTTCTATTCCTCAAGCAGTTTATCAGTCTATTCCTCAAGTTACCATATCTCAAAATATAAGATGCACTGGCAGATGCCAAGGTAGTCGGAAGACTATGAGCAGGGATAAAAACCCCATCATGAACAAGGTGCCTCAGTTTGCCTCATTATAGATCTACGAGTCATTCCGGATGCAATAGAATGAACGTCACGTGGCCTAGGATTGGGGCATAGATTTGGATGATTGCGGGGATTTCTATCACAAGTCTTCTAAAGTTTTACATTTGGTTGACCCGGGTTGAGGTCCCGGTCTGGTTCAACGCCACTCGGGTTTGAGAGTTCTTTGCGCATGTGGCACATAACCCACAGACCACATTCAGATTTGTCTGTGGTGTGCGTGTTGACTTCTCCACTGAGAGGATCAATGAATACTTCAGGATCCAGAATGCCACGGTACATGCTGATAAGTTGTGCGAGGCCACGGTTGTACCTAGTGAAGAAAGGTTTAAGATAACTGATGACTGGTTTGGAGTTACTTAGGAGCACAATTCCCAGGTGTTTTCGATGATATTCCTAGAGCAGGGCTTGACTTGGGACATGAAGTTACTGCACAATTTTGTTTGTGCCCATCTCCTATCGGTAGATCATGTTACTTCAGTGACTATGAAGCAGGCAGAGCTGATGTTCTACTTTGCGCATGAGAGTCCGGTTAATCTAGGCCTGCTTATGCAGCATCACATTCGCCATATTGCCCTCACCACAAGTAGGAGTTGTTGTCATACAGCCACATGATCGATGTGTTTGCTACAGCTGACAGGTGCTCGGTCTTGGTAGGTGATGTTTGGGAGGAGCGCCAACCTATCCTAGACACCAGGACGGTGTCTGGTTACTCGGGAGCACCCTCACCTCCTTGAGCGGATAGACATGAGTGCACCCCTGTTTATAGGAGCAGCATTGGTGCTTATCGTTATCAACAGCAAATCAACAAGCACTTTGAGAAGGAGTTTGGTTTGAGGCTTGAGTTGGTTTGATAGATTTTCTTTCTAGGCACCCACCATTGCAAGTTTCTTATTGACATCTACCTAGCCCTCGCACAACTAATAAATAAATACGAGCCTTGAGTAGTACTCGGTTCTCGATCCGCCTAGCCCAATCGACTTGAACTATTCTCTAAAAAGGAATAATAAAATTTAAATACAATGACCACAAGGGACAAGAAATTTCAAGATTAGATTACTAGACTATAGGTTTATATGATGTGATTCAGCCTACTTTAGTGTTGTTTGAAAGTTATCCACACACACGCCGGTTTACGAGTTGAATAGCGTTTAATACGTTACTGATGGATAATGGTTGATACGTTTCGTGTCTTGAATTTTGAACGAAGTTGTCTTTAATTAACTTGTATATTGTTCCGTGGGTTCATTCATTCCTTTTTTGTTCAGGACAATCAAAATGTAAGTGGTCGATAGTTGATGATAGTCTATTTGGTACTATATTTTATACCCAATATGCCCCCGAATTATGCTCAATTTAAGAGAGATAGTATGATTATTGTATGAAATGCATGCCAATTGACTAGTGAATGTTCCTTGGGTTATAATTATGTATCCATATATTTATCCTTTAGAATCTGTATTGTTTTGCTATGTTTTGCATGTGTTCAAGTAGAACCATTTTCCAGGAGCAAGGATGAAGCGGAACTGGGCTAGAAAGAGTTATTCAGCTAGAAGAGAAGAAGTCTAGGAAGAATCTATAGAAAAATCTTGAAACGGAGGCCTGACTTATCGAGATTTAGGCCTGATGCATCGAGACCTTGGACAACAAGTAACCACCTTACGAGATCAGAATCTAAGTCGGCTATAGTTTTTCATGAGTCTAATTTAGCTACTGTAGCAGCCAATTGATTCATTCATGCCTTATATACAACATTGATTATGAAATAAAGTTCTTCTTGGTTTACTTGTGAGTTCATGTTTGTTTCCTTCTCCTCAAGCCATCAACTAACTTGAGTTGATCCAGCTAGTCCTTCATTGTTGAAGGTATGTAATCTTGAACGTTCTTTCATGTCTTTACTATGGTAGATTGTCAAGTTTTAATGCACTTTAAATAATATGAATGTTTAACAAACCAATAATTCACCAAAATTAACCAGAATAATAATATGTAACCCCAGAAATAGGAACCACCACGCTCGACGCGGCGGCGATCTATACCAACGCGTCGAGGCAACTTTTAGGCCACCTTAATTATGGAGATTCGGCAACATCTACGTCTGATCAACATGATCAATTACAATTTATTTAGACCTGGCCAATCTATTATTCGTATTCATAAACTAGCATGATGGAGTGTTACTGAAGTGTTAGTTAGGACATAGTCTGGATCATTCTTTAGGAACATTCCAGTCACCGTCGATGGCTGCCTAACGAGGTTCTCGGTCTAGAGCCGGAACTCTCTAAAACTTAATGCATGTGATGGTAATACAGCCTAAGGTAGGTTAACTACACATAGAAGTTTTATGTCCTTGCAAATGGAAGTAAACAAGGTTATGAGACTTCACCCATAGCTAATTATGAAGATAAACCATATGTTCTGGTATTCGTGGGAATTACAAGGGTGTAAACATGATAGATTGATTACACCAAGCTAGGAGATAGGTTTGGAGGGAAGGTGTTATCGTTTTCTTTTCTTTATCTTTAAGTTGGTCAAAGACCACCCTTTGTGTGTTCATAATTAGGGTTTAGTGCATTTATTTCTGGAATTTGCATTGTCTCTGTGGGATCGACCATTGCTCATTCTCTATATGCAATGGACCTAGTTCTCTTGCTAGTATAAGAGACTTACATGCAAGCATCATGTTATTCAACATGAAGTAGTAACTTATTAATTGTTATTTTACCTTTGCATTAATTTATTTGAGCACGTAATCTGGAGTAAGAAGTAATTGTGAATGAGATGATAAGTTATATTGACCAGGAATCGGTACTTATCTATGGAGATACTTTAACCGATTGTTGTAGGGAAATGGAAGCAATTTGAACACCAGATAAGGTAAAACATGATAAAACAGGCTTGTGAGTGCAAAGTGAGGATCAAAGTAAAACAAGAGTAGAAAATTCTACCAGAAAAATGGATACAATGCGAAATGCATAGGAAAGAGGGAACCAAATTCAGTATGAAATCATACATCCCTCGCAAATAATTTAAAAACATCGAGGACCTTTGAGTAGTACCAGTCTCCGAGTCGGCCCGGCCTGGATAAGGTTTCATATTGTTCTCCTAAGTCTGTAAAGAATAAGACCGAGAATATTCATGGAGTTAAGATTTTGATGTTGATATAACTTGATTCTTTTCATAAGAACAATATCACGGAGGAAATTCACAAGACACCTAGGCGCACAGGTACGTATGACTAATGGGGAGTTTGTGGATTGTTGTTTAATATGGGTTTTGTGTTAAATATTAATTGAACATATGGTAGTTAATTGGGATTTTTTTGGGGTACATTCTACCTTGATTCTTTGCTTGGGATGACCAAAGGGCTATGTGGGAGTAGTTGATGACCGTTAAATTTGTATATCTTATGAAATGAATATTACAACTATTATGAGCTAAACTTAGTCATTCCGGCTGTAAATATGAGACATTTGTGTTGAATGCTATGTATGGGGTTCTGATTGCGTGCAAAGCACTTACTAGCAATAAGACTAGGTCTATCATAGCAGAGTACTAGCGAGTCAAGGTTGAATGCCACAAAGACTTGTAAGAACGCAAATCATTCAAGATTGAGTTGTCATGATAACGGTCTACGACCAACTAGAATATGGGTAGAATAAAATTGGTGACAATAAACAAACTAGATAATGCAAGTTCAAATGGAGCACACAAGAGTTTCTAATGTATTAGTCTAATTATGAGTTATTAGTTATTCCACCCATAACATGCGTTAATCATCCCCGTTGGTAAATTATAATTCATTGTCAGCTATGGGTGCGATCTCCTAACCCTATCTACTTCCACTCTATGGACAACAGACAATCTATGTGCAACTAACCTCCTTCGTTAGTTGTATTAGTTCACATGCATTAAGTTTTAGAGTTGCCGGCTCTAGACCGAGAACCTCCCTAGGCAGCTATCGACTCTGACTAGCACGTTCCTAAGGATCCATCAAGACAATGTCCAACTTAACACTTCACTTATAGTCCGTCATGCTAATTTACGATGACATGCAAATAGTCGATCAGGATACTAACTTGTAAATTAAATCCGTTGATCAACGTAGCTGGCCCCGATTATCATGAACTCCGATTTACTAGGTATTAAGATCTAGGCGATATAGACCGTGTACATCTGAAGAACACAATCACTATTTCACGATTTCATCACCAACGAATCATATCTATACATACATGGGGTAAAATAAACTAACTACTACATAATCAAACTAAATAAACAATCAAAACATACTAATCACATAAAACAATGACAGATGTACATCTTTGAAAAGACAGAAAATCATACCCTTGAAGATGAGTGTAGATCTCCCTCGGGTCTCATCCTAGGAGGCGAATTTGTATACTCTGTGACTAGAACTCGTAAAATAAATATATAAAGAACAAAGAACTTTTTATTGCATAAAACTTGTCCTGAAAATTGTACATTGAATTCTGAGGGCGAGGCCTCTTATTTATAGCTAAGCAAAACAACTTAGAAAGACCTAGAACTACCCCTCGTCCAAGAAAACATGTTTCAGAAGATTCTGGTAGCTCGATTAATCGGCGGCAAATCCCGATTAATCCGGGGCATTTTTGTCCTTTTTCTTCTGCCGACTTAACTTGGAAGGTTCTGGAATACCCAAGGCCCAATCTTTTCATTCACTCCGCTGCAGAATCATCCACAATGCTTAGCCCAATTATTTCGTATCCTAAGAATAATCAAAAAAACGCCGAAATCATATCGAATAAGGGAAAAGAAACGTGAAATGCAACATACTCGACTCACGAACCCAACATATGACATTCAAGTAGCTCGTAATGGATATTTTGTTGATGCTGTAGGATATACTATTTTAAGCGTCATCAACTAACCCCCACTTACCCTTTTCTCATCCTCGATCAGAGTATCAAAACGGACTGTACCTCCAAGAGCAATCCCCATCAACTACCACATATTTACTAAAGATTTCCGGTAGAACACACATCAAGCAACATTCCATAAGCTCCCCATTAATCGTTACTTACCATGCATCAATGTGTCGTGTGATAAATCCTTCATGAAAGTGAGTTCGTGAAGAGAATCAAGTTGTAGTAACCCAACAATCATAACTTACCTAGGCATACAGTCGCTCACCTTGCCTTCAGACTTGGTTACACAACATGGCATCTTAATTGGGCCGGCAGACTTGGGGACCGAGTATTACTCTTAGGTCCTCGTTTGATTCTTTTTTATCCGAGGGTCATGCCCTTTTTGCTACGAGTTTGCTTCCCTCACTGCCTTCATTATTTTTTATTTTTTTTTTGCTTCTTTTTTTGGCTGATTTCTCACTATTGATTTCTCTCTCTGTCACAAGCCCGTTTTGTCACAGTTTACCTTTTGTGGCATTCAATTTGCTTCCTTGTCCTACAACAATTAGTTAAAGTATATACACCAAAAAATAATGATTCTTAGTTAAAACAAATCGTCATCTCTTCTCAAACAGTTACACTCAGATTACGTGCTCAAATAATTTTGTGCAACGGTAGACTAGAAATTAATAAGTTACTACTTCATGCAACATAACACATGCTCATTATTCCATACAAAATTGAAGATGCTATAGCTAACTTCAAATCGTTCTTGGGCTCCTTTTCTACCGATTCCTTACTCAAAATGTTCTATAGGCAAGCTAAAAACAGTGTTAAAATTTTCAAAATGTTCAATCTCAAGCTAAGACCGCCTACTACCCCCACTTATTATAGGCATTGTCCCCAATGGCTAATAATAAAGAAAAAATAGAAAAAGTTACTTAGCTCAGGAATTGGTCAGCTGAGTCAAATAGTGAATCATGGTGCATAATCATTAGCTCCCAGGTCATCCATCTTCCAAGAGTTTAACTGCATTCCTAAATACTTCCAAAAACAATTGTGAGTAACATGCGAAGGGCAATAAAAAAATAAGGTGGCGGTAAGTGTGCATATCTCAGGAATGTGCAAAAACAGTTTAAGCAAATTTATTCTTTCTTTGCCTATGCAAGACGCGAAAACTTTTACGAGGGTATCACACGAGAATCGTGGAGGAAAAAACCACATATATCTCGAGTTAGATGACCAAAGATATATGTGATCAAAAAAACCTTGTGACTGTCATGCTACTTTATTGACTCAAACAAAAAAAATAAAAACAATAAATAAAGGTTTAAAAATAGTTTTGAATTTATAGTCACCAACTCGACTATACTAATATGGATCCTTTATTCGTTGCGCTCTAGGTAATGCTTTAGCCTATGGCCATTTACTATAAAAGTTTTCCCAGAGTCTTCATTCCTGTTGGTCCCTTGAAAAGGCTTTGGATAAGTTTAGAGGGGGGGTGAATAAACTTAACACTTAAAACTTTTGGTGTTAACAAACTCAGAAACCCAATGACTTGATACTTGATAGTCTCACGATCGTTGAGTTTCTTGAATTTTTACAATGAAATATATCAAAAATTAAGCCTTGTTACTTTTTGTTAAATATGATACCAAGTATTAAATACTCAGTAGTATATGTGTGTGAATTCAGTTGCTAGATTCAGTAGATTGATGTGTTATATAAACTACGTGCAGAATATAAATGCAGAAAGTAAGTAGGCAGGTTTTATAGTGGTTCCAGGTGGTGTAATCCTGTCAGTCCACTCTTCTCATGTGATGTTGGAGGTAATTCACTAGAGATCTTTGATGTAGCTGTTACAAAAATCCCTAAGTTGCTTGTCCTTCACCAATAACTATGGCTTCACAAACTGAACACTTGGAACAGGTAGGATTTCTGCTCCAAAGTCTTCCACTAGTCCTTGAAGGGTAGGATTGCCTCTTAACCAGCTCCACCACAAACAACAGTCTTTCACACCCAAGGATGCTTCACTGTCTTCAGTAGATTTCATGTAAAAGAAAGATTGAATCAAGTAAGTGATTCAGCTTTCAGCAGCTTGACCAGGATGTTATGATCAGCAGCTTGATGTCTTCAAGTGTGTAAAATTGATGCACCTTGAATGCAAATTACACTTGAAGAATATTTCTGGATCAGTAGATTAAAGCTCACTAGGGTCAGCAGGGAGTTTTTATTGATCAGAAATCGAAGCTTAGGATTATCTTTATTTTTCTCTTAATGTTCATCAACTTGTGTCTGAATTAGGAGTCCTCTATTTATAGGTAGGAATCATTGTGACTTATGTTTGAAATTAAAACATAGCCGTTTCAGATTTGTCTCCATCTTGACTTGCTTTTTTATCGATTGTTCTAGGGTGACATTGTCAGATTCCCTTTGAATGATTTCTGATCTGTCCATCCTTTGACTTGTATCCATTGGATAAAGGTCTGAATTATCCCAAGGTCCATTTGATCTTAACCATTGATTTGTTTGATAAATCAGAGGTTGTTAGCTGTCCCTTTCTTTGTAATCTTCCAATGTAACCTTTGATTATGTTGGTCCCTTAAAAAGGCTTTGGTTAAGTTTAGAGGGAGGGGGTGAATAAATTTAACACTTAAAACTTTTGGAGTTAACAAACTCAGCAACTTCAGCAGCCTGTTGATACCTCTATAGTCTGCTGACCTTCAGTAGTCTGCTAACTATTAAACTTACTGAATTTGTGCACCGGAATTATATCAAAAATTAAGCCTTAATACTTGTTGTTAAATATGATACTAAGTATTAGATACTCAGTAGTGTATGTGTGTGATTTCAGTTGCTAGATTCAGTAGGTTGATGTGTGTAATAATTAAATGCAGAATGTAAGTGCAGAAAGTAAGTAGGCAGATTTTATAGTGGTTCCAGGTGGTGTAATCCTGTCAGTCCACTCTTCTCCTTTGATGTTGGAGGTAATTCACTAGAGATCTTTGATGTAGCTGTTACAAAGATTCCTATGTTGCTTGTCCTTCACCAATAACTATGGCTTCACAAACTGAACACTTGGAACATGTAGGATTGCTGCTTCAAAGTCTTCCACTGGTCCTTGAAGGGTAGGATTGCCTCTTCACCAGCTCCACCAAAAACAACAGTCTTTCACACCCAACAGATGCTTCACTGTCTTCAGTAGATTCTTGTAAAAGAAAGATTGAATAAAATAAATGATTCAGTTGCAGCAGCTTGATCTGGATGATATGATCAGCAGCTTGCAGTCTTCAAGTGTGTAAACTTAATGTAGCTTGGATGCATATTACACTTGAAGATTTTCTCTGAATCAGTAGCCTTAAGCTCAGTAAGTTCAGCAGGGTGTTTTTCTTGATCAGAAAATGCAGCTCAAAATTATCTCTTGTTTTTCCTTAAATTTCATCATCTTTTTCTGAGTTAGAAGTCATCAATTTATAGCTAGGAATGCTTGTGACTTATGTTTGAAATTCAAATATAGCCGTTCCAGTTTTTTCCCTATTTGACTTGCTTTACATCCTTTGTTCATAATCTTGACACGGTCGGACTACTTTTTGATGAATGCTGGTATCCACCCTTTGACTTGTATCTATTAGATAAAGTCCTGAATCATCCCAACATTCTTTTAATCTCTACCATTGATTTGTTTGATAAATCAGAGCTAGTTAACTGTCGTTATCCTTGTTTTCTTCCAATGTAATCTTGAATAAACCGAGTGTTCGGTAAAAACTCGTTTTAAATTTATAATTACCGGAACACCCCAAGTGCAAGGCTCGTAGTAAAGGTGTTACCGGGTCGTCCTAAGGGAATCGAACGCCTATCGGATTAAGTACAGTTATTGTATCGATTATGTCACAAATTATTATCTAAAACTAAGGTATATATTAATTATAATCTAGAAACTATGAATAGAAACAGAAAACAACAGAAAATAGAACAAAAACGACACTGGACGGGCGTTCACTGATGTGGACGGGCGTCCGATAACGTTCTGGAAACAGAAAATATGCAGAAAACAGCAGGTAAAAACTACGGTTTTTAAATTAACTAATCTTAGCAACAAAAGTTGATATGAACGAATCGGTTTATCAAATAATTAAAAGAACGGCAAGGAAACGAGAATCCACCAATCAACCAACCAACCCCAACTAGATTGCTAAAGGTACAATTTTTAGTTATGATCAAATCATGAATTCGATTAAATCTCTTTAATCAATTTCTAGGGTTTCGTTTTCTTTCTCAAGCAAAACTAAACTAGCATGCATAACAAGATCATGAGATTGTCTCCAATACTCTACTCAACTAATCATGAACAATCTCTTGAATCACAATTAATTGCACCAATTGAAAATATCAAAGCTTGGACAATATTCTCATATAAATTCAATCAGAAAAGCAGTTCCATCGATCTCTCGATTCAATAAAACATAAACGATAAATCACAACATTCAATTGATGAAAAACCATAAATTTAACTCACTAAAGATGTAGCTAAAAATCCTCTAGTTGGTGTAGTTGTTGATTGGTTTCCTCCGTTGTCCCACCGCGAATTGCATAGCCAACAATCATATTGGTGATCATGATTGTTGGGATGGAAGAGTTCATCTTCGAGTTTGCTCTTTTGGATATGCGGCTACTGTGTGTTTTTTTTGTGCGTAAAAATCTGCTTTTAGGGTTTAGAATGCGCTGCTATTTATAGATTTTTAAGGCGGCTAGGGTTAGGTCGGCTATTGGACGCCCGTCCGGAAAGGTAGACGCCCGTCCAGGTGCGTGTAAAATTTATCGAGTCGGGCCGAGTCTTCTTGGACGTCCGCCCTATAAAAAATGGACGCCGTCTGCTGAAATTTTCACAACTCAATCAAATATCTCTTCACGGACGCGATGCTGGAATAGTGGGACGCCGTCCACCAGGACCTTTCTTCTTTGAATCGAATAAGCCTTCTGGACGCCCGTCTGGTGCTTTAAACGCCCGTCCACTGAACGGATGCAATGGACGCCAGTTTAGCCATGGAAACCTTCATGCCAATCTCAAACTTGCATCTTTCTCTTTCCTTTAATCTTCAATCAAACACCGTTCTAGCTCCTTTCACAACATGCAAGCATACCTACAAGGCGATAGAAACGAGCAAAGTGTAAAATCGTACATAAATAAATAAAAACCACATAAATAGCTCGATTTTCACACTTTAATAAATTCTAAACCCATTCTTCCAATTCATCCTTTTAGCAAGTGGTTTTCTATAAAAAAAGACACTAAAACACGGAAGATATTGTTACGGAATAACTCGATATAAACCACAAAATTAGTCGTAAACAACTCCCCCACACTTAGACTTTTGTTCGTCCCGAACAAAACAATCAAAACTAGCTCACTTTCGTGCAATCCACATAGATCCCTAACTCACGTAACAAAAGATACAACAACTATAGCAAGTGATACCAACATAGAGATAGATTCTGTGTGTGTGTGACAAGCCCTTTTCAATCTTCACAATCCTCTCAAATTATTTTAATGACTATCCTAGGTATAAGAAGCAGTTGTTCCACACAAAGTCTTCCTGCGCACTCAGTAGGATAATCCCTACAGCATATCATTCGGTTTATACTGGGTATAAGTTCAACGATAACAAAGTCTTTAATTTTTTTCACTTTCTTTTTTCCTTCTTTGACGCACATCAAAATGAGCTCTTACCCGTCATAGTAGAATAGGATGTTTCGGGATAACACCCTACCTTACTCAAATCATAGGGTAGCTTTTCCTGACTGTCGTGAGCTTTTGGTCATCATAGTGGTATAGGACATTTCGAGATAATGCCCTACCGCACTCCAATCATCGACCAGCTTTCGACACACCCATTTATTCATTTTTTTAATATATTTTTTCAAGACATTAGTTACGTTTCACTTATCATATTCAAACCTTCAGATATTCACAGTGCACGTTCTGAACTTAGGTGTTACTTCACTGTGACTATTAAGAACAAATCTCTCTAAGATAAATCACTAAAATAGTGAAAGGTTACAGTTCAAAATTTTTGCTTCAATATCAAAGGCCTTCGTGAGTGTGAAATGAATACTATCTCAAATCAGTAAAAGCATGCTATAATTATCTCACAGAAGTTACAGACAATCATCGTCAGGAAACTACAACTAGCGAGCCTTTTTGTTTCAATTACATGCTCAAGATTTACAATTATCCAAGTTGACTTTGAAAAATTTTAAAATTGTCGAGAAAATCACATTTACTCATTGTCAGAAATATAGCATGATAACATACCCAATTTAGACACCCCCCAACACTTAAATCACATTATGTCCCCAGAATGTGCAAATAAAAGAAAAGAATACTTAGCTGGTTGTCAAAATGATTGTCGGGTTGTAGGTTGGCAGAGGTCAGGCCGTAGCATGAACGCATCAGCGCAACTTGTAGCATGAAACAGACAACACTAAAAGTGACAACGGCAAAATCTAGAACAATATCCGCAACACTCGACATAGCATATAATCTCGGGTACAAGGGGTATATGAGTAAACATGAATGCACACATAAATGGGCAAATAAAGCATTCACAAATAGGACAGGATAACCAACACACAAATCACCATTGTTTTATTCCTAATGCCCTAAAAACTTAACTAAAAGTAACTTAAAAGACTAGGTCGCCTCCTAGTAGCGCTTCTTTTATGTCATTAGCTTGAATGAGTAAACCAAGTCAACCTGGATCAGGCCACTTGGGTATGAGGCTAACCACTTCTCTATCAGAATCAGAATGACTAGGACGGAAATGGTTTTCGCCACAACAACAAGTCAAATGCACGAGAAGATCATGAAATTTTCTCTCAGAGGCATAAAGATCGACTCTTTTCTTCTTGTTCTTGTTTCTCGATTCGGCCGAGGTATGCTAATGAGCTCGGGAGCATTGATAGAAGGATCTGCAAGGTGAGGGGTAATAATGTCATCATCCACTCCAAAGAAGTCGGATGGAATCTCTTCACAAATAAACGACTCAACCGTTTCATTTCTCTTTTGAAAGTATAGTACTTCAGGCTTTTCCTTGGGTTTCCCAAAGTACTTCTTAATCCTGTGACCATTGACTTTGAACGGTTGATCGCCGTACCCTTTCAACATAATGGCTCCACCAGGATGAACGTCAAGAATCTCAAAGGGGCCAGACCATCTAGATTTAAGCTTACCAGCAAAAAGATGGAGCCTGGTGTTATACAACAAAGCCATGTCTCCTACTTTGAATTCCCGATCTTTAATCTTAGCATCGTGGAGTCCCTTCGTTCTTTCCTTACTGATTCTCAAATTCTCGTAGGCACGGAGTCGGAACTCATCGAGCTCGTTCAATTGCAATAATCTCTTTCCCCACAAAGCTGGCTGTCGAAATTCAAGAATTTATTAGCCCAGTAAGCTCTGTGCTCAAGCTCGACTGGTAAATGGCAAGCTTTGCCATAAACCATTTGGAAGGGTGACGTTCCCATAGGGGTCTTAAACGCAGCAAAGGCGATAAGCCCAAAGCGCGCCATCCAACTTCGAGACTCGATTGGATCTATTGGAATTCCGCAGTTTTCTCCAAAATCGCTTTAGACTTCGTTGCTCACCTCGACTTGGCCATTTGGTTTGGGGTGGTATGGTGTACCAATTTTATGCTTGACACCATATCTCTCAAGAATTTTATCGGTGGTGCATTACGTAAATGCGAACCTTCATCATCGATAAGGGCTCTAGGACAGCCAAATCTAGTAAAGATATTCTTTTGCAAGAATTTCCTTACAACTTTGTGATCATTGGTTTGGGTGGCTATGGCCTCTACCCACTTGGAAACATAGTCCACACAGACCAGAATATATTTGTTAGAGCATGATGATGGGAACGGTCCCATAAAATCAATGGCCCAGACGTCAAAAACTTCACATTCCAAGATAGGCCTCAAAGTCATCTCCATCCTATTACTGAGTCTCCCTACTCTATGGCATCTATCACAGCCTTTGCAAAAGGCTTCAGCATCTTTAAACAAAGTAGGCCAGTAAAAACCAGCTTGAAGGATTTTTGTGACTGTCTTAGGTGCTCCGTAGTGCCCACCAGCGGGACCACTATGACATTGCTCCAAAATATCCAATTGTTCATGCTCCGGGACACACCTTCTAAGCAACCCATCCTTGCAGACTTTAAACAGATATGGATCCTCCCATACGCGATACTTTAGGTCGCTGAAAAATTTCTTCTTTTCCTGATACGTCATCTCTTCAAAATGCCCACCTGCTAAGTAGTTGACGTAATCAGCATACCACGGCCTCACAGTCTCTAGCTTCATTAATTGATCGGTTGGAAAATCAATGCCTATGTCCTTGGAAATTTTGCCACCCTCATTTACTAGGCGAGACAGGTGATCAGCCACAATATTTTCACTACCCTTCTTATCTTTGATCTCCAGGTCAAACTCTTGCAAAATTAGAATCCATCTGAGTAACCTTGGTTTTGCATCTACTTTGTCCATAAGGTAGCGTAGGGCTGCATGGTCTGTCCAAACCACAACTTGAGACCCTAGAAGGTAACTTCTAAACTTGTCGATAGCAAAAACGACGGCTAAGAATTCTTTCTCAGTCGTGGTGTAATTGCATTGAGCCGGGTTCAAGGTGCGGCTTGCATAGTGAATGGGCCTGAACTTGTTATCAAGTCTCTGGCCTAAAACTGCACCCACTGCGTAGTTAGAGGCATCGCACATTAATTCAAAAGGCTTAGTCCAGTCAGGTGCGATTAAGATAGGGGCACTTATGAGCTTATCCTTTAGGCAATTGAAAGCTTCCTTGAATTTCTCATCAAACAAGAACTCAACATCATCTTTCAGAAGGTTAGATAAGGGCTTGGCAATGGTAGAAAAGTCCTGAATAAACCGCCTGTAGAAGCCAACTTGACCTAGAAAACCTCGCACCTCTTTCACTTTGTTTTGGCACGCCCATCTTTTCAATGGCCTCTACTTTAGCCTTATCAACTGAATACGAAGATGGACACCTTGTGTCCCAGAACAATCCCTTCATCTACTAGAAAATGGAAATTCTCCCAGTTAAGCACTAAATTCTTTTCAACACAGCGTTGAAGTACAATATCTAGATTTTCCAAGATCTCATCAAAGCTATCGCCATAGACTGAGAAGTCATCCATGAAGACTTCCATACATTTCTCCACAAGTCCATCAAAAATGGCCAACATGCACCGTTGAAATGTTGCTGGTGCATTGCATAACCCGAAAGGCATTCTGCGAAAAGCAAAAGTGCCTGATGGACACGTAAACGTAGTCTTCTCCTGGTCATTAGGGTCGATGGCTATCTGGAAGTAACCAGAATATCCATCGAGGAAACAATAATACTTATGACCACTCAGTCTTTCAAGAAGCTGGTCAATGAAAGGTAAGGGGAAATGGTCTTTGGCGGTGACTTCATTCAATCTGCGATATAATCAATGCACTCGTGAGCTACCACAAGGCGTAAAGCTACTTCTTCCCCCCTTTTCATTCTTTTCCATGGTAATACCTCCCTTCTTTGGCACAACTTGGGTGGGGCTAACCCACTCACTGTCGGCGATTGCATAGATGATTCCCATATCTAACCATTTTATGACTTCTTTCTTGACAACCTCCTGCATGTGCGGATTCAGCCTTCGCTGAGGTTGTCTGACTTTCTTAGCTCCTTCCTCCATTCGGATTTTATGCATGCACACAACGGGGCTGATTCCTCGGATATCACCCACTTGCCATCTGAACACGAGGATGTTCTTTTCAAGCACTTTTACCAGCAGTGCTTCTTGCTCGGGCTCGAGTTTTGAAGAGATGATCAAGGGTAACTTATCACCATCCTTAAGAAAAATGTACTTAAGGTGTTGCGGAAGCGGTTTAAGCTCCAAGTCAGTAGGTGGTTGCTCAATACTGGATTTTAAGGGGCCACCTTTTTCCTTATGGGCTTGAAGTGGTTGGATCAAGAATACCACATCTTCCCGAGGTATAACCCCGTAAAGGCACAGATCACATCATCCATGGGATCCTTCACAAGACCATTTGTCTCCTTCTTATGCTTGATCATCTTTCTCGTCTCTTCTTCTTCTAGCTCCTCTGCTAGCTGTTCCCAATCATCAACCTCCCAATGAGTAGTCTCTCTCCAGAAATCCACTGCATCCCAACTACCCATCAGGGTTAAAGTCTTCCTGATGCAGCTCTTTGAAATCATCGTTCATTGCTGGGAATCTCCAGGTTTCTTGTTCATCGACAGGCTCAGTGTGAGCAAATTGTGAAGACAACTCGTCAGTGACTACGGCCTGTAATGAAACAGAAGATGGTCCACGATCGGCTAGATCTTTAATGTTTATAGCTTCGAAAACACACTATCTCTGTTAGCTCTTCCGCTTCTTCTTGAGTTGGCATCTTCTTCGTCCTCATAAATTGCTTCGATTTAACGAGATTTCTTCAATCAAGGTTTCTCGGGACTTTTCCTCATGTGAAGGTACGGATGTATCATCGACTCTAGCGCGTAATCGACCTTTACGTAAATCGATGAGGCGGCAGAGGTGTCCAAAAGGTCCGGCCTAGAATTAGGGGCATCTCTTTGTCGTGGATAGTCTAAGATAACTTACCAAGAGGGAAAACCAAATGTTCAACACGGAGAAGAACATTAGCAACACAACCGGCTGCTGATCGGCTAGATCGGTCAACCATCTGAAGAGAAATAGGGCGTTCCCGCATTCTTTTATCTAAACCGAGATTTTTGCAGACGTTCAATGGCATCACATTTATGGAGGCCCTTGAGTCGCATAAGACATTTTGGAACATGTGGTCTTCAATCTCACAAGAGATCGAAGGTCTCTCGGGGTCACCTCGCTTAGTAGCAACTTTTTGTGAAACCATAGAGCAATCTTCTCTTAAAACTTCTTCTGCCATCCTTTGAAGCTTCTTCTTGCTTCCACAAACTTCCTTAAGATACTTAGAGCACTTGGGCATTTCAGTCAATACCTCAGCTAGGGGTATACTCACTTTGGTATCTCTAAGCATCCTCCTCACACCGTCATATTGTCTGTCATGACTGAGGGTATTCTCTTTCTTCTTCGGTGGATAAGGAAGGGCTTTATCATTGTTCATGGCTTGATTTTTTATGGCTTCGTCTTCCTTATCCTTCCATCTAACAAACTTTTCCTCCCTCTTCTTTGTCAGGGGTACAGCCACCTGACTTTTCCTCATTTCTCTATCAGAATCATTTTCATCACCCGAAGAATCATCATTAAGCTCCTCCTCTTTGTTGCTTTCTTCGGTATTTAACTTCGATTGCCCCTCCTGAACTTATGGCGTCAGGAGGGGCTACTCGTTTCCCGACATCTTTCCAAGTCCCACCTGCTTACCACTTCTTAAAGTAACCTCAATCAGCTCTTCGTCTCCATACCCCCATTGAGGTGTGATGGCAGTGCAAACATTGATAACTGCTTTAGGATTTCTTTCGGTATAACTTGGAAGTTTACCCTGGGGTCTGTTTGCTTGTTGGTCTGCCATCTGACCAACCTGTCTATCTATTGTCTTGACACTAGTAGCTAGGGTCTTCACCATGTCTACTAGCTCATCAAACTTATGTTGAGGGACACAAGAGGTGGTTTGGTTATGAGGTTGGTTTTGATTCCAACCACCTTGAGGTCTCTGGAAGTTAGGATTGTGAGATTGATTAACCACCCCGGGAGGTGGTCTTTGATAACTTGAGTTGAAAGAAGGTTTTGAGTTGGATGGGCCAGGTGGTGCATTGGCTTGATTAAAATTGGGACGTTGAAACCCGGAATGATTCTGGTTCTGATTGAAGTTTCTGAAGGTTTGGTTATGATTCTCCATTAAATTCACTTCCTCATTCATCTCATTTCCCGCCTGCATTCCCAGGTAGTTCACATCTGACGGCCCTTGTTGCTGTTGCATTTGTAAATTGGATAGCTGCTTGCTAATTACTTCCATTTGAGCAACTAACACCTTAGTCTCAGAATTGCTCGCAGCAGATTCCTTCTTATTCCCACTAACATTGGTCTTACTTGGAGTTGACCACATGTTATTCTTTGCTATAGTTTCAGCTACCCTATAAGCAGCGTCATCACCTCCCCTAGGAATGATCCATGAGCAGTTGAATCTAGGAAGTCTCTATTTGGTTGAGAGACACCTCTGTAGAATAACTCTCAGTAGCTCATGCTCATCTGTATCCATGGTTGGGGCACTTCCTCATCAACAGATTTAATCTCTCCCATGCTTTCCCCACACTCTCACCATCAAGTTGTTCAAATGTGGCTATCTCCCTTTTCATGTCCATGATTGTCCCAGGTGAGACAAACTTCAGAGCAAAGGCTCTTTTGACATCATTCCGTGCACGGAGAGAATGATGGGCTAAGGATTTGAACCAACGGTTTGCTTCACCCTTTAGAGCAAACGGGAAGAGTTTTAACTTGACAATCTCGTAATCAACACCAGGATAGTGACTCGCTTCGCAGATTTGAGCGAAGGTGGACAAGAAGTCATTAGGATCTTTGTCGGCCAGTGCCATGAAAAGAACTATTCGACCGATCCTATCACTCCGCTTTTTGGATCGAAGTTCACTTGCCCCATGTCCGGAGGGCGAATAGGTCTATGCCCTTCCGAAAGTCTTGGTCAAGATAGGGAGCATAGGGGTCTTGATTTAATTGGTTTAGCTGGTTCTGACGGAACTGTTCAAATTGATTATTTATCCCGGCTTGTTGATTCGTTGTTGTATTGCTGCTGCATCTGTTGAAGGATCGATTCATTTGGGCTTGAAGTGCATTTGGAACTTCGTTAGCCATAATGTCTGGATTAGGAAGAGCTTTCTCCGATAATAGATCGCTCAGTTCGGGATTAAAGATAAGAGGTCCTTCTTACTCCCTGGTTTGCATAAACGGAAGAGCAGAATGGGAAGAAATCAACCTTAGGGTTGATGAGAACGAATGTAGAGAAGATTAGAGGTTTAGAGGTTTAGAAAGAGAAGAAGAGAGAAGAAGAGAGGTGACAATTTAAGAGATTGAACCGGTGTGTTGAGATGAGTGAACGCTGGTTCAGGGGAAATTCTGGAAGTGGACGCTCGTTCAGGTCACTGAACTAGCGTTCAGAAGACAAATTGGGGGGCAGACGGGCGTTCAAATGCTGGACACCCATTCAAAAAGTTTCTTTTTTTTTAATTTAGAAAAGATATAGAAACAGAAACAGGAAAAGAAACCTACCTACGAAAAACTTAAAACAGGAAAAACACTAAGACGGTGAAAAAAAAAAAACGTGTTGAAATCTTCTAGGGCTAAAATGGAAAGGAAAACAGTGGATTTTGACCTCAAAAACGGTGTCTTCAAGTGTGTAAATTTAATGTAGCTTGAATGCATATTACACTTGAAGATTTTCTCTGAATCAGTAGCCTTAAGCTCAGTAAGTTCAGCAGGGTGTTTTTCTTGATCAGAAAATGCAGCTCAAAATTATCTCTTGTTTTTCCTTAAATTTCATCATCTTTTTCTGAGTTAGAAGTCTTCAATTTATAGCTAGGAATGCTTGTGACTTATGTTTGAAATTCAAATATAGCCGTTCCAGTTTTTGTCCTATTTGACTTGCTTTCATCACATCTTTCATAGTAATCGATGACACGGTCGGACTACTTTTTGATTTGAATCTGATATCCACCCTTTGACTTGTATCTATTGGATAAAGTCCTGAATCATCCCAACGTTCTTTTAATCTCTACCATTGATTTGTTTGATAAATCAGAGGTAGTTAACTGTCCTTATCCTTGTTTTCTTCCAATTTAATCTTGAATAAACCGAGTGTTCGGTAAAAACTCGTTTTAAATTTATAATTACCGGAACACCCCAAGTGCAAGGCTCATAGTAAAGGTGTTACCGGGTCGTCCTAAGGGAATCGAACGTCTATCGGATTAAGTACAGTTATTGTATTGATTATGTCACAAATTATTATCTAAAACTAAGGTATATATTAATTATAATCTAGAAACTATGACTAGAAACAGAAAATAACAGAAAATAGAACAAAAACGACACTGGACGGGCGTTCACTGATGTGGACGGGCGTCCGATAACGTTCTGGAAACAGAAAATATGCAGAAAACAGCAGGTAAAAACTAGGGTTTTTAAAATAACTAATCTTAGCAACAAAAGTTGATATGAACGAATCGGTTTATCAAATAATTAAAAGAACGGCAAGGCAACAAGAATCCACCAATCAACCAACCAACCCCAACTAGATTGCTAAAGGTACGATTTTTAGTTATGATCAAATCACGAATTCGATTAAATCTCTTTAATCAATTTCTAGGGTTTCGTTTTCTTTCTCAAGCAAAACTAAACTAGCATGCATAACAAGATCTTGAGATTGTCTCCAATACTCTACTCAACTAAACATGAACAATCTCTTGAATCACAATTAATTGCATCAATTGAAAAGATCAAAGCTTGAACAATATTCTCATATAAATTCAATCAGAAAAGGAGTTCCATCGATCTCTCGATTCAATAAAACATAAACGATAAATCACAACATTCAATTGATGAAAAACCATAAATTTAACTCACTAAAGATGTAGCTAAAAATCCTCTAGTTGGTGTAGTTGTTGATTGGTTTCCTCCGTTGTCCCACCGCGAATTGCTTAGCCAACAATCATATTGGTGATCATGATTGTTGGGATGGAAGAGTTCATCTTCGAGTTTGCTCTTTTGGATATGCGGCTGCTGTGTGCTTTTTTTGTGCGTAAAAATCTGCTTTTAGGGTTTAGAATGCGCTGCTATTTATAGATTTTTAAGGCGGCTAGGGTTAGGTCGGCTATTGGACACCCGTCCGGAAAGGTAGACGCCCGTCCAGGTGCGTGTAAAATTTATCGATTCGGGCCGAGTCTTCTTGGACGTCCGTCCTATACAAAAATGGACGCTCGTCTGCTGAAATTTTCACAACTCTGAATCAAATATCTCTTCCTGGACGCCAGTCTGGAATAGTGGACGCTCGTCCACCTGGGACCTTTCTTCTTTGAATCGAATAAGCCTTCTGGACGCCCGCCGGGTGCTTTAAACGCCCGTCCACTGAACGGATGCAATGGACGCCAGTTCAGCCATGTAAACCTTCATGCCAATCTCAAACTTGCATCTTTCTCTTTCCTTTAATCTTCAATCAAACACCGTTCTAGCTCCTTTCACAACATGCAAGCATACCTACAAGGCGATAGAAATGAGCAAAGTGTAAAATCGTACATAAATAAATAAAAACCACATAAATAGCTCGATTTTCACACTTTAATAAATTCTAAACCCATTCTTCCACTTCATCCTTTTAGCAAGTGATTTTCTATAAAAAAAACACTAAACACGGAAGATATTGTTACAGAATAACTCGATATAAACCACAAAATTAGTCGTAAACACCGAGGTATATGTATCAGCAGGTTTATGAGTCTGTTGAAGTACATATCAGTAAGCTGAACCATAATTTCCTGTGTTTAAAACACAATGCAGCTTACTTCTTTTATCTAACTTTTATTTATGAAGTTAGATTACACCTTTTTGCATATAACTAAGTTCCAATCACCGTCCAACTTATGGAACTTAGACCTTTTACACAAGGTATATGTAATCAGTTTAGGTCATCACAGACTTTCCTAAATTTTGATTCCAAATCCTTGACTTTAATCACTATGTTTGATCCCTTAGCCTTCATTAACTGAGTTTGAGCCCTCAGCCTTCAGTCTTCAGCAGGTTCCTGACTAGTCTACTGACCTAGCTACCCTACTCATATAGGCCGGTCAGCTGACCATTACAGTGCTTGTTTGATCAAACCTATACAAAGATCAAACTCTAGTAAACCTATACATTTGATCTAGACATATTTTTGCCTTTGCACTATAACAGCTAGTCTGGCACTTAAAACTCAGAAATAAGTCCAACAATTTCCCCTTTTTTGGTGATGATGCCAATACCTTCTCCTAACAGCAAAGCAAAAAGATTAAAGCAAAAACAGAACAAACTTTGTCATTTCTCATTATAATCATTTGTTCAAAGTAATACATCTAGAATCAGCAAATATAAAACAGTGTAAAGTATGCTGATCTACTGTCTTCTTTCCCTTTCTTCTCTTGCTTTTTCAGCTTGTTCTTGGTAAGCTCTTATTTCCATGATCATCTCTCTCATCCAATCATTTTCAATCAGAGAGAATTCAATGTGAGGATTCACTTGTTTTGACCAATGCCAAGCTTCAGGATGACTTAGATTTATCTGATGTACCCTGAATCCTAACTTTATGTAAACTCTCTTGAACTCATTCAGTGTTTCCTTTGCATTTGTGGTAGGTAAATTACTTTCACCTCTACCACCTCTTCCACCTCTTCTTGAAGCCATCATGGATTTAACTCTTGCTTCCCAAAATTTTAAACTCAAAAATGAGTTAAGACCTTCATGAAAGCCCTTGTCATGATAAGGTCTTCTTTTATTGTAGTATACCTTCTTGTATTGTTTGAGAAGATCATCTGTAAGTGGAAGTCTGCCAGGTGCAGGTTCTCTATATGCATTAGTATCAGCTTCCCATAATTTCTTGGCAAAAATTCTAACAGCCTCTTTTGCTACTGCTGTTTGACCCTCTTCCCCCTTATTGACATCATCAACAAAACGGGACAAAAGGCCATGTACACTCTCCTGTGTCAACTCTAGATTGTTCATTTGACCTTCAATAATTTTAGTCCTAGTGTCAATTGTTGTGATCCTTTCTTGCATTGTTTGCTCCAGCAGGGTTATCCTCTTAGCGATTTTAGGATCCAGTACAGCAGGTTGAGGTGCAACATCAGGTGCAGCATGTCTATGTACCTCAGCAAGATTATCCAACTTTTGATGAATGGAAGCAAGTTGATCTTTCAAAAATTTCTCCTTCAGTGTGTTGGCCTGTTTGATTCCCCTCATATATTATGTTAGATCAGCAATAGTATACTGAGTAGATGTGTAGCTTGAAGCAACTGTCTCAGTGGACTTTCTATTGTTATCCACTAGATTCATCAGTTCTTCAAATCTTTGTTCATGTCTATCAAGTTGAGTTCTCAATTGTGTCATGTCAATCCTGACAGCCCTCAACTCGTCCAAGACATGTGCTGGTACTCCACCAGTCATTCCTCCAGTAGTTCCATCAGCAGGCTCTTCTACATTATATTGCTGCCTCTGATTGCTGATCAACAAGGCATAACTCATATCCCTTCCAGCAGGGTGAGGGCCTTGGTATTCTTCCAAGATAGGATCAATAGCAGGTTCTTCAATCACTGGTTCATCATCAGTAGATCCTTCCTCATCAATTTGAAATTCTTCATCACTGTAGTCATAGTCCAGCAGCTGCTCATCCTCATCAATAACAACAGTCTGTTGACTATCTTTCACTACAGTGGTCTTGTCTCCAGTAGGCTCCACTACAGCAGCCTCTTCAACAACAACAACAGGGGTTTCCTCCAAACCCAAAGTTTGTTCCAACCTTTGTCCAGGTGTTGTTTGTTCCTCAAAGAACTGCACCTCCTGTTCCAACTCGTGTCCAGTCTTTGTTTGTTCCTCAAAGAAACTGCACCTCTGTTCAACTCTTGGATCTGGTGCAATTTGTGCCAGAATAACTTGATCAGGGAATACGTCCATGTTTTCTTTTTGAAATTCCCCTATATCAGGAATCCTCCTTATAAAGTTTCCAGCCTTGGATAAAGTGTCTTCAGTGTCAATGCAGTCTTGATATTGACTTGAATCCTCTGAACTGTCACTAGGCTCACTGAGATCAGTAACTCTTTCTTCATCCAAATCAACATTCTATTGACCCTCAGGTTGTTCAACAGGTTCAACAACAAACAAATCATCTACCTCACCAACCAATCTATTTGCACCAATATCTATTCCTTCATTGATTTGTGCCTCCAGTTCATCTATGGTGAGGTTTTCCAAATCCTCATCCATTTGTCTATTCTGTTGTCTCTCAGTAGACTGTCCTGTACATGTAGACAGCCCTACAATTGGCTCATTAATCATTGCAGTCCCACATGTTTCTCTTGGACCTGATGGATGATTACCACCAGAATCAGATGATGATGATGAATCATCATTGTCATCTCTGGGGTCCCTAAACTTGATACCCTCCTCCTTCTGTTGTTCATCAAAGATATCCATCAATCTTGATTGTAGCAAAGAGGTATCAACTAGTTCCAGTAAACTTTCCACTCCCAACTTTTCAAAAGCCCATTCTTTATAGTCTGTCATAGGTTCTACAGCAGGCTTTTGTCTTTTGTAGAAACCAAATTTCCATTGAAAATAATCAGCCACTTGTTGGTGTTTAGGATCAACAAAATCCTCTTTCTTATTCTTCTCAAATCTTTCAAATGGCATGAATGACTGTCTGGGAGCAGTTTGTCCACTCTGCTGACCTCCAAAGTTCCCAACTAGCAGAGTCAGAGTTTCTTCAACAGATGCATGTAGGTCAGTAGGTTGCTCAGATTGTATGTTTGTTCCTACTACCTCCATCTGTAACACACTTGATTCCCCCTGACTTATATGCTCATCAGCAAACTGCTCTTCCCCCTGAACTATTAAAGGAATTGCAGGGTCTTGTACCAATGTTTCAGTTACCATAGCAGGTGAAGACTCAGTGGTTTGTTGTGGTTCTTCTACAAACTTTTCCACTTCCACAGCAGGTGTAGATTCAGTTGTTTGCTGTGGTTCTTCAACAAGTTGCTCAACAACAACTTATGCAGATTCAAAGAGGCTCAAGCGGCCTTAACAGTGAGGATTCTCAGAGCTTCAACAACGAGCTCGAATCATACAAAGAGATCTTTGTGATTTTGCAATAGATTGCTCAACAACAACCTTAACATCCTCAGTAGGCTTTATAATGGTTATAGGTTCAGCATCAATAGCCTCTCCTTCTTCTTCTACTCCTTCTTCTTCATGTTCCCTTTGAGCCTCCAAAATTTTCAATTGCCTCCTTTGCCATGTTTTTTCTTTTTGGCAATCTCTTTCATTCTTTTGGAAAGTGGATCATCTTCAAGATCAATAACTTTCCTTTTTCTACCAGTTTCTTTCTGTTGCTCCTTCAAAACTTGAAAGAATAGCTTCTTCTTCACTGCAAAGCGAGGTTCAAGAACCTCAATCTCTACTGGTCCCTGAGTGGACTCAGCAGTCTCTGCTGTTTGCTTTCTTGTCTTTCTAGGCTGTAATAACTCTGTTATTTTTCTAGTATCTGCATCCTTTCTTTTCTCAGTAGCCTTCTTTGGTGCAGCAGGTTTAACAACTTTCTTAATCTGCTCACCACCAGGAACACCATCATCTCCACCATTATCACTATCAGCAGCCTGATCAACACCTTGTTCATCATCATCTAGACCAGGGATAGGATAATCAAGCTCTTTCTTGTATCTGGATTTATTTAACTTTTTTGGTGCAACATCAGCAATTTCCAAATGATTCAGCAGGGCCTGAACCATTAATCCTAAGGGTAAGGCCTTGGATTTCCTTGGCCCTTCTTTTTCTTCCTTTGCAACCTTCTTCATATAGTGGATAAAGTATCTAGCCTAATCAAACTTCATACTTCTGCAAATAATCATCAGCAGTACGATTTTGGGTCCTGACAGAGTATCCATACTCCCAATGAGTCCTAAGATATTCTTTGCAATAATCTTGCTCAGTAGGTTTTACTCAAATCCAATGTGTTTCACATTCATGCCTAAACTTGAGTTAATGGCATTATTGGTCTTGATTTTGTCAACAAAATCTGTCTTTGACAATCCCATCTCCTCAGGATTTATTGGAGCATCTATTACTTTTGCAAAACCAAAAACTTCCCTCAATAGATTTGGGGAAACTTCAATCTCCTGAGCATTTACTGTGGTGGTGAATGCTTCTCTTCCTTGTCTTGTTACAATATTTCTCCAGAAACTAACAACATTTGTGTATGAGATTGTTCCAATCTTATGTTCAGCACATTCTCCAAACCTTCATATCTCTTTATTCTTCGACCAATATTGATAGCTAATTCTGTTTCATTAGCATCAACAACAAAACCTCTCACACTTTGGCTTGTTCCAATTTGAACATCATCCTTTTCGGCCATTGTTATAAGAAAAAGATGAATAAAATAACTTCTCAAATCTGTGTTCACACAGTCTAAATGCAGAGAGATAGCAGATTTAGAGTTGAGTGTATCTTCTGTGTAATAGGATATATATATATAGACAGATGCAGTTGAAACTGTCAGAACGTGTACAGTGCCATTAACCACGATTGAATCTGAGTGAATACGGTTTTAACACGTGGCCCATTACTTCTCCATAACATTTGTAACCGTTGGATCGTGTTAACTCTGGTTATGTAGGATAGAATAAATATCCCGCCTTTTAATTTTGACATTTATAAGTTTGACTGAGTAACGTTTCATTCAAGAAATTTTGTCATCGGCAAGGTTGGCTCAAGAAGACATCGACAAATATGCCTTTAGCCTGGCTCGACGGTGTAACTCACTTTGATCTTTGATTCTTTCTTGTATTGTTCAATTGATAATACAAGATGAAGTTTAATACCAATGACAGATCTGTCAAGTGAGCTCACCCAACATGAGAAAGACCAATCCCCTTGGCAACTTCATTTGCTCAATTGTCCAAAAATAAGTACATGGAATTGTTGATACCAATGACTAATCTGCTAAGTGAGCTCACCCAACATAGCAAAGACTAATACCCTTGGTGAATTCCAGTACCCTGCTGATTATCAGTCAACTTTAATAATTCCATGTTTAGTCCATAGTTTAGCAAATTTTTCACTATCTAGTGGTTTAGTGAATATATCAGCAAGTTGATCTTTAGTAGGGATGTAAAGAACCACCACATCTTTCTTTTCAACATGACCTCTTATAAAATGATGTCTTACATCAATATGCTTGGTTCTTGAGTGCAAAACAGGATTTTCTGTGATTGCTATTGCACTTGTGTTGTCACACATGATTGGAATTTCTCTTTCTTCAATTCCATAATCCCTTAATTGTTGTCTTAACCAAAGTACTTGTACAAAGAACTTCCAAAGAACAATATATTCGACCAAGTAGTGGAAGTTGATATTGAATTTTTTCTTGCTAAACCAGAAACCAGTCTATTTCCCATTAAGCGATGTGTTCTGTGGTGCTTTTTCTATCAATCTTGCATCCAGCATAATCAGAATCTGAGTAGGAATCTGAGTAGGATATAACCTTGAAACTTCCATCTTAGGAATACCATATCCCTACTCCCAAAGTCTCTTTTAGATATTTGAGAACTCTTTTGACTGCACCTAAATGACTTTCTTTAGTTTTTGATTGAAATCTTGCACAAACACCTACAGCAAAGGATATGTCAAGTCTGCTGGCAGTAAGGTACAGCAGACTGCCTATCATCCTTTTGTATAAAGTTTGATCAACATCTTTGCCTTCTTTATCTTCATCCAACCTGATGTTTGTACTTATTAGAGTTGATATTTTGGTGTTGTCTTCCATACCAAACTTCTTCAGTAACTCCTTGGTATACTTGGTTTGATGAATGAAGAATCCATCTTTCATCTGTTTAACTTGTAATCCCAAAAAGTAGTTCATTTCTCCCATGATACTCATTTGGAATTTACTCTTCATTAGATTTGAGAACTTCTCACATAACAATTCATTTTCAGAACCAAAGATTATCTCATCAACATAAATCTATACCAGCAGGGTGCTGTCCTTTTCATTGATTCTGAAAAGAGTCTTATCAATGGTGCCTTTTGTAAAACCATTGTCCACCAAGAATTGAGATAGAGTCTCATACCATTCTCTTGGTGCTTGTTTCAAACCATAAAGTGATTTATTGAGTCTATACACTTTATCTTCTTGATCTTTAATTAACTTCAAATCCAGGAGGTTGCTGAACAAAAACCTCCTCTTCTAGAATGCCATTCAAAAATGCCCTTTTGACATCCATTTGATATACCTTGAAGTTTTTATATGCAGCATGTGCCAAGAATAATCTGATAGCTTCCAATCTTGCAACAGGTGCATATGTTTCATCAAAATCTATTCCTTCTGCTTGAGAATAGCCTTTTGCAACTAGTCTGGCCTTATTCCTTACAATGATACCAGATTCATCAAGTTTATTTCTGTATACCCATTTAGTACCAATTATATTTGCATGATTAGGCCTTTCCACTAGTGTCCAAACTTGATTTCTTTCAAATTCATTCAATTCTTCTTGCATAGCAATTATCCAATCTGGATCTGAAATTGCTTCTTCAACAACTTTAGGTTCCACTTGAAATAGAAAACAAGTAAACATAGCTTCTAATTGTCTTCTAGTCCTTACACCTTGCTGTATGTTGCCAATAACTTGTTCAGCAGGGTGATCCCTCAACCATTGTGGATTCTCAAGTTAGATTGATTATCGTGAAACTCATCTTGATAGGTCTCTTTGTATATTCAACAGGGGGTTCAGCAGATCCTTGAACTGCTTCAGTTGTTGCATCAGTAGTATTTCCAGCAGGGGCAGAATCAGAAACCTTTAAGTTCTTGATCTTTCCAAAACTTCAACACAATCTAGATCAGTGACTTGTAGATTTTCAGCAGGGTCACCAGCTTCATCTTCCATACCAGTGAACTTAGGTTCATCAAACACAACATTGATTGTTTCTTCATGTTTCAGTGACCTTTTTTTCAGTACCCTGAATGCCTTGCTGACTGAAGAATATCCCAATAAAATTCCTTCATCTGATTTTGGTTGGAATGTCTTCAAATGTTCCTTATGATTTAAGATAAAACACTTGCTTCCAAAAGGATGGAAATGAGATATGTTTGGTTTTCTTCCATTCCAAATCTCATAAGGTGTCTTCAGCATCTTCTTGTTCACTGCTTTATTATCTGCTTTAGCCCAATCTTTCAAGTAGCAATGCTTCACAAATCATAGTTCTTCCTACTTCTTTTAAAGTTCTGTTTCTTCTTTCAGCAACCCTATTTTGCTGAGGTGTACCAGCAGCAGCAAGTTGATGAAGTACACCATTCTGTTCACAGTATTCTCTTATAAATTTATTGAGAAACTCAGTACCCTTGTCTGATCTTATTTTTACTACTGTCAAACTTTTCTCATTTTGTAATTTGTTCAAAAGTTCAGGAATCTTTTGGAGTGTTTCACTCTTCTTGTTCATAAATACCACCCATGTGTACCTTGAATAATCATCCACAACCACTAAGGTGTATTTATTTCCTGTAACACTTGTTGGTGTAACTGGTCCAAATAGATCCATATGCATCAGCTCCAAAACTCTATTAGTTGATTGCTTAGTCTTTGATTTGAAGCTTGAATTTGTCTGTTTACCTTGCTGACATGCATCACATATAGTATCCTTTTTGAATGTAATCTCAGGTAAACCAATCACCAGTTTCTTCTTCACCAACTGATTGATGTCATCAAAATTCAGATGATTCAGTTTCTTATGCCATAACCAATTAAGTTCTGACTTGGTATGCACAATCAGACATGTTTCTGGAACTGCAATAGACCAATTCACAACATACTTGTTTTGTTGTCTTCTACCAGCCAACACAACTTGATCACCTCTTTCACTAATGACAATACAGTTGTTTTTGTCAAAAGTGACCTTGTATCCCATGTCACAGAATTGTCCTATGCTCAGCAAGTTGTAGTCTAGTCCTTCCACATATGCAACATTTCTGATTGTTAGTCCATTCCTCACAAGTATGCCATATCCTCTTGTGTATCCAGGTGTATTCTTGTTGCCAAAATTCACCGTTGGACCATCCTTTGCCACATAGTTTGACAAACAGTGCTTATTCTTGTCATATGTCTGGAACATCCACTGTCAAAGTACCAGATACCCTACAAAACAAAGTTAATACATTTTAGGTACCCAAACCTGTTTGGGTCAATAATGGTCAGTGGTAAGCATGACCCCTGGCATGTTTCCATAAGGTCTTCTCCTAAAAGTGTCATACTTTTGGTTCATACATGTATTCTACACATCCATAAGGTCTAACAATTGGTTATGCAGGATTCACATATGTTTTCTGGCCTTTTGGTATGTAATCTTTGTTTGAAGTGATTTTGTTGTTAAGCATTAGCATAACCATTGGATTGTTTTTCTGTTAGAATGTATACTGCAATATGGAGCTGTTGAGGTCCTGCTTTGAGGCCTTGTATAGTCCTCTTTGAGTCCTCTCGCCGATTCCATTGCTTAGGTTTTACCCAGCAAAGATGGTTATACTTGTTGTTTCTAGCAGTAGGGACAGGAATATTCCAATAATCATCAGTAGGGAACCATCTACCTTTCCCCCTGAGATAAGTATCCATAGAATGATTAACATTTTTGGGTTTAGGATTCTTATCCTTGGAATATTTTTGGTTTTTCCCTTTTGTGGCCCAACAGACTTGGTAGCAGGTCTGCTATCAGTAGGTCTATAAGGCACAACAGTCCTATTTTTGGATTAATTCTTTTTATTAAGAGCTGTTGACTTCTTTGACTTCTGATTTTGCTTCTTTGAAGTATTCTCAGTAGGTTTTACTGCCTCAGCAACCCTTTTGGGAGTTGGATCTTGTGTAGGCACAAACTTAGGACCAATCCTGGTACTAGGTTCAGTGACCTTACTGGATCCACTGTGATTGGATTGTTGAGTTCCAAATCCAAGCCCTGTTCTATAACCATAAGGCTTTCCAGATTTGAATGCAGAGGAGGAACAAGATGGTTCAGCAGACTCAGAAACTACTGAATCTACAACAGGCTTATGCTGATTCTGTCTCACTACTTTTTCCTTCCTTTTGAGAATTATTAATTCAGCATTTAATCTATCAACTTCTAATTGAAGAGTTTCTTTTTCATCATTCACAATCTCATAACCAGATTGTATTATCCTCAGTTGATTAAGGATGGCATCCAAAGTTTCATCATTATCAGAATTTCTAGGATTTGAACCACAATTTCATTCACAATCACTTCCAGCAGGAGTGTTTATTGATACAGTCTCTGTTTCATCCATATTAGCCATCAAAGCATAATCTTCCATGTCAGTAACCAGTGCTGTGTCATCAGATTCGTTTCCCTTTTCTGACTCAACTTCATAACCTGATTCATCTTCAGCAACCATAGCCTTCTTGCATGTCATCTTTGTTGACTCTTGTTCTTCAATAGGTTTTGTTTTAACTCAGGACAGTCAGGTTTGAAGTGTCCTGGTTTCTTGCATTGGAAACACAAGTAATCATTGTCTTTCCTGGAATCATCCTTTTTCTTTTCACTGAATTTCTTAGTGAAATTCCTTGGAGACCTCTTTCCAGTCTTCATCATCCTGATTTTCTTGCTCAGTAGGGCAATCTGCTCTTGCATCTCATCCAGCAGATCATCTTGAGCTCCTGAAGTTTCTTCTTGATGTTTGGTAACCAATGCAGTTGTTTTTTGTTCTTCTTTTTCAGTGGTAGGAACCAATCTCTTGCTGAATTCATAAGCATTAAGATCTGAGAATAATTTGAAGGTATCCTCTTGATGTAACTTTCTCATTTCTTCTATTGCTGTGACTTTCATCTCCCAAACTTCTTTGTCAGGTAATGCTTCCATGATTTTTGAGTTGATTTCTTCTTTTGAATAACTTACACTCAGTAGGGTAAGTTCATCCAGGATAGCATTGAATCTTGATTCTATTTGCTCAATGGTTTCATTTGGTAACATTTTGAACTTTTGAAATCTCTTTTTGGCCACACTGATTTTATTCTTCTTGATAGCATCAGTGCCTTGACAGATTAACTGTATCTTGTCCAAAAGTTCCTTTGCAGTTTTGCAATCTTTCACCTTCATATACATATTGCTATCCAGAATTCTGTATATGATATCAATGGCAATATTGTTAAGATTTCTCTCTATCTATCTTCAGCATTCCATTCTCTTTTTGGTTTTGGAATGTATTGTGTCTTATCTCCCACTGTTACTGATTTGGTAATCTCTAGTGGCCCATCAGTCAGTACTTCCATCATATCTTGCCTGTATTCGACGTTTATACTCATCAAATCTATCTAAAGAACACATCAACATAGTTCTAGAATACTGGTTGTTATCCATGATGCAAAGCTTTGAAAATCAGTAACTTGAAAAGTTTTCAAAGTATTTTCACAAGCACAACAAGTAGGATTACTTCAGAACAGAAGTCTGCTCCGATACCAATTGTTGGTCCCTTGAAAAGGCTTTGGTTAAGTTTAGAGGGGGGGTGAATAAACTTAACACTTAAACTTTTCGAGTTAACAAACTCAGCAACTTCAGCAGCCTGATGATACCTCAGTAGCCTGCTGACCTTCAGTAGTCTGCTGACTATTGAACTTACTGAATTTGTGCAGCGGAATTATATCAAAAATTAAGCCTTAATACTTGTTGTTAAATATGTTACTAATTATTACATACTCAGTAGTGTATGTGTGTGATTTCAGTTCTAGATTCAGTAGGTTGATGTGTGTAATAAATTAAATGCAGAATGTAAGTGCAGAAAGTAAGTAAGCAGATTTTATAGTGGTTCCAGGTGGTGTAATCCTGTCAGTCCACTCTTCTCATGTGATGTTGGAGGTAATTCACTAGAGATCTTTAATGTAGATGTTACAAAGATTCCTATGTTGCTTGTCCTTCACCAATAACTATAGCTTCACAAACTGAACACTTGGAACAAGTAGGATTGCTGCTCCAAAGTCTTCCACTGGTCCTTGAAGGGTAGGATTACCTCTTCACCAGCTCCACCACAAACAACAGTCTTTCACACCCAACAGATGCTTCACTGTCTTCAGTAGAATCTTGTAAAAGAAAGATTGAATCAAATAAATGATTCAGTTGCAGCAGCTTGATCAGGATGATATGATCAGCAGCTTGCAGTCTTCAAGTGTGTAAACTTGATGTAGCTTGAATGCAGATTACACTTGAAGATTTTCTCTAGATAAGTAGCCTTAAGCTTAGTTAGTTCAGCAGGGTGTTTTTCTTGATCAGAAAATGCAGCTCAGAATTATCTCTTGTTTTTCCTTAAATTTCATCATCTTTTTCTGAGTTAGAAGTCTTCTATTTATAGGTAGGAATGCTTGTGACTTATATTTGAAATTCAAATATAGCCATTCCGGTTTTTGTCCTATTTGACTTGCTTTTTCAGAATCGTTCATAGTATCGACACGGTCGATCGCTTTTTCACGTATCTGAGATAGTCCACCCTTTGACTTGTATCCATTGGATAAAGTCCTGAATCATCCCAACGTTCTTTTACTCTCTACCATTGATTTGTTTGATAAATCAGAGGTAGTTAGTTGTCCTTATCCTTGTTTTATTCCAATGTAATCTTGAATAAACCGAGGTATATGTATCAGCAGGTTTATGAGTCTCTTTGAAGTAAATATCGATAGAAGTGAACCATAATTTCTTTGTGTTTAAAACACAATGCAGCTTACTTCTTTTATCTAACTTTTATTTATGAAGTTAGATTACACCTTTTTGCATATAACTAAGTTCCAATCACCATCCAACTTATGGAACTTAGACCTTGTACACACGGTATATGTAATCAGTTTAGGTCATCACAGACTTCCCTAAATTCTGATTCCATATCCTTGACTTTAATCACTAATTTTGATCCCTTAGCCTTTATTAATCGAGTTTGAGCCTCCTCACCTTCAGTCTTCAAGAGGTTCCCGACTAGTCTCCGACCTAGCTACCCTCATCGATATAGACCATCTGGCGATATAAGTCGGTGACCACCATTACAAATGCTTGTTTGATCAAACCTATACAAAGATCAAACACTAATAAACCTATACATTTGATCTAGACATCTTTTTGCCTTTGCACTATAACAGCTAGTCTGGCACTCATCACTAAAACTCATAAATAAGTCCAACAGATTAAATCGAAATATGTGTCCAAAGAGTTCACGAGAACATAAGTCTGGCTGATATACACATCGACAAGCTTATCCTTATTATTCTGTGTTTAAGAACACTTCAACTTACTGTCTTTTATCTAACTTTTATTTATGAAGTTAGATTACACCTTTTTGCATATAACTAAGTTCCAATCACCACTTAACTTGTGGAACTTAGACCTTGTTCATAAGGTATATGTAATCAGTTTAGGTCATCGCAGACTTCCCTAAATTCTGATTCCATATCCTTGACTTTAATTACTAAGTTTGATCCCTTAGCCTTCAATTACTGAGCTTGACCCCTCAGCCTTGGGTCAAAAGAGGTTCTGATAAGTTCATCGACTTAGCTACCCTCTTGATCTAGACTAGTCTCTGTGATGTAAGTCAATGGACCTTTTCTGAGGCTTGTTTGATCAAACCTATAAAAATCAAACTCTAATAGGCTATACATTTGATCTAGACATCTTTTGCCTTTGCTATATAACATCTAGTCTGGCACTCATCACTAAAACTTAAAAATAAGTCCAACAATTTCCCTCTTTTTGGTGATGATGTCAATACCCTCCTTACAGCAAAGCAAAAAGATTAAAAACAAAAACAGAACAAATGTGGTCATATCTCATTATAAACAGTTGTTCAAGAGTATTACAGTCTAGATACAGCAAATGATAAAACATATAAAGTGTGTTGATCTACTGTGTTCTTTCTCTTTCTTCTCTTGCTTTCTCCACTTATTCTTGGTAAGCTCTTATCTCTCAGATCATTTCCAATCATTTTCAATCAGAGAGAAATAAATATGAGGATTCACTTGTTTCCACCAATGACATGCTTCAGGTAGAGTAAGATTAATCTGATGTACTCTAAAGCCTAAACGCATGTATACTTCTTTAAACTCATTAAGTGACTCCTTTGCATTAGTGGTATGCATACTCCTTCCACCTCTACTACCTCTTCCACCTCTACCACCTCTGTGTGTAGCCCTCAAGGCTTTAACTCTTGCTTCCCCAAAATTTTAGTCCAAGAAAAGAATTGAGTCCCTCATGAAAACCTTTATCATGATATGGTTATCTTTTGCTGTTGTAGACCATTTTGTATTCTTTTGCTGTTGTAGACCTTTTTGTAAACGTTTAAAAGCATTAGTATCATCTTCTCATCTTTTCTTGGCAAAGATTCTGGCAGCCGCTTTTGCTACTACTGTTTGGCTCTCTTCCCCCTTATTGACATCATCAACAAAACGGGACAGTATGACATGTACACACTCCTGTGTGAGCACTACGTTGTTCAGTTGACCCTCTATAATTTCAGTCCCAGTGTCAACAGCTGTGATCCTTCCTTGCAAAGTTTGCTCCAGTTGAGTTATCCTCTCAATAACCTTAGGATCCAGTACAGCAGGTTGCAGTGTTCCAGCAGATTCAGCCATAGCAGGCTTAGGTGACTCAGCAAGCTTGTCAAGTTTCTGATGAATGGATGCAAATTGTTCTTTCAGAAACTTGTCCTTATGTGTATTACCTTGTCCGATCCCCTTTACATCCAGAGCAAGGTCAGCAAGAGCATACTGAGTGGAGGTTATATTGGAGGCAACTGTTTCAGTGGTTCTTCCTCTATTCTCCACTAAGTTCAAGAAATCTTCAAATCTCTGCTCTTGCCTATCAAGTTGAGTTCTAAAATTTTCAATGTCATTTTTGACAGTCCTCAACTTATCCAAAACATGTGCTGGTACCCCATCAGGCATTCCTCCATCAGCTCCATCAGCAGGCTCTTCTACATTGTATTGTTGCCTCTATCTACTGATAACCAAAGCATAGCTCATATCCCTTCCAGCAGGGTTAGGTCCTTGGAATTCTTCAAGAATGGGATCAAGAGTAGGCTCTTCAAAAACCGGTACAAATGCCTGTTGTGGCTCATCAGCAATATTATGTTCTTCTTCAGGCATTTGAAACTCCTCATCACTGTAGTCTTAGTCCACCAGCTGCTCCTCCTCATCAATAACAACAGTCTGCTGACTATCTTTACCTTCTGTGATCTTGTCTCCAGTAGGCTCCACTACAGTAGCCTGTTCAACAACAGCAGCAGGGGATTCCTCAAAACCCAAAGATTGTTCCAACCTTTGTCCAGGTGCTGTTTGAGACTCAGCAACCTGTACCTCCTGTTCCAACCTTTGTCCAGGTGTTGTTTGTACTCAAGAACCTGCACTGTACCACCTGCTCCAAACTTTGTCCAGTCTTTGTTTGTACCTCAAACAACGTGTACCACCTGTGCCACAACAACTTGTTAAGGGAATACATCCATATTCTCTTTTTGAAATTCCCTAAGATCAGGAATCCTTCTTATAAAATTTGCAGCCCTGGTTAGAGTGTCCTCAGTGTCAATCTAGTCTTGATATTGAATGGAATCCTCGGAACCGACATCAGGCTCACTATGGTCGATATTTCTCTCATCATCCAAATCTACGACTCTTTGATCATCAATATGCTTAGCGAGTTCAACAACAAACAAGGTGTCTATCTCACCAACCATCTGTTAGGTGTAGTGTCCGAAAGACAATTTTTGTAATTGTTTTAATTAATAAATGATGATTTTATTATGCTTCTTATTTGCTTTGTGCTTATATAATATACACTACCATGCAAACCCTAAGTATATATCAGATGTAACCACTTAACTTTCGAGGTGTATGGAATGCACGAGAGGATTGAGTTAGTGGTGATATACTTAAATCATAGTCCGTGGTGAACTTAATCGAGTTTAGGGTCTCTTGATTAAAACACCAATAATGCGCCTTAACACCTTAGGGTGTGATAGTCTTATCGGTTTGTCGGTGCAGAGGGTACCTACGTGGGGCATTTATATATGATGGCATTCATATAGAAATTTGGACCGATTTAATCGAATTTCTCGATATAATTCCGTAATCAAGGAATCTTATTAAATCATTAGATGATCATATATGGATCAACCTTAATCTCGAGGTGATCTGTGGTACCGCTTGTCCCGGGGTAGTGTTTGATGTGTTAGTTACGGTTCACTTAAATATGTGTTCCAAGCCACTTCTCATTGGCACTATCTCCGGATGAGTGAGTAGTTCGATCTTCACGGACATGGAATCCATTCCTTCTGCTGGGAAGTAGAGAGGCGATCCCCTTATTTGTTAGCCTTAAGAAAGTGATCGATCGGCCGAGTTCACATTTGACTAATTAGCTACTAGTCGGATATGTGTACTAATTGATCATCAGGGGTTAATGGTAAATAAGGATAAGATATTCTCGAGTGCAGTTCACGGAGACTTCCTACCGAATGGGCGATCTATGGAGGGTTAATCCGTATGTAGTGATTATATCAATGGACACTTATTCACTCGATGGGTTGAGTATAAGTATACATCTATAATCGGTAGAGTTGATTCGGGTTTATGGTGGCGTAATCTCGGAATTAATAATTAATGTGTTTATTACATTCGATGAATAATTAATTATTAAAGCTACTGGTTATAGGTCCATGGTCCCCGATGTGGCTTCATAATTCGGACAAATAATCTTGATATTTGGGCCTCGAGATATAATTAATTGGTGGGCTAATTAATTGATATGCATGTATATTGTTTAGTTGAATTAAATAATATAATACACATAAAAGACATTTTATGTGGGCTTGAAACCCTAGAGAAATGGCGCCTCACCCTTTTTTATTATCATAAGAATTATTTTTTGTGATATGGAAAATAAAAGATATTCTTGTTATATGATTGGTTGGATGACTTGTTATTTGATTTCCTATTGGTCAATACATGTCACAATTAATCATTAAGGAAAATATCTTTTTATTTTGTTTAATTAATTATTTATTTAATTAATTAAAACTTGGAGGCCAAGGATTTACTCTCCTATAAAAGGAGAGTTATTCCAAGGAAATTGTATTGGCAATTTTTGAGTTTCACACCACAAATAAAGAGAGAAAATTTGTTCTTTCTTGTCTAGGGTTTTGTAGAAGAAAAACTCTAAGTTTTTCTTGAGTGTTGCATATCAAGGAGGCTTGAGTATCAAGAAGGGTGTCCACCAACCGCCGTTTGGAGAACACATCGGAAGATCAAGGCGTCTCTTCCTAATATTGGTAACTTGATTTTAACCCCCTTGTAGTTTGTTTAAGTCCTTTAATTATGCGTTATGTTATGTAAATCGTGATCCATCCGCTGCGTATAGATCTGACATAGTTAGATCTAAGAACCTGCATCCTTCATGTGGTATCGGAGCCAGGTTCCACGATTTATATAGTCATAATCGTAGTTAAACGATTTAAAGGAGTGGAATTGCATGTAGGTATTTTTTTTACTTATTTTATGCATTGATGTGATTAAAATTGTTATGGTTGAAGAGATGGATTGGGGTTGGCATCGTTTACCCGTTAGATCTATTGTAAACTCATATGAACGATGAAAATTCGTTCATATGAGTATAGGAAATTATGTAATTTATTTTTATTGCAATTTTAATTTCCAGAAAATAGATCTGTTTAGTAGCTGTTTAGATTTTTCGTTTTTCCCGTTGATCGAGCCGTTAAAAAGAAGATCCCTCCGGTCAAAATCAAGATTGGAAGTTGGTGAACAATCCCACAAAATTTGGCGTCGATCAGATTCCGTTTGGATGTCCGTTCGTTGCTGCAAAGAAGCTGCTGTAACAGAAAAACGCAGGATTCACAGAAACCCTATCTGTGACTTCCTCGAATTTCTGGGAGAGTTTCAACCGTTGAAACACAAATCCAACCGGTCAGATTTATAAATATGGAGTTTTGTACGTGGAATAAAAATTTCAGGTCGATCGGGTTTCATCTCGATTCCCGATCGTCAGTGGGAAGTCATTGATGCGCTGCTGTAAAAGTCAGATTCAGCAGCAAGTTGGGCGGCTCGCTGGAGAAGATTGACAAGTCAAAGCTCCGATCCAACCGTCCATCTTGAAGTCCGCAGAATGAAGATAAGATCTGGAAAGTTTCGTCCCGATCCGAGTTTGTTTGGTTTGCCGATCGTCGAAAATTTTGAACAGCTGCAGATTTTGTTAGAAAGTAGTAAACCCTAGTTAGGGTTTCGTTATTTATTTTCTAATAGGTTAGATACGGGGGTGCCAACGGTCCATCTTGATGTTTATTTTCCGCACTATACATGTTTAGATTGTATGAGTAGAACTGGAAAATTGCCATGACATGCATCATATCATGAATTCCACTCCATATGCATACATGTAGAAATTAATTCGAGGAATTAGTTAGGCATGTATAAAACACACGATTAGTTTTAATTAATTGTTTGATATTAATTAGAAACTAATTAGGGTAAAAACCGAGGAACACGGGTTTTTTCAATCGTCGAGGTTGGGTGATGGATTCTCGGTGAATCCCACTCTGCGAAAGCATAAGGAGTAAAATCCCGAAACCTCGTGGTTAAGGTGTTGGATTCTCGGTGAATTCCACCTTACCTAAGACGAGATTACGTTTTTGTTCCGTAGTGTCTACGTGAAAGTTTGATGTTTAAGAATTTGGATAATCACGGGCAAACAGGTTCGAAAGTGGATTAACCACGGTTGGGTGGTCAACAGTAGCTACGGCTCAATCGACTTCACCCTCCACGTGTGGCGTTTGCACGGGGGTCTGGCAATACTGAGCCATCCAAAGAGCCACTGCGGCTCGACGGAGCTCTTCTAGCCTTGACCCGTCCGACGGCCACATATGTTCTAACGAATAGGTCGGGTGGGCTAGCCCACATAACCGACAACATTCGGGCCTGTGATTTATCATTCCTTAATGTAACATCAAGTCCAAAAACGTGATCAGTAAACCCACCACTTTTTCAAAATATTGAGTGGGAGCGGGGAAGGCGACAGCCAACCCCACGGCCTCTACTATTGACACAAGCAACGTGAGAGAATGGTGACGCCTCGTGCCGGCCTGGGACCGGCCTCCCTAAGGAAGGCCTTCACCGCTATCAAAATTCAAGGCTTGGTCTCCGAAAGGATAGGATTTTGGGTACTCGCCGGGTCACTGACCGACCCTAAGGCGGCATACTCGGGGTCTACCTGAAAATCTGAAATAGTAGGTCACACTCATTATGGGTATTTTTTGGTAATACCTTGGCTGGAAAAGAAAGGTAATCGGGATTAAAGTTGGATGTTTGATTCCACTTTAATCATCGAGAGAAAGATCTCAATTTAGTCGTCACCTCTTTGACCTACCCTAAGGCGGCACTGAGGTGTGAGACTAAGTCCTTGGAACGGTAGGATAGACTATAAGTAATTAGTTTATAGTTCCTAAAATTTATTAGTAGTGTATGAGCTTGAATTTAATTTCTGTCATTTTACTTACTGACATCATGTCGTCTCGCATTTCTTTCTTTGTTAAATGATAAGTTGACCGGAAACAATTTTTCAAAGTGGAAAAGTAACCTCAACGTTGTTCTCGTCTTTGAGAATGTTCAACACACCTTGACTTCGGCTATTCCAGCACTTACCGCTCGATCTACTAAAACCGAAAAAGAAAATCGCGTAAGTGGGTGAGGCGAGATAATAAGGCGCGGGGCATCATGTTAGCCTCAATGTCGGAGATCATAAGGACCAAATGTGAGAACCTTGGCACCGCAAAAGAAATGATGCAAACACCTTGTTTCCATGTTCGGCTCACCTTTCGATCGGCCCGACATGAGGTCGTCAGGATGGTCATTACGCAAAGATGAGGAAGGGTCGATCGCTGACGGGTCATGTAATGAACATGATCAATTACTACCGATCTTTGAGACTCACGGTTCCAAGTTCGACGAAGTGACTCGGTGAGCATGATTCTCGAATCACTTGTCACTGATTTCTCCGATTCAAGACCAACTACGTCATGAACAAGCTTAAGTTTGACTTGACGCGTTGATAAATGAGCTGCAGATATTCGAGGGTTTCAGTCTAACAACCGGGCCCGAAGGGGAAAAGAAAGCTGAAGCCAATTTGGTCTGAGGCTAAGTCATCAAAAAAAGGGACAAAGGGAAAGCCGAAAGCCAAGCCTCGTGAAAAGAACGTAAATCAAAACCCATGAAGAAGAAAGGGAAAAAGGCAACTCCTTCCAAACCTAAAGGTAAGTGCTTTCACTGTGGAGAATTAGGGCATTGGCGCAAGCATTGCCCGAAACATCTCAAAGAGGTGAAGGAAGGAAAGGGCCAGGCAAACAAGGCGCAGGATAAGACAGGTAATTTACTTGTCTTGGAATCCTACAGTGTAGCTAAAGATGTATCAACTTGGATACTGGATTCTGGAGCTACTAACCATGTTTGTTCTTCTTTGCAGATCCTTAGTTCATATGAGGAGCTAGAGGAAGGGGCACAAGTGATGAGAGTTGGCAACGGGGCAGTGGTTTCAGCAAGAGCAGTGGGAGTAGTTAGTTTAATGTTTGGAAATAAAGTCCTAAAGTTGGACCATGTCTTTTATATTCCTCATTTTAGAAGAAATTTAATTTCAATGTCTGTTTTGCAAGAACAATTGTATTCTTTATCTATTGAGTATAATAAGATTGTTATTTCCAGAAATGGACGTGACTTATGTTCTGCAATGTTAGAAAACGGACTGTATGTCATTAAACCAACCGATACTCCACTGCTTAATACTGAAATGTTTAGAATAGCACATCAAAGTTACGCTAAAAGCGCGAAAGTTTCTCATGAAGATAAAACATATCTTTGGCACCTTAGGCTAGGTCATATTTCCTTGGAAAGAATCAAAAGACTGGCCAAAGACGGTCCCTTAAGTGAGTTATCTGTTGACTCGCTGCCAGTCTGCGAATCTTGCCTGGAGGGAAAAATGACTAAGCGTCCCTTCACGTCAAAGGGTAATAGGGCCAAAGAACCTCTAGAATTGATACATTCAGATCTGTGTGGTCCGATGAATGTACAGGCTAGAGGCGGATTTGAGTATTTTGTGACTTTCATTGACGACTACTCAAGATTCGGATATGTTTATCTACTGCACAGGAAATCTGAAGCTTTTGGAAAGTTTAAGGAATTCCAGGTAGAAGCCGAAAGGCAGTTGGGCAAGTCTTTGAAATGCCTTCGCTCTGATCGCGGAGGTGAGTACATGGATACTGATTTCACTGACTATCTTTTGGAACATGGGATTTGTTCCCAACGTTCTGCGCCTTAACGCCTCAAAGAAACGGAGTTGTTGAGCGGAGAAACAGACTTTAATTGACATGGTCGGATCCATGATGAGCTATGCGTCCTTTGCGATTTCTTTTTGGGGACATGCCTTAAAAAAAGCCGGTCCACATTCTAAATGTGGTGCCGTCAAAGTCTGTCGAGAAAACGCTTGAGTTATGGAGTGGGAGTAAACCTAGTTTGCGTCACTACCGTATATATGGGGTGTCCGGCACATGTTTGGTTGACAAGACTAGCAAATTGCAAGCACGCATTTAAAGTATGTCTGTTTGTAGGGTATGCAAAAGGGACACGAGGAGGTTTCTTCTATGATCCAGAAGATCAGAAGGTTATAGTTTCGACTAATGCCACTTTTCTCGAGGATCAGTACATGAAGGACTTCAAGCCTCGGAGCAAAGTTGTACTCGAGGAGTTACTTTCTGATGAAGTCAGACCACAGGTGACACCTAGTGTCACAAACAACACCATCGATACACTGCCGACTCTCGGCGGTCTAGACCACTCAGACGTACCACCAGAGTGGTTCGGCCACCAGTGCGGTACGGCATGCAACCAGAGGCAAATATCGCCATCTCTGATGGAGTGGAGGATGATCCATTGTCCTATCGCAGGCAATGAATGATTCGATAAGGACATGTGGGTTGAGGCGATGAATCGGGAGATGGAGTCGATGTACTCCAACTCGGTCACGGAGACTTGTGGATTGCCCCGAGGTGTACAACCCATAGGCGGTAAATGGATCTACAAGAGAAAGCGAGGAGTGGATGGAAAGGTTGAAACCTTTAAAGCTCGGCTAGTGGCGAAAGGCTACACACAGAGAGAGAGGGAATCGATTATGAAGAAACCTTTCCCCTGTGGCAATCTTGAAATCCATTCGGATCCTCCTCTCAATTCTTTGCATGTCTAGATTATGAGGTGCTGGTAGATGGATGTCAAGATGACCTTCCTAAACGGCTATCTTGACGAAGAAATATATATGCAGCAACCAGAAGGATTTGTCGAGAAAGGCCAAGAGCACAAGGTGTGCAAGTTGCTCAAATCCATTTATGGGTTAAAGCAAGCATCTCGGTCTTGGAATCATAGATTTGATGAAACAGTCAAGTCATATGGTTTCGAACAAAACTTTGATGAGCCTTGTGTATACAAGAAGGTCGTCAAAGATCAGGTGGTGTTCTTAGTATTGTATGTTGATGACATTCTGCTAATTGGACCCAATAAGGGGATGTTGTCAGATGTGAAAAATTGGTTATCCACGCAATTCCAAATGAAAGATTTGGGAGAGGCGAGTTATATTCTGGGGATCCAAGTTATACGGGATCGCAAGAATAAGATGTTGGCTTTGTCCCAAGCATCTTACATAGATAAGATGTTGTTGCGTTACAGCATGATGAATGCGAAGAAGGGTTTCCTACCTACCCGTCACGGCATTCAACTCTCTAAGAAGCAGTCTCCACAGACTCCTGAGGAAATTGAGAGTATGGGACGAATACCATATGCTTCGGCTGTTGGTAGTCTGATGTACGCTATGTTGTGTACTAGACCAGACATCTGTTATGGCGTGGGTTTGGTCAGCCGTTTTCAGTCCAATCCAGGTATGGAACATTGGACGGCAGTGAAGAATCTCCTCAAGTATCTTAAGAGAACGAGGAATTATATGCTTGTATATTCGGGTGCGAACCTGGATATAGCAGGGTACACTGATTCTGACTTTCAGTCAGATAAGGATGATCGTAAATCGACATCAGGCTCAGTGTATACTCTGGGAGGCGGAGCAATAGTCTGGAGAAGCGTCAAGCAATCCAGTACGGCCGACTCAACTATGGAAGCCGAATACATAGCAGCCTCTGAGGCAGCTAAGGAAGCGGTATGGCTCAAGAAGTTCCTGGGAGATTTAGGAGTAATCCCAAATCCAGAAAGTCCGATACGTCTCTACTGTGACAACAACGGGGCCGTGTCGAATTCCAGAGAACCCCGAAGTCACCAAAAGTCAAAGCATATAGAGAGAAAGTACCACTTGATCAGAGAGATTGCTCAAAGAGGAGACATTTCCGTCACGAAAATCCCCTCAGCCGACAACCTTGCTGATCCGTTTACAAAGACGCTTTCCATTGAGGTCTTTAACAGGCACTTGGAAAATATGGGTATTCGAGACATGAGTCATTTGCTTTAGAGCAAGTGGGAGATGTAGTTCTAGCTGTAATAGTTAAGGGGTGTGCTCTAAAACAATTATTACTTGTCGTTCGTGTAATAACCCAAAGATTGTTCCAACCTTTGTCCAGGTGCTGTTTGAGACTCAGCAACCTGTACCTCCTGTTCCAACCTTTGTCCAGGTGTTGTTTGTACCTCAGCAACCTGTACCACCTATTCCAAACTTTGTCCAGGTGCTGTTTGTACCTCAGCAACGTGTACCACCTGTGCCACAACAACTTGTTAAGGGAATACATCCATATTCTCTTTTTGAAATTCCCTAAGATCAGGAATCCTTCTTATAAAATTTGCAGCCCTGGTTAGAGTGTCCTCAGTGTCAATCTAGTCTTGATATTGAATGGAATCCTCAGAACTGACATCAGGCTCACTATGGTCAGTATTCCTCTCATCATCCAAATCTACAGCCTGCTGATCATCAATATGCTTAGCAGGTTCAACAACAAACAAGGTGTCTATCTCACCAACCATCTGTTAGGTGTAGTGCCCGAAAGACAATTTTTGTAATTGTTTTAATTAATAAATGACAGATTTTATTATGCTTCTTATTTGCTTTGTGCTTATATAATATACACTACTGCAAACCCTAAGTATATCAGTATGTAACCACTTAACTCAGTGTATGGAATGCACGAGAGGATTGAGTTAGTGGTGATATACTTAAATCTGATAGTCCGTGGTGAACTTAATCGAGTTTAGGGTCTCTTGATTAAAACACCAATAATGCGCCTGAACACCTTAGGGTGTGATAGTCTTATCCGGATTTATCGGTAGAGAGGTACTCACGTGGGGCATTTATATATGATGGCATTCATATAGAAATTGGACCGATTTAATCTGAATTTCTCGATATAATTCCGTAATCAAGGAATCTTATTAAATCAATAGATGATCATATATGGATCAACCTTAATCCTGAGGTGATCACAGGGTACTGCTTGTCCCGGGGTAGTGTTTGATGTGTTAGTTACGGTTCACTTAAATATGTGTTCCAAGCCACTTCTCATTGGCACTATCTCCAGATGAGTGAGTAGTTCTGATCTTCACAGACATGGAATCCATTCCTTCCTGCGGGAAGTAGAGAGACAGTCCCCTTATTTGTTAGCCTTAAGAAAGTGATCGATCGGCCGAGTTCACATTTGACTAATTAGCTACTAGTCAGATATGTGTACTAATTGATCATCAGGGGGTTAATGGTAAATAAGGATAAGATATTCTCGAGTGCAGTTCACGGAGACTTCCTACTCAGAATGGACAGTCTATGGAGGGTTAATCCGTATGTAGTGATTATATCAATGGACACTTATTCACTCGATGGGTTGAGTATAAGTATACATCTATAATCGGTAGAGTTCAGTTTCGGGTTTATGGTGGCGTAATCTCGGAATTAATAATTAATGTGTTTATTCTGTTCGATGAATAATTAATTATTAGAGCTAATGGTTATAGGTCCATGGTCCCTGATTTGGCTTCTATAATTCAGACAAATAATCTTGATATTTGGGCCTCAGATATAATTAATTGGCTGGGCTAATTAATTGATATGCATGTATATTGTTTAGTTGGACTAAATAATATAATACACATAAAAGACATTTTATGTGGGCTTGGAAACCCTAGAGAAATGGCGCCTCACCCTTTTTTATTATCATAAGAATTATTTTTTGTGATATGGAAAATAAAAGATATTCTTGTTATATGATTGGTTGGATGACTTGTTATTTGATTTCCTATTGGTCAATACATGTCACAATTAATCATTAAGGAAAATATCTTTTTATTTTGTTTAATTAATTATTTATTTAATTAATTAAAACTTGGAGGCCAAGGATTTACTCTCCTATAAAAGGAGAGTTATTCCAAGGGAAATTGTATTGGCAATTTTCGAGTTTCACACCACAAATAAAGAGAGAAAATTTGTTCTTTCTTGTCTAGGGTTTTGTAGAAGAAAAACTCTAAGTTTTTCTTGAGTGTTGCATATCAAGGAGGCTTGAGTATCAAGAAGGGTGTCCACCAACCGCCGTTTGGAGAACACATCGGAAGATCAAGGCGTCTCTTCCTAATATTGGTAACTTGATTTTAACCCCCTTGTAGTTTGTTTAAGTCCTTTAATTATGCGTTATGTTATGTAAATCGTGATCCATCCGCTGCGTATAGATCTGACATAGTTAGATCTAAGAACCTGCATCCTTCACCATCCTGTTTGCACCAATGTCTATTCCCTCATTGATTTGTGCCTCTATATCATCCAAGGTGAGATTTTCCACATCCTCATCCATTTGTTCAGTTTTTTGTCTCTCGAAGAACTCGCCCAAAGACATCGATGATTGCTCCACTCTTGGTTCAATTATCACAAATAGTTCCACTTTGGTTCCTCCCGGACTAGAGGATAATCACCTCTAGAATCGATGATGAATCATCAGCATCGATTCATCTCTGGGGTCTCTGAAATTGATACCCTCCTCCTTCTATTGTTCATCAAACAGATCCATTAACCTTGATTGCAATAAGGAGGTATCAACAAAATCCAGCAAATTTTCCACTCCCAACATCTTAAAAGCCCATTCTTCAAAATCTGTCATTGGTTCTGCAGCTGGCTTTTGTCTCTTATAGAATCCAAACTTCCACTGAAAATAGTTTGCAACCAGTAGAAGTTTAGGATCAAAAAATCCTTCATTTTTCTTCTTCTCATGTCTCTCAAAAGGCATGGTTGGTTTTCTGGGAGCTGTTGCAGTACCTTGCTGACCTCCAAAGGTCTCAACAAGTAAACTTGGAGTTTCTTCCACAGATGCTTATTGGTCAGTAGGTTGCTCAGGTTGTATGTTAGTCCCTACTACCTCCATCTGTACCATACTTGGTTCCCCCTGACTTATATGCTCATCGGCCAGGTTAGCAACATATTGCTCTCCCCCGAACTATTGCAGGACTTGCAGAGGTCTTGTACCAACTTTTCCACTTCCACAAGAGGTGTAGACTCATGAGCTTTGTCGTGGTTCTTGTACAAGTTGCTCAACAACAACTTGTGCAATTTCAGATTGGCTCAAGGCCTTTCTTGGGAGGATTCAACAACTTCAACAAAGAGGCTCAATTCCAAAGATCTGCTATGATTCTTGATGGGTTGTTCAATAACAACCTCTGCATCCTCAGTAGGCTTAATAATTGTTAAGGGCTCAGCCTCAATAGCCTCTCCTACTTCTTCTTCTTCTTCTTGTTGCCTTAGAGCCTCCAATGTTTTCAATTGCTTTCCTTTGCCATGTTTCCTTTTCTTGGAAATTTCCTTCATTCTTTTGGAACGATCTTCTGTTTCAATTTCAGCAGCTTTCCTATTTTTACTTGCTTCCTTATGTTGCTCCTTCAAGATTTCAGCAACAGTCTTCTTTGCAACTATAGGGTCAGTAACCTCAATCTCTACTGGACCCTCAGTAGACTCAGCAGTCTTAGCTTTTTGCTTCCTTGTCTTTCTAGGCTTTAATAATTCATTAATTTTGCTTGTGTCAGAAGCCTTTCTCTTTTCAGTGACCTTCTTGAGTGCAGCAGGTTTAACAACTTTCTTAACCTGCTCATCACCAACATTATCATCTCCATCATTACCATCACTGTCAGTAGCCTCATCATCTACATCTTTATCATCATCCAGACCAGGGATAGGAGTACCAACTTCTGGCTTGAATCTGGATTTGTTAATCTTTTCAGATAAAACATCAGGTATCTAAAAATGTTTCAGCAGGGTTTGAACCATTAGACCTAAAGGCTTGACCTTGGACTTCCTTGTACCATATCTATCTTCAATACACATTTTCTTCATGTAGTGTATGAAGAATCCAGCCCAATCAAACTCCATACTTCTGCAGATGATGATCAGCAGGTCTATTTGAATCCAGACAGTGTATCTAGGCTTCCAACAAATCCTAAAATGGTTTTGGCAATCAATTTGCTCAGCAGGTTGTACTCAAAACCAATATACTTATCATTAATGCCTAGATTTGAAGCAATTATATCATCTATTTTTATTGAATCCACAAACATCATTCTTGGTAGATTCATTGCTTCTGGATTGGTGGGAGCATTGTTTCCAGGTGCAAATCCAAATACCTCTCTCAGTAGGTCTGAAGATATTTTGATTTCTCTTCCATTAACAGTTGTAGTGAACACCTCTCTACCTTCATGTGTGACAATGTTCTTCCAGAATTCCAACACATTGACATAAGAAATTCTTTCCAGTCTTCTGTTGATAACAAATTCTAACCCAGAAAACCATCTGATTCTTCATCCAATATTAATGGCTAACTCAGTGGAGTTACAGTCAGTAACATATCCTCTTACACTCTGACTGGTTCCAATATGAACCTCATCCTTCTTTGACAATGTTGTAAGAAAAAAGATGAAGAAGATATCTCTCAAATCTGTGTTCACACAGTGTATATGCAGAGAAAATCAATCTGAGATTTTTGTGAGTAGCCTCTGTAAATAGGTCTGTATATATATAGACAGATATGGTTGAAACTGTCAGAACACGATTAAATTTGAGTGAATGCTGTTTTGACACGTGGCCCATTACTTCTCCATAATGTTTTATAACCGTTCGATCGTGTTAACTGTGGTTATAAGGATAGAATAAATATCCCGCCATTTGCTTTTTGACTTTAGTAAGCTTGACTGTGTAACGTTTCCTTCAAAGACCTTGTCATGATGGAGACTTGGCTCACCGCTTGTCGATAGAGAAGTCTCGTGAGCTGGCCGATAGAGTCACTCTGCTGATGTTTAATTCCTTTTGTATTGTCCAATTGATAATACAAGATGAAGTTTAATACCAATGACTGATTTGTCAAGTGAGCTCATCCAACATGACAAAGACCAATCCACTTGGCAACTTCACTTGCTCAACTGTCCAATCATAAGTACTTGGCATTGTTGATGCCAATGACTAATCTGTTAGGTGTAATGCCCGAAAGACAATTTTGTAATTGTTTTATTTAATAAATGAAATGATATTATTATTCATATTTATTATTCTCATATTCACTGATGTGACAATAGTATTTACACTACAGAAAATCCTAAAGTATATCGTTTATATAATTACTTAACTCAGCATATGGGATATACACGGGAGGATTGAGTTAGTGAAGATGTACTTAAAATACAATTAGCCCGTGTAGTGAAGTTAATCGAGAGTATCGGGTATCTCCTTTAACGTGCTATTAATGCGCGTAACACAATAGGTGTGATTGGCTTATCCGGACTTTCGGTTAAGAGAATCGATGGGGCATTTATATATGATAGATATATCATATAAGTGAGTGACCGATTTGATTAGAGTTCACGATATAATTCCGTAATAGAAGTCTTATCAAATCAATCGATGATCATATTTATGGATATATCTTAATCTCGAGGTGATCATAGTCAACTGCTTGAATCAGTATGAGGTTTGACATGACGGTTAAGGATTACACTGAGTCTGTGATCTGAATTACCCCATCTTGGCATTGTACTGGATTGAGTGAGTAGTCTGTGTTATCATAGATACATAATAAATTCCTTCCATTTATGGAAGTAGATAGACGATTCCTTTATTTGTTAATCCTAGAAACTCGATTGATAAATGCGAGTTCATATTACAATCGATTAGCTACCGGTGAGTTGTATGAATTAATTGATCACTAGGGGTTAATGGTAAATAAGGATAAGAGGTTCTAAAAGGGTTAACCGTAACTTCCCGATTTAGAATGAGCGATCTATGGAGGATTAATCCATATGTAATGATTATATCAATGGACGCTTATTATCATTCTCGTGATGAGATAAATATAATCTCATAATCGGAGGAGTGTAGTCACGGGATTATGGTGGCATATTCCTGTGATTGATTTATCGAATATAATTATTCTGTTCGTAAGATAATTATTTATTTGATTTATCGGAGCCGCTGATTATTAGTCCATGGTCCCCGACGTGCCTCCAATATAGCATAGCTATTCTCGGACATCGAATCCTAATAATATTAATTTAGTTCTTATTAGAATTTAATTAAAACGATATGTGAATTAATTGTTTAGTGGACTATTAAATTAGTTGGGCTAAATAATTAAATATGTGAAAAAGACATTTTTCATAATCTTGGCCCAATTTAGTGTGTGTAGTGGAAATTATTGTGACTAGCTCACAAGGGATAATTTTCGGCCCCAAGGCTTGTCTTAGTGAATAAGAAATTGTTTTTTTGTGGATTAATAAGACATGTGCACAAAATATTTATTGGATAAATATTTTATGGAAAAAAAAATAAAGATAAAGATTATTCTAGATTTGTTCTAGGATATTCTTGGATTATCTTTTATTTATTGGATTTATTTATTTGTAAAATAAAATCTTTGGAGGACAAGGATTACTCCTCTATATAAAGAGAGTTCTCCCAAGCCTAAAACTACACACAAATTTCGACTTTCATCTCTTAGAGAGAGAAAGGAAAAAATTCGGCCAAGGGGTGAGAGAGGAAGATCTTGGAGATTTTCCAGGTAGCATATCGGGATGATTCGAGACGAGGATTTCCTTCCACCGGGAGTTGCTCGGATCACACGTGCGGAAGATTGAGGTGCTCTTCACACCATCTTTTTTTCTTCCTATTGCGGTTCTTCTACTTGGATTTTGAGATCCAAGAGGTATGTTCTACAACCCCCTTATAGAGCAGGTCTAGTTATTTTATTATGTGTAAATTATAAATCTAGATCCTTAAATCGCTTCCGTTGCGGATGGTATTACTAACAATGGTATCAGTCGCCTGGTGATCTATATTTATACGTATAAAATATTAGATCTAAGAGTGGAAAACATGTAGTTTTTGTGTCCCAATTTTTTTTTCTTGGGGCCGATGCATGCATTTTTTTTTTAATGTTGCGATTGTTGTGGTTTGAAGAGAAGGATTGGGTTGGTACTGTTTACTCGTTAGATCTATTGTAAGCTCTCTCGATTTAGATCGTTTGAGCATAGAATTGATGTAAAAGTTGTTGTTTTTTTTTGTTTTTTCGGCTATTTTAAATTTTTTTAGTAATTCCGGAAAAACGACGAAGAACAATGATGAACACGAGATGAAGACGGAACTCGAGGTATGAATAGGAGTCGGGGCGGAAAATTTTTTTTGTTATTTTTTTTGCACCACACGGCTAGGGCTTGATTTTTTTTTTATCAAACCCTAATTTTTTTATAAAACCGGCATTCTTTGGAAAAAAATTAATTTTTTTTTCTAGAATAAAAATACAGCAGGATTTTAATTAAAAAAAAGATTTTATTTTATTTTATAAAATAAAGGCCCCTTCTCCTTTCGGGTTCGCGGTTCGTCGTTCAAGGCTCAAATATCGAAGACACGAAGACAAAAAGTTGTAATTTACTGCTTTCCTAAGATAGATTAGATACGGGGGTACCAACGATCCATCTCGGTGTTTAAATTTTCTGAAATTTATTTTTTATGTGTTTGATCATAAAATAGATATAAAATTGGAATTGCCACTCCATGCATCATATCATAAATCCACTCCATGCATCATATCATAAATCCACTCCATGCATACATGTAGAATTTTAATTTTGGTAATTAAAATAGGCATGTATAAAAAACTCGCGTAATTAGTTGAAATTTAATTAATACGTGGTAATTAATTAATTTAGTAACTAATTAAAGATCCGAGGACGGGTTATGAAATCGTTAAGCCTTTCGGTGTGTGTTCTCGGTGAACCGCCGTAAAAGCCCAAACGAGATCACGTTTTTGATTCGTAGTGTCTACGAGATTGAATGATGGTAAAAGAACATTAAATCTTGGATAAAAAATGGTTCGCCTATAGGTTGGGTGGTCAACTGAGCTTCGCTCGACCGTCTTAACCCTCCTAGTATGATGTATGCACGGGGGTCTGGCAAGATTAAGCTACAACGGCAAACAGATGGGTGATTCCTTCTTATCTCAATGGGGCTTTCTTGACCCGATTTCATCCAACTGTCACATATGTTCCAACGAATATGACGGGTAGGCTTGCCTACGTTACCGACACCATTCGGAATCCTTGATTTGATGTGCTTTTATGTTAACATCAAAAAGACGTGGTTAGTTAACTTCCCACCACTTCCAAAATATTGAGTGGGAGCGGGGGAGGCGACAGCCAACCCCACGGCCTCTAATATAGATACAAGCAAGTGAGAGAAGGGTGACGCCTCACGGCGCTTTGATTTCTTCCCCCTACGGATGGTGTTCACCCCTATCAACATTCGTGGCTTGGTCTCTGAAAGGATAGGATTTCCAGGTACTCGTCGAGTCAATGACCTATCCTACGACGGCACACTCGGGGCGTACCTAAGAGATCCGATATAGTAGGTCACACTCATCAAGGGTATTCTTGATAATATCTAGGCTAAAAAAGGAAGGTAGTCATTGAATAAAGGGATGTTCGATTCTCGTGGGATGTTCGATTCTCACAAGTTATTCATTGATGAGATTGTCTCGATTTAACCGTCATCTCTTTGACCTACCCTACGGCGGCACTGAGATGCGAGGTTAAAACCTTGGAATGGTAGAGTAGACTTAATTTTAGTTTACAATTCCTAAAATAAACGTATATAGTAGTGTTAAACTTGAATTAATATATGTCTTTTTATTTTCAGCAAAAATGTCTGCTTTACTGTCTGAAAAATTATCGGGAAAGAACTTTAAGAAATGGAATAGTAATCTAAACGTGGTACTCACATACGAGAATGTGCAATATGTACTCACTTCTGAATGCCCTACTTTCAAACACTCAGATTGATTTTCTCTGCGTATACACCGTGTGAACACAGATTGTAAGCTATCTTCTTCATCTTTTTCTTAAACAATGGTGGATAAGGATGATTTTCACATCAGAACAAGTCAAAGTGTGCGAGGCTTTGTTGTTGATGCTAACAAAACAGAATTAGCTATCAATATTTGTCGTAGAATCAGGAGATGTGAAGGTTTGGAAAATGTGCTCAATATAAGATTGGAAAGAATATCATATACAAATGTTGTTAGTTTCTGGAGAAACATTGTGATAAGAGACAATAGAGAGGCATTTACTACAACGGTGAATAGTCAGGAGATTGAAGTTTCCTCAAACCTGCTGAGGGAAACTTTTGGTTTTGCACCAGTAATCGATGCTCCAACCAATCCTGAGGATATGGGACTCTCAAAACTGGATTTTGTTGACAGAATCAAGACTAATGATGCCAGCAAATCAACACTGGGCATCAATGTGAAGTATATAGGGATGGAGTACAACCTGCTGAGCAAGATTATTGCAAAGAACATCTTAGGACTCAGTGGAAGCCTGGATACCTTATCAGGACCCAAAATAGAAATGTTTATGATCATCTACAGAAGAATGAATTTTGATTGGGCTGGATTCTTTGTCCACTACATGAAGAAAGTGCTAATAGAAGAAAGGGAAGAGACAAGGAAATCCAAGGCTTTACCTTTGGGATTGTTGGTTCAGGCCCTACTGAATCATTTGGGAATTGCTGATATTGCACCTGAAAAGTTAAATAAATCCAGATACAAGAAAGAGATAGACTATCTCATCCCTGGTTTGTATGATGATGAAGATGCGGATGCTGAGGCTACACAAAGTGATAATGATGGTGGAGATGATGATTCTGGTGGTGAGCAGATTATGAAATTGGCTAAGTCTGATGCACCTAAAAAGACTATTGAGAAGAGAAAGGCTTCTGACACAAGAAAGATAACTGAAATGTTAAAGCCTAGAAAGATAAGGAAGCAAACTGTAGAGACTGCTGAGTCTGCTGAGGGTCCAGCTGAAATTGAAGTAACTGACCCTGCTATAGTTGCACAGAAGAAGTCTGTTGCTGATTTTTTTGAAGGAGCAATAGAAAGAATTCAGTAGAAAGAGGAAGGCTATTGAGATTGAAATAGAGCAGCTTTACAAGAGGATGAAGGAAATTGCTAAGAAAAAGAAACATGGAAAGGGGAAGCAGTTAAGGATTCTAGAGGCTCAAAGAGAAGAAGGGGAAGAAGAGGCTATTGAGGCTAAGCCACTAACAACTATTAAGCCTACTACGATAGTAGAGGTTGTTGTTGAACAACCTACTGGAGAATCACAAACAGATCACATAAATCGCTACTGTTGTAGAAGTTGTTGAATCCTCCCCTGTAAAGGCTGCTGAGCCTACTAAAGCTGCAGAAGTTGTTGTTGAGCAACTTCCTAAAGAACCACAGCAATATACTGAGTCTGCACTTGCTGTGGAAGTTGAAAAGTTGGTACAAGACCCTGCAAGTTCTGCAATAGTTCAGGGGGAAGAACAATCTACTACTAACCCTGCGGATGAGCATGTTAGTCAGGGGGGAACCAAGTGTGGAGCAGATGGAGGTGGTAGGTACAAATTTATAATCTGAGCAACCTACTGACCTAGAAGCATCTGTTGAAGAAACTCTTAACTTACTTGTTGAGACCTTTGGAGGTCAGCAAGGTACTCAAACTGCTCCCAAAAGGCCAACCATACCATTTGAAAGGAAGGAGAAGAAGAAGAAAGAAGGATTTGTTGATCTACTGGTTGCAAACTACTTTCAATGGAAGTTTGGATTCTATAAAAGACAAAATCCAGCTGCAGAACCAATGACAGATTTTGAGGAATAGGCTTTTGAGAAGTTGGGAGTGGAGAATTTACTTGATCTGGTTGATACCTCTTTGTTGGAAGCAAGATTGATGGATCTCTTTGATGAGCAAAAGAAGGAAGAGGGTATCAAGTTCAGAGAACCTAGAGATGAATCAGACAATGAAGACTCTTCATTATCTGAGTCTGGTGATGATCATCCCTCTGGTCCAGGAGGAGTCAGTGGAACTGATTTATTAAATGAATCAAGTATACAACAGCCCACTGATACTGGTAGATCTGCTGAGGGCCAGAGACTAGTCAAATGGAGAAAGATCTGGTGGATCTTACCATGGATGATCTGGAGGCACAAATCAATGAGGTATACATATTGGTGCAAATAAATTTGGTTGGTGAGATAGACATCGTCTTCTTGAAGAATCTGCTGCAGACATACCGATGATCGCAGATCGATGATTTGGATGAAGAGAGGGTTACTGATCATAGTGAGCCTGATGTCAGTTCTGAGGATTCAGCTCAATATCAAACATGGATTGATACTCAGGATACTCTATCCAAAACTGCAAATTTTCTTCGAAGGATTGCTGATGTTAGGGAATTTCAAAGAGATAATATGGTTGAATTCTATACAATTCTTGTATAGAGAGTGCTGATCACTGAAGAACAAACAGTGGTAGCACAGAGACTGGATATGGTGATGGGATTTGAAGGATCACCATTGATTGTTGAGGAGGTTCAGCCGCTTTGAGGATCGACAAAGACTGAACAAAGATTGGAAGCTGGTGTACAAAGTTTTTGGGGTTCAAACAAAGACTGGACACAAAGTTGGAACTAGAAATGGGTTTGGAGGAAACCCCTACTGTTGTTGAAGAACAGGCTGATGTAGTAGAGCCTGCTGGAGGAAAGGTCACTGAAGGGAAAAATAGTCAGCAGATTGTTGTTATTGATGAAGATGAACAGCTGCTGGACTATGACTACAGTGATGAGGAGTTTCAAGTGCCTAAGGAAGAACCTATAGATGATGAACCACCACATGCATTTGTACATATTTTTTAGGAAACCCGCCTGGATCTTATATTCTGGAGGACTTTCAAGGACCTAACCTCTTTGGAAGGATATGAGCCGGGCCATGGTTGTCGCTAGAAAAAGGGCACAATATCATGTAGAGGAACATCTTGATGAGTCTCGCTGGACATATGCATTTGGAGGAATGGCTAGTGGAGTACCAAAGACTGATTGTGGATGAGTTGAGGGTCACAGGAGTGACATTACAAGATTAGGAACTCAACTTGATGTGCAAGAGCAGAGGTTTGAAGACTTGATAATTTTAGTGTAGAATAGAGGAAGAACTACTGAAACTGTTGCTTCCAATATTACTTCAACTCAGTATGCTCTTGCTGACCTTGCTCAAGATATGAGAGGGATTAAACAAGGCAATACACTGAAGGACAAGTTTCTAAAAGACCAATTTGAATCCATTCACCAGAGACTTGACAAGCTTGGTGATGCACCTAAGCCTGATGTGGCTGAGCCTGCTAGAACACTTAACCTTGCTGGATCGGATCCTAAGTTTACTGAGAGGATCAATTTACTGGAGCAAACAATGTAAGAATGAATCACAACAGTTGGCACTAGAACAGAAATTATGAAGGGTCAACTGAACAATCTAGTGATCACACAGGAGAGTGTTCATGGCCTACTGTCTCGTTTTATTGATGATGTCAATAAGGGGGAAGAGAGCCAAACATCAGTAGCAAAAGAGGCTGCTAGGATTTTTGCAAAGAAGAGATGGGAAGCTGACACCAATGCTTTCAGAGAACCTGCACCTGGCAGACTTCCACTTACTGATGATCTTCTCAGAGAATATAAGAAGCTGTACAACAACAAGAGAAGACCTTACCATGACAAGGGTTTCCATGAGGGACTAAATTCCTTTATGGGACTTAAGTTTTGGGAAGCAAGGGTTAAAGCTTTAAGATATGCATATAGAGGTGGAAGAGGTGGAAGAAGTCTTCCTACCACCAATGCAAAGGAATCACTGAATGAATTCAAAGAAGTATGCATGCGTTTAGGCTTTAGAGTACATCAGATTAATCTTACTCTACTTGAGGCATGGAAATGGTGGAAAGAAGTGAATCCTCACATTGATTTCTCTCTTATTGAAAATGAATGGATGAGACAAATGGTTAGAGAAATAAGAGCATATCATGAGCAGCTAGAGAAGGAAAGATAAGAAAGAGAAAGAAGACACTAGATTAGCATACCTACACATGCATTTTATTCTTTGCTGAATCTAGCTTGTAATACTTTTGAACAACTGATTATAATGAGAATTGACTATTTGTTCTATTTTTGTTTTTACTCTTTTTGCTTTTCTGTAAGGAGGGTATTGGCATTATTACCAAAATGGGGGAAATTGTTGGACTTATTTTAAGTTTTAGTGATGATTGCCAGACTAGCTGTTATAGAGCAAAGTCAAAAAGATGTCTAGATCAAATGTATAGGCTTATTAGAGTTTGATCTTTTATAGGTTTGATCAAACAAGCACTGTAAAAGGTCAGATGACTTTCATCAGCAGACCTGTCTATATATGTAGGGTACCTGAGTTAGTAGACTAGTTTAGGAACCTGCTGAAGACTGAAGGCTTAAGGCTCAAACTCAGTTATTGAAGGCTAAGGGATCAAACTTAGTTTTTAAAGTCAAGGATATGGAATCAGAATTTAGGGAAGTCTGTGACGACCTAAACTGATTATATGTACCTTGTGTACAAGGTCTAAGTTCCACAAGTTAAGTGGTGATTGGAACTTAGTTATATTCAAAATGGTGTAATCTAACTTTACAATAAAAAGTTAGATATAAGAGAAGTCAGCTGAAATGTTTTTATAAACACAAAGAACCTTGGAATAAATTGATCGATATACATTTCAGAGACTTACATTCACAGGAACCTGCTGACGTATATCTCGATTTAATCAAAGGTTACATAGGAAGATTACAAAGAAAGGGACATCTAACAACCTCTAATTTTATCAAACAAATCAATGGTTAGATTAAAGGGACGTTGGAAAGAAACAAAGCTTTATCCAATGGATACAAGTCAAAGGGTGGATGATCAGAATCGTCAAAAATAATTACAGCGATTGTCGAAGACTATGAATGATGATAGAAAGCAAGTCAAATGGGACAAATCTGAAATGGCTATGTTTGAATTTCAAACATAAGTCACAAGGACTCCTACCTATAAATAGAGGACTCCTAATTCAGATACAAGTGATGAACATTGATGAAAATTAAGGATCTATCTTGAGATATCAGTTTTCAATCGATTAAACACCCTACTGACCCTAATGAGCATAAAGCTACTGATCTAGTAAAACTCTTCAAGTGTAATCTGCTTTCAAGCTACATCAAGTTTACACACTTGAAGACCTCAAGCTGCTGATCATTTCATCCTGATCAAGCTGCTGAAAGCTGAATCACTTACTTGATTCAATCTTTCTTTTATAAGAAATCTACTGAAGACAGTGAAGCATCTTTGGGCGTCATGGACTGTTGTTTGTGGTGGATCTGGTGAAGAGGCAATCCTACCCTTCAAGGACCAGTGGAAGACTTTGGAGCAGGAATCCTACATATTCCAAGTGTTCAGTTTGTGAAGCCATAGTTATTGGTGAAAGACAAGCAACTTAGGGATTTTTGTAACTGCTACCTCAAGAATCTCTAGTGAATTACCTCCAACATCACAGGAGAAGAGGGGTGATTGGGATTACACCACTGGAACCACTATAAAATCGCCTACTTACTTTTACGCATTTAGTATATTTAGCACATCAACCTCTTGAACTAGCAATTGAATCACACACATACACTACTGAGTATCCAATACTTGGTATCATATTTTAACAACAAGTAATAAGGCTTAATTTAAATATATTCCGCTGCAACAAATTCAGTAAAGTCAATAGTCAGTAGACTCACCGACAACAAGAGACTACTAAGCATCACAGATCTTTGAAGTTGTTGAGTTTCTTAACTCCAAAAAGCTTTAAGTGTTAAGTTTATTCACCCCCCCTCTAAACTTAACCAAAGCCTTTTGAGGACCAACATGATCATTCGGAGAGGATGAACCGGAGGTCCCAAAACCGAAAAGAGGTGTTGACCCGGGGGTGAGTTAGAAATCCTTTAAGTTCATAGACTGGAAGGAGAAGTGGTATAATACATTAATAGCACTTCCGATGTTATGCACTTCACAAGTTTTTTTTGGACCACGGCTTCAATGACTAAGCCCTCGTTTTTAGTTATCATGGGAAGTGGGTCCTTTGGACCGTAGATCACCGATTTCCTGACATGTCTGTTTGAGCCTTCCAAGCTGACGCTAGGCCTGCCTATGAGTACTGATGTGACGATCTTCCATATTTCAGGTAGACCTCTCAAGATTTTTAGAGATACTTCTTTCTGTGGGTATGTATGTCCAAGTTGTTGCAGTTCGCTACTGATGCTTCAAAACCTGTTTTCCATTTGATCAATGGATTCACCAGTCTTCATCTTGAATTTTTCAAATTTCTGTTTTGCAATAGACAATTTATTTTTCTTTGACTGCCTCTGATCCTTCATTGATAAGTGCTAATTTATCCCAAGTCTCCTTTGGTGTTTTGCAGTCTTTGATCCTCATGAAAACGTTACTATCCATAGTCTTCAAGATCATGTCTTTTGCAACAAAGTCAAGATTCGCTCTTCTTCTATCATCCTTGGTCCAATCTTTCTTAAGTTTATCTATTTCCTTTCCTTGATCTGCTTCTGTGGCTATCACAGTCATGATCTTGATTGGGCCATCATTGATAACATCCAGCATCTCTCCATTAGTTGCTGCAAGATGAGATATAATTCTTATTTTATGTTCATAAAAATTATTAACATTGAATATGGGCACTTTAGACATGAAATTTGAGGAATCCATTATCACAGATAAAATAAATATTTAGAAAGCACATATTTGAAAACTACTTTGAAAGTATGTGATCTCCTTGTTACTAGAAATTATATCTGAACAGGTTCTGATACTAGGAACTATGCTCCGATTATAATTGTTGGTCCCAGATAAAGGTAAAGGTATAGTCAGAGGGGATGGGGGTGAATGACTATACTAGAGTTTCAAAACCTTTTCTTATAATTAAAGGCTTTTGGGCAGGGGATAAGTCCCATCTTTTAATACCGTTTCAAAGTAGGTTATGCAAACACAGATATACGATGCACTAAATAAAATGTTGTAAAGTAAATTGCTGAACGTAAATAGACACAAAGGTTTATAGTGGTTTAGGGTGGTGTAATCCCTTAATCCACTCTTATCATGTGATGATTGGAGGAATTCACTATTGTCTTTGACATATACAATAGTTAGATTGTCCTTGGCTACACAAGCTTCACAATCACCAAGACGATCACTCCATGGCTACAAAAGCTTCAGTGACTCGGTTTTCAACACTGCTCATTTAGAACAAATCCTTCAGCAGCTATCACAAACACAACTCCTTCTCCAATGACTCTGATTCAGTTCCTTATCTGGCGTGAATTGGATTCATAGATTCTGTTGATCAATCTCAGTGCTTGATGTGGATTTTTGAACTCTGATTTCTGAGTTTATCTCTAGATATGTCCTTTTAAGATCAAAGAGAAGGCTTTTCAAATTGACATAGTTTCTGCTCGTTTTTCAATGTTGCTATCGTTGTTTTTCCTGTCTGTCAATGCCATCTATTTATAGCCTTGATATTCCTTGATTTGAATTTCTGTCCGTTGGCTATTTAATGTGGGGAATAATCCTGGATTTAATTCTTGATTCCCCCTTGATTGTATTTTCCTTGTTTTAATTGATCCAGATTTTCTTCTAACGTCTATCATAAAATCCGTCCTTGATTGTTGCTGCATTTACTGCTTGATCTTCTAATTATTCAAACGTTCTGAATAAGGATAGATGATATACCTTACTCATTTGTTCCTTCACTTTACTGTTGCTTGACTGGTTAAGTGTTCCTGCTGACTTAGCTGATTAGATCTTCCTTCACTACTTTTCTTTTACTTAGCCGGTAGAAAGTTTACTTTGCCGGTTCACTGTTTTCTTGATTTCTTTGATCTTTTAGGCATTTCTTGCACTTCACTGATCTTGATATATGGGAGATCAGTTTACACCATATTTAACAATGAGTTTCATCACTTGTAATTTACTTTAGACTTATTCAAGGTCATCACATACTTCCTCGGTTAAAAGTCAGTTCATATGTCCTCATGCTTCTCTGCTGATACTTGGCTCCCTTACTCTACCGGATTTCTGTTTCACTTAGCCATCCTACCAACTAGTACAATAATTCTCTGACTTAACTTATACAACATGTCAGACTCTAAGTAAAGACTTATACAAAGATTTCTAACTTATTTCAGGCTTGCTATTACAACTAGTATGACCATCATCAAAACATAATAAAATGTTCCTAACATTCTGAACTATCCTCGGCCTCGGGTCTCGGGATCCTGAGATCGTTCTACGACTTCATCCAGATTTCCATCCATAATAGCAGCATCAAAATCTCTTATCAGATATTTGCAATCCTATGAATCGTGGCCCACGTCCTTGTGGTAGGCACAAAACTTGCTCTAGTCTCTTCTTTCTTGAGGTCCCCTCATCGGAGAGGGGGTTCTTGCCAACCCTTTTCTCTCTATTATGGCACGGGATCTTTTTAAAGGGATAAAATCCATTTCTTGTAGAGAGTCTTTCTTCCCTAACAGATCTGCGGTTGGGGTAGTCGTGCGATCCCATACCGCTTTCCACTTTTTTCCGGGCTTCTCTTTTGCCATTTCTTTTTTAGATTCTCCGTTTTCTGATTCTCGTTTCAGTATATTCGCCTCTTCCTTGGAAATACTTGTATGTAGCGTCCATGATTTCATCCATAGTCCTAGGGAGTCTACTATTCCGCTTCGCGTATAGTTGTCCTTCACGGAGCTTAGCCATAAACAATGTAATCAACAGCGAATCGTCCACTCCCTGAACTTGCACCGACTCCTCATTGAACCTTTTTAAATACTGGAGGACAGATTCCTTTCTTTTGCTTAATTGTGTGAAGATGGGTCGCATTTCTCGGGAATGGCCTAGCTGTAACAAAGGCCTTAAGAAACATTCTCCCTAGGTCTTTAAAATTAAAAACTGACCTTGGTGAAAGTTTCGAAACCATTCACGGGCCCTGTCCATAAAAAACGTGAGGAATGCTTTGCACTTCATCTCGTTTGAAGCGTTGAATAGACTCATCTATGTGATATATTGAAACAAATGATCTGATGGATCCTTGGATCCATCGTAGGGGTCCAGATTGGGCACCTTGAATAATGTAGGTTGATCATACTCATCTACCTACTTCATGAGACAGATGCCTCGTAATCCTATTTTACTTGATTAGGAGGTGGTTTTCTCCGGTATCCTCCTCTGAATTATCCGCTTTTGATTGTACTTCCTGGAGGAAGGCCCGTCTGGTAGCTATCCATGGCCGCCAACAGCTCCTTAAGAGCTTGTTGCTCTGAATTTTGAGAGGCTTCCTATGATTGCTCTGCCTGTCTTTCTGTATCAACATCCTCGTCGTCATGGTCATTGTTTTGATTATTCTGGGCATTTGCTGCATTTCCGCCGCATCAGCCTTCTGGGCTCGTGTGTTGGGTTTTGGTGGCATAATGATTTATTTCAATCATCAACAAACAATCACTAGTAGAGGCCCTCCTTCAAGCATGAATTGACGAAACAGAATTTGTTGGGTATAAAATCTAGGCATTCCTTCTAGTGCCAATTAACGAAACAAAATTTGTCGGGTATAAAATCTAGGCCCTTTGATCCAGTGGCAATTGGTTGAGGGTGATTTATCAAGAGTAAATATGAACAATGAGAGAGGAGTTTTTGAAGGCGATTTAGACTGAACCTGGGAATTTCTTCAGGATGCCTACGTGTCCAATGTGTATGTTGGAATCAAATCTACCATAGTTCTTTGTGGTTGTTTATATAGGGGGCGATTGTGCCCTAGGCCTGCATGGGCCGTGTCCAATATGGACTCTCGTTTCGTGTTGTTCAAGTTAGAGATAATTCTGGGATTATCCCTTGATTTTAGGAGATAATTAAGACATTCGAATAATAAATGACAAATATCAGAGCCTTAAAGGCTTAGGATTCTTTCCATAATTATCGTATAATTATTATTATTATACTCTCTAGCCAACCTGTGGTGAGATGCGTAGGTCTACCCCTTGCCGGTCTTGACCTACCTACGGTGGATCGGGGGACGACCTGAACAGACTTCCTTCATGAGGACTCAGTTCGGCCCTTAAGCTTATGTGTTACTCCTGGCCCTTATGGTTAGGGTATTAGGTCTATTATTGCCTTTATTTTGGGTGTCGTGTGCTTGGCATGTGGAGCGGTGAAATCGGTATCGTCACTATAGGCCGAATAAAAGCAAAAGAAACAGATACAAAACTAGATAATAGGGCCAAGCATTCCGGAACTAAACAAACCTACGTTGTGAGATCCTCCACTGGCCTTTGAAGATGCGAGACACATGGCAAACAAACACTCTCCATTACTAATCGCTGAATCCCCAAACGCCTCGCCTCCTCCGAGAGCAAAAAAAAATAGCCCTAAGCTCCATATACTTCCCGGGTCCCTGGATCAAATGATGAGCAAAAGAATGAAGAAGCGCTCCGTGTAACTCTTGAAAAATGATTCTAACACTCGCCTCATCTCAATGATCGATGCATCCATGTTGCCTTTCACCTCCCAATCCAACGGCTTCATCCATCCATCCGCCAAATAAACTGCCTAGGCCTGCACCCAAGAACTCTGCATGGCCTCTACGTACTCAGCTGAGGATGCTAGAAAATGCGTGCATACAGCGGAGACAAAAATTTTCTGGTCATCAAACACCTTCTGAACAACGCTCATTCCAAATCCCCCACGTAGACACACAAATCTTGCAGTGCCCTGAACACCCTGGTCCTCCAACAGTCTCAAGAATTCCGTAAAGGATAACGAACGGAGTCGGCCTAAGACCTCATAGAATGTTGATGCCCTCTAGATTCTATCCGGCATTTCACACTCAAAGATCACATGCAGCATAGTTTCCAATGTCTCCCCACATGCCAAGCAAAGACCATCCCCCATGTGTCACCTCCTCGATCAACCCCTGACCAATAGCAAGACAGTCATGAAGACACCACCACAAGAAGTGTTGTATATGAGACTGTAATGGAAGTTGCCAACAACTCCTACATACCCTATTATTTACTAGAGGCCGCATAGTTTCTAATGTTTTTTTGTTATATATAAGAGTGTTCAATGAAATTGAAGTCGTGTTTTTATGACAGTAAAATATATTAAAATAGATTCGTATCCTACTATATTTGTTTTGAGAGAACACTATTTGTCCTTTTTTTCATTCGTATCCCTTCTTTCTTTCTTTTTTTAAGGAGGTCAGTCTTTTTTTTAAACAACCGTAAATTTTGACTTAGAACTCCGATCATCAAATTTTTTTCACCATAATTTTTTTTTTGCTCTTTATTTTGAGATCTCATACGATACCCTTCAGACGTAAATTTTGAAAGCCGAAAAAATATTTGCATTAATCGGAGTGTTTTTCTTATAAATGACCGTAACTTTTTATTTAGAACACCGATCATCAAAATTCTTTCACCAAAGTTTTTTTTTCTCTTTATTTTGAGATCTCATACGTACCCTTTCGATGTAGTTTTTGAAAGCCGAATTTAATCGCAGCGTTTACACTAACACAGTAAGAGTGTCAAAGTATCGAGATCACGAAGATCGTATTACATTATCGTATCACGAAGACGATGATCGCGATCACAAGATCAATGTCACAAGATCGATTGTCACGAGATCGATATCAAAGAATGATATGAGATGTAGTTCAAGGTTCAATAGCGTCACATCTGATCTAAAACATTTAAATATAATACTAGTAGTTTCCAGAATGCAAAAATATGGTTATAATGAACATGTAGTACTTGTCTCATCTACTGGGAAAAAAAACCACCAACATGTGAGAAGGAGCATCAGCAAGACAAAATGAAATATCTGAAAATAACTAAAGCACCAAGGAAAACTCTATAAGCTTCAACAACATCAGGTACAACATTCCTCAAGATCTTTTCACTCCCTCAAAACGGAAACCCTGATGGGGAACATGCTGCCCATTCTTATATATCAACTGACTAGAAACTTTGCAAAAGTCCATTGAACTTGTTGCCTTTCTTCATCAACTAAAACAATGGAGCTGCATTATCTCCATTTACTTCAATTGCTTCCACATTGAAATGCATATTGTATTAAAAAGGAGAGAATGAGCCTACAATATCGATGATGTGAGATCGATATCACGAGATCATCGAACACCCCCAAAACTAGAGTATTAGAAAACTTAATGATATGAACCAAGTGAACAACACACTTAAGGCATTACTACATTTAGGTACATCATCCGAAGACCGTTCAAGAACAGCCTCAAAATAGATCAATATCTGACTCATATAAGGCTCGTTTAAGGCTCAAATCAAGGGACTCCTTCAAGGCACACATATGTCAAAAACTTAGCCAAGTATCTCAATATATAGCATTAAAATAAGCCAAGTATCTCAATATAAAGCTAATGCCATAATTTGTGATGGACTAATAGTATTCAGTAAACCAAAAGATATATACAAAACCGAACATTCCGAATGCAAATCCAACCAATCTAAGCACTTATCCGTAGACAATATGGCGGCTCTCCCACTATGCTTATCAATAATAACCCGTGAATTCGAATGGGTTTGTTCTGTGTTTATAAGCATTCTTGATGGTAAAAGAGGGCCTATACACCATACAAGTATTTTTACATACTTTTTTGTTGAAAGGTACATACTTTCTTAGTATATCCAACACAAAGGCCTCAATTTCCCCCACTGTATTACATAACATACCAAAAGAATTCAATGAATTTGATAAAGTAGTTGAAAAAACTAGGACCAAGAATCAGTACCATTTTCCTCCAAAAAAAGAAAAAAAATAAATAAAGAAAGAATCAGTACCAGTTATAGCTCCCACAATTGGATGCAATTGGGAAACATGGAATCTGCAAGACGGAAAGCCCGAAACTTTAAACTCATTTTCACTAGTAAATCTATGAGGAAGATTTTGCCAAATGGAGAAATAAGCACCAGATCCATAGAGCTGAAAATAGAAGAAATTAAATAATGTCGATTGAAAATTATGGATCCAGCAAAGTGATGTACTGCTTTTGTCGCAATTTTACAGAAGAACTTGGTACGAATCCATAGCAGGAGAACTAAGGATGGAGATCCGGCGCTGGAATCGTTGTAATTTGAGTGGATCAAATCCATAATTTGATACTCATCGTGATTAAAGAGGGAGAAGAAAGTGAAATCCTGTTAGAGAACATCAGAAATTTGCTAGGAAATCTATGCGGGAACACAGCAGAATTTAAAATTTATTTCTTTTTAACCAGGATCGACATCGTTTAAGCAACAAACATAAAAGTAGTATACGATAAAGTTACCATGGATGATCTAAAAGATCGAAGCTTTATCATCTGTGAAGGAGTAGTGGTGAACGGAGCCGACCAAGCGTTCGGCCTCTACCGCTAGTCTACACGAATAGCTCACCGGATTCCCACCTTGGATTGTTACTTGAAAAATTCGGTTGCTAGACCGACCTTTTCTATCTCTCAAATCTCTCTCTAGGAAACTCTCAATTTTCTAGTGAATTAGAACTATTCTAATTGTGATGATTTAAAAGCGCTTGACACACATTACACATGTATAATGTAGCATGTGCCCCCTACTAGTCCCAGTCTGATTGGGAGAAGCTTTCTAATAGATTGAGGAGAAAAAAATATTTTACTAGTAAAATAAGGAAAATAGATATTCTAGATTTATCTCATTAAATACTCAATATCTTATATTAAATATTACCAAGATAAATGTTGACAATATCTCATATTAAATATATCTATAATGTATTACCATAAATCAATTTACACATGTGTGTAAATCTATACACATTAATATCTAATATTAATATATGATAATACTATTAGTTAATTGCACAATCCAAGTGTATCTTATACACTTAAGATTTCTCCCCATATGACACAATATTGGCATCCGGAATATTTTTAATTAATTAATATAATACTATGATTAATTAATTCGTAAAATACATGTATATCATATATAAATATATATTTGGACCCATACATATATAATATATATTTGATTATCAACACAATTAATATCTTGTATTATATTTATTCATATTAAATAAATACCACAATACTAATTTATCATTATAACACTTTATAGTCGAGATAAAACTTTCTTGATTTGGTTAGAATCCTATCATGTTACAATATCCATACGGTCGTAGGTCAAGTGTCAAACATCAACGACCGTATCATATAATCTGGATATCGTACTCTCTCAAAGTAACATATTACTTCCGCTTTGCAAAGACTCACGAGAATAAGACATTCCTTATAAGAAGGCCCTTTCGGATATTTACTCCTAATCATAGGATACGTGATTTTCGAACGAGCAACATGAATCCTACACATTCTTCAGTATCACACACAATCACTACCGCATGATTGCCCCATGGCTAATGGAAACCTCAATAGTGTCAAAGTATGACAATCCACACCGTGATGTCATGAAGACTCCGGTCTTAGGATAATTACACAACCGCCACATAATGCGACACTTAATGTAAGTGGGTCAGTCTAACGTATGAATTCTCTAACACACGTCCACGTATAGTCCAAGTGTCTCCACACTTAGATAGACAAGATCTGTCCATGCCCTTAAAGACAGAAGACGTCTAATACGTGCTAGCATGTTTATACTATCATTGCCCTGTTTAATAGTACATCAGTCTAGAGACCTTTAAGTATCAAACTTATTAAAGTGATTAGAGATCTCATCAACCATAATCGCCTATCATGGTTTCTCTACCACAGTTTGATACTAAGGACGTTATCATATAACAATTCATAATTGGCTCTTTAAAAGAACAAGTATATGACAACAGAAAAGTCATTTAATATATGTATAAACATAAAGAAATACTAAAAATGATCCGACCCGGTCGGATCCGGTCCAACCCGATTGGGTTTAGGACACTATTTCAACATAAACAACCTTTATATGTGTCGATTTTACTTTTACGCACATTTGGATTTGATTTATTCAGATGTTTGAGGCCCGTGTGAGAAACCCTCTATTTATGGATCTTGTTATTATGTTAGTTTTCTTGACGATTACACGAAGTTTTTGTGGTTACATCCCTTGAAAAATAAATCCGACGTAGAAACTATTTTTCCTTCATTTCTTGCTATAATAGAAAGCCTATTCAACACTAAACCAAAATCAATGCAAACCGATTGGGGTGGTGAGTATCGTCGTGTGTCCACTTTCCGCACCTCCTTAGAAATTCAACATCCTCTATCTTGTCCTCACACCCATGAGCAGATTGGCGCTATTGAGTGGCGTCACCGCCAAATAGTCGAGGTCGGTCTCTCTTTGCTTGCCTAGTCCAACCTTCACTTACCCTATTGGGAAGATGCCTTTGTAACCACCACATATCTTATAAACCGCCTTCCATTTACTGACCTTAACAATAGAACTCCATTTGAAATGGTTTACCATCGGCCTCCTGATTATTCCTTCCTCTGTGTCTTTAGGTGTTGTTGGACTTATCTTCGCCCTTACAATAACCATAAAACCGACTTTCGTTCCACCACGTGTATCTTTCTCGGTTATAGCCACTCTCACCATGGTTATAAGTGTATTGACCTTGTCAGTGGCCGTGTCTATGTTGCTCGCCATGTGGTATTCGATGAATCCGTCTTCCCATACACCCCGACATCCTCTTCTCTCTCGATCTCGGATTCTCTGACCGTCCCTTTATCTACCACGATTCTTGTCGTTTCCGTATCTTCTACACATCACTCTCACCCGCCTCTCCAATGGCTTCTCTATCCTCTCCAGCGTTGGTTCCCTCCCCAGCTCTGGCTTCCACTCTATTCCCTACCCCCGAGTCCCCCGGTTCCACCTCATTCTATGGTAACACGTACTAAAACAAACTCTCTCATGCCCTTGTCCATGCCTGACTACATCCGATATCCTCTCCCTAAGGCCCTTGTCACCAAAACTTCTACCACCAATCCTACTTCCTATACTGAAGCCTCTAAAAACCCTCATTGGCGTAACGCTATGCGAGAGGAGATTGATACGCTTCTTCAAAATCACACCTGGGAACTTGTTCCTAAATGTTCTCATATGAACATTATAGGTAATAAGTGGGTATACCGAACTAAACATCATGCAGATGGTCGTTTGGAACGGTATAAGGCACATCTAGTAGCCAAGGGGTTTCATTAGGCAGAAAGTGTTGACTATCATGAGACTTTCAGTCCGGTTGTCAAACCGGTCACTATTTGTTTGCTTTTGTCTCTTGCTATTTCACAAGGTTGGACTTTACATCAGGTTGATATTTAGAATGCCTTCCTCCATGGGCATTTATCTAAGCCGGTTTATATGCAGCAGCCTCAGTGTTTTGTGCACCCTGACTATCCTGATTATGTCTGCCGCTTGCGTCGTAGTCTTTATGGCCTCCGTCAGGCCCCTCGTGCTTGGTTCTCTTGGTTTACGGACGTATATTCTCACTTTGGCTTTGTTGGATCGAAGGCTGACACTTATCTATATATTTATTCTCATGCAGGAGCTCGTGTTTATATACTTACATATGTTGATGATGTCATTTTTACTGGCTCTTCCTCTTCCCATGTTGAGCATGTTATTGCTTATCTGGCCAGTCATTTCCCGGTTAAGGATCTCGGCTCCATCTCTTATTTCTTTGGTATTGAGGTCCTTCCTCATTCTGATGGCCTCTATCTCACTCAACGGAAGTACATCTTTCAGTTGCTACAGCGTGTTGCTATGGACAAGGCTAAGCCTTGTCAAACACCTATGTCCTTCTCTACTCAGCTCACTCTGGACTCCGGACCTCCTTCATCTGATCCGTCTCTCTATAGAACTATTGTTGGCGGTTTGCAGTACCTCAGCTTTACTCGCCCTGACATTGCGTTTGTGGTTCATAAGGTTAGTAAGTTCATACATTCGGCTCACTGGATAGATGTCAAACGTATTCTGCGCTATCTCAAGCACCTTATCTCTGATGGACTACTCCATTCCCGGCATTCTTCCCTCTAATTGCGTCCTTATCTGATTCTGATTGGGCGGCCGACTCCGATAACCGCCGTTCCATTGGGGCCTACTGTATCTTCCTCGGAAATAATATCATCAGTTGGCGGTCCAAGCAACATTTCTCTGTCTCCAAAAGCACCGACAATCACCAAGCAACCAATTTATCCTAATTTCGATAAGCAGGGCAATCGCCACTACTTACACTCTAACTGTGTAGCACACCTCTAAAAAATCACCAAAGGTTTGGTGAGAACAGTCACATTAATGCTTGGACAAACCTAATTCTGGGTATTAACTCACATCGGGTTAACTTTAACCTAGATTACTTATTTTCACAAAAAGGAATCATACGGGCTATGAACCGGCAGGCAATATGTTGTTCACCGCTAAAAATCAAATCTTTGTGACAATCGTCTCGATTAGATTTTTGGCATTCGATTAAGCAATTAAACTAAAAACTCTGCAATAGTAATTAATCCAATTATTCAATCTTGATTCTTTATGCACAGAAAACAAGTAAATACTACAAATTTAACGAGGATAGAAACCAATTTGATCTCACAACCATACGGAATCGAGGGATTAACAATTAATCAACTAGAAAAAAAACGTAGCTATTCATAATAAATAAATAAAAATCAAGCAAAACAAAATGTAAACAATAAAGAGTATTACATTAAACAAAATTGCCGGCGAGATGGTACGCCCAGCTTTTGTCGTCCCCGTCTGTCTCTCTTTTCCCTCGTTTATTTCTCAGCCAAAACCTAATATATATTCCCCTCCTCACGTGAAATGACCAGGAAAATTAAATACTAGTTGGGCTAAAGCCCAATGCTTATTCTAATATCTTAACATGTCTTATTTAATAATATAATAATAATAATAATAATAATAATAATAAAACTTAATTATTAATAGGCTTTGTCTTCTCTTCAGTAGTCGGGATTCCGACATAGGCGAAAACTGAAATTCATGTCTTTTGAAATCTCTATTTCCCCCGTCTTCCACAAAACTTCCCAAAACCTCTCTATAAGTCCCAAAATCTTCCAATATTTCTTCCAAGCTCCTAAAACATTAAAATCATACAAAACATAACTAAAATAGAGCATCTCCCAACAAAATAGATATAAAATAAGCTCATAAAACACCACAGAAGACGGACTCATCAACAGGACAGGTGTAGGAAGGCAATTAATGACAGATACAGAGGCTTGAAAGCTATGCCACCAGAATCTAAGTGGCATGGAGGCTTGAGCAAGCATGGTTAACCCTAACTCTGCGATAAGTCTGTGCTTTCTCTCTGCTCTTCCATTTTGAGCATGATCATGAGGACAAGGGTGTCTAAAGGTAATGCAATGATGTTTGAGGAAGGATTCAAAAGGTCTATATTCACTCCCAGTCATACTTTACCGCCAGTCAGACTGCACACACTTAATTTTGGCAGAAAATTGTGCTTCAGCAAGGGTTTTATAGTTAATAAACACAGATAAGGCTTCTGATTTTTGTTTCAAGGGAAAGATCCATGTAAATCTGGTATGATCATCTGTGCAATGTATGTAATAGCTATATCCTTTAGTAGATTTTACAGGAGCAGGGCCCCAATGTCTGTGTGGATTAAGTCAAATAAAGATGTAGCATGAGTAGTTGAGGGCAAATGAGGTTGAGCATGAGATTTGCCAATTGGCAAGCATCACAAAAATGAAACTTTTCATTAAAATTGAGAGTAGTACAATCATTCAAGGCATAACTTAAAATCTTACAAGAGGGATGACCTAACCTCCTATGCCATACATTAGGATCTTTATTTAGATCATCTAGACATAGAGACTTAGACCTAGCACTAGAAGGCTGAGGTTGAACTTGACTGAGTAAAACAACTTTGGTCTGATTCTTGGATTTAAGGGAGGTCTGTCCTGACTCATTCTCCAGAGGCATGATCTGATACATGCCATCCTGGAGCTGACCCCTAAGAACTGTTGTCTTTGTAACCTTGTCCTTAACAAATCAAGCATTATTAGTAAATTCAACCACAATATCATTATCAGAAACTAGTTTAGACAGGCTCAGGAGATTTCTAGTGACGTGTGGGACATGAAAGATAGTGTTAAGGAACAGTGGACCAATATGAGTCTGAAAGACAGTGTGTCCTAAGCGTGCAATGACAAGATTTTCACTATTGCCTACTATCAGTGTATCATTACCAGGGTAAGCAAAACTTTGAGCAAAATTCCCCAGGTCTGATATCACATCATTAGCTGCCCCACTATCAAAATACCAAGCATTATCAGCTACTGTACTTGGGCTAGTTAAAAAGGCTGATGGTTGGCTGGGTCTGGCAGCTCCACCACTGATATCAAGCATAAAATTAGTCTCAAACCTATGCCAGCACATTGCAACTGTATGACCATATTTCCCACAAAGTTGACAAACAATTTGACTGTTGTTACTGTTGTTTGAACCTCTACCATGTCCTCTACTTCTTCCTCTACCACCTCTAGCACCTCATCTGCCTCTAAAGGAGTTCTATCCTGGTCCATTACACCTAGGACTATTACTTCCTGATCATGAACCTCCATAGTAGTTTTCCAGATGAGCACTAGGATTAGTGTGGATTCCATGTGCTGGATTTATGGGATTAAACCTTGCAGCCAACCTCTCATGTATGATGAGTTGTAATTGCACTTCTTGCCATGTTAGTGACCCTGTCCGAGCTGTAAGATTAACTATAACTGCCTCATATTCTTTATCTAAACCTCCAAGTGTGGCCAATATCAATTCTGATTTCGACATAGGGTATCTAGCAGATGTTAGATTGTCACTGTAAGATTTCATGGTGGTAAGGTGAAGCACTTTTATACTCTAACATTCAAGCTTCGGATTGATTATTATACAAAATCTCTAGAGTAGACCATACCTTATGAGCAGTCGTACACCCAATTACCTCTATCAATATCTGCTCAGTCATGGATCTATGAAGCCATCCCTGCAATAGGTAGTCAACTGAATCCCATTCTTCTATGTCCGGATTGAAGAGGATGCCTGGCCTTGGAAGTATTCCCAGAAGATGACCATCAAGTTTGTAGCCTTTCACTACAGGGAGGATCGTGTAACTCCATAGCAAGTAGTTTTATCTCATCAATTTGACTGTGGTGGTTTGATTTAAATGATAGGTGTAGAAGTAAGAGTGTTAAGAAATGGTGCCAGGATTACTGATCGGAAATCTGGTATGAAGCTCTCTGGTCTAATAAACAGAGCTTGAGAATGAGTTGGAGATGGGACTCCATAGTTCAATCCAGCATAAGAGGGTGATGAGTAAATACTGAAGAATGGGAGAAATGAGCTGCCGGGAAGATGAGTTGATCCAGGGTGAGAAAATGGTAATCCCGTAACTGGGATTCCGGTAGCAATCTGAGGGCTAGTAGATGATGAAATGGTGGATAATGGTGGGTTTCCAGGCACTACTCTCCAGTTGTGGAAGGAGATGAAGTCTCCGGCGGTGGAGCTTCTGCCATGTGTCTCTGATACCAAGTGAAGATTTGATATATTGATTACTTAATAATTATCCAGAATTACATCTCATGTCTTATACTACTACACCATAGAGAATCTAATAACAAATATAACAAACTCTAGGTGAGGTATCACTAGATCTAATGGAACCAATGATACAGTGAAAATGGCATCTCTAACTTCTTTATTTCTTTTCACTCCCTCAAGTCTATACCATGTTTACACCCTAGACAATCTTGTGGTTGTGAATTTTTCTAGATTCTTTTTGAAAAATTTACAAGTAAAAAATATATAGTGAGATGGTGATGGTGTAAAAATGGTGCACTCTTATGGAAGTAAACCTATCACCCCCGACATTATATATGCTTATGTAACCTATACTCAATACCTCCTTGAACTAGCATCTTGCTAGCTTACTTCTTATGATAAAATCTATAATTGTTCAGATAAAAAGTGTTAGTCAAGGTGACTTGATCTAATCGTCTAAATCTATCAAAACTAAATCTGTTGTCATTTGGGTGATGATCAGTTGATCAGAGTGTTCAAGTCTGGGAAGTCAGCTGAGTGAAGTGTCGACTGAGGACCGTGTTGAAGTAGTGTCCTAAACCCAATCGGGTTGGACTGGATCCGACCGGTTCATATCATTTCTACCATTTCTTTATGATTATACATATATAATAAATGGCTTTTATGTTGTCATATATTTGTTCTTTTAAAGAACCAATTATGAATTGTTATATGATAACGTCCTCAGTATTAAACTGTGATAGAGAAAGCATGATAGGCGATTGTGGTTGCTGAGATCTTTAATCACTTTGATAAGTTTAATACTTAAATGTCTCTAGGCTTATGTACTATTAAAGCAGGCAATCGATGGTACAAGCAAAGCTAGCACGTATTAGATGTCTTACGCTTAAGAGGCGGGGATAGATCTCGTCTATCGAAGTGTAGAGACACTTGGACTGTACGTGGACGTGAATTAGAGAATGCGTATGTTAGACTGACCCACTTACACTGTTAAGTGTCACACTATGTGACGGTTGTGTAATTATCCTTAAGACCAGAGCCTACATGGCATCACGGTGTGGATTTTATGCTTTGACACTATCGAGGTTTCCCCTAGCCATAGGGCGATCATGCGGTAGTGATTCGGTGTGATACTGAAGCATGCAGAGTATACATGTTTGGTCATCCAGGAATCGCGTACCCTATGAGTCGGAGTGAATATCCGAAACGGCCGTCCAATAAGAAATGTCTAGTTCTCGTGAATCTTTGCAAAGTGGGAGTAAATGAGTTATTCCAAGAGATCTTGATATCCATATTATGGGATACGATCAAGATACGATCATATGGATATTATTACAACGATAGGATTTTATTTACACGCTAACCGAGCACATGAAAGGTAATAGTCATTGCGTATTGACTCTTCTGATGATTGGGGGTCATGGACGTGTTGCTAGACGCTATCCATGATCGTTAGATGTGAAGGGCATTTTCGTAATTGCGCCTTATGTCTACGGCCAACATATTCGGGAGCCTATCGAGTCACACACATAAGAACATAGAGTCGGATTAAAATGTGGTTATAATTGATAACCAAATAAGGAAAGAATTTATCTCATACTATAAAGGTTATAGTGGTAAATTAATATGGCGGTATTTATTTACTATGAATAAATATAATACAAGATATTAATTATGTTGATTAATTAAATATGTATATATATATATACATATATTTCGAAATATGAGTATATATGATATACATGTATTTTGCAAATTAATTAATCATAGCATTATATTAATTAAAGAATATTCCGGATGCCAAAAAATTGATGTTTGGGGCGCCACTTCTAGTGTATAAGATACACTTGGATTGTGAAATTTAATTAATGAGATTACCATATATTAATATTATATATTAATTGATTTATGCAAAAATATGTACAAGAAAGACAACTTAGAGTCTTGGAGATATCTTTTTAGAGAACTCCTTCTCAACATATGGTATTGGCAAAATGAAGTTGTCCATGAGAGTGATAATCAGAAACCCCCGGTGGAGGTGCTCCTATACTAAGCGATTCGAAAAGCTCGTGAACTTAGATTGGTCTGGCAGCCTTAGTTTGTTTCTGTAACTTAGTTCTACTATCTCTTGCATAGTTGTAAATGCTCTATTGAACTCCTTTTGTACACATTGTTTATAAATAAAGATCCCCATTCGACCAAAAAAAAAGATTTATGATAATAAGATAAAGATAGTCAATATTAGATATTGACAAATATCTTGCAAATATTTAACATGAGTATTAAATTAAATGAGATAAATCAATCAAATGTATTTTCCTTATTTTTAATAAGAAAATGTTTTCTCTCTCATCTATCTACTAGGAAGCTTTTCCCAATCAGATTGGGAGACATAAGTGGCGTCTCACTCCTTATATAAGCAAAGGGTTGGCTAGTTCTTTTGTACATCATAATTCCAAGAGCTAATTGTTCTTGTGAAAAATAAGAGAGCTATCTAGAGAGAGATTATCGAGAGAGAGAAAGGTCGACCGAGCAGTCGAGTTTTTATAGTAACAATCCTTGGCAGGATTCCGGCGAGGTGCTCGTGTGGATTACAGGTAGAGGCCGGACACGTGGACGACTCACACACATCTACTCCTAGGACGGTTAAAGCGTCAATCTTTTAGATCAACCAATATGATATTACTGCCCCCTCTCTTTTATGCTTATTGTTTAAACGAAGACGATCCTGGATTGGTAATTCAATTTTTCAAATTCCGCTGCGCAACTCGATTGATTTCCTAACAGTGGTATAAGGGCGGTCTTTGAGCTTAAGCAATAAGCATCTTTTATTCGCATAGTAAATTAGATGCAATAGATTAAAACATGTATGATATTGATCTGTAATAGATACATGAAAAGAAAAAAAAATGGAGGAGATGCAGTGGCACCACCGCCATATCGGCACCGGCGCCGGGCTACCGGCGGCTGTCGACACCACCATCCCTCTCCCCTTCTTGTTTTGTTTTGGCATCTTTATGATTCAATATGATCCATGTTGTAATTTCTCTTTTGTTTAGTTGATGTCATATGACTGACCAATGGCTTAAATAGTTTAGCCTTTGGGAAGCCATATGGCATCACCCAATTTGTTGGGAAGAAATAGGTTTTGGTTATGAACCATATCTAGGTCATTCCAAATTTTTGGAATAGTCCTAGGCCTCTTCCAAAAATTTTGATTTTGGAAAAGGTCTAAGGGCCTAGGCCTTCTCCAAAAATATTTGATTTTTGGAAAGGCCCAGAATGTCTTTAAATTTGGTTTGGACCAAACCAAAGACATCCTTTTGATTAAGAATTGAAAGGAAGAAACAAAAGAGACCCACTGGATTTTAAATTTTATTTAAAATAGTTTAAATTTGAAAAATTGAAATTAAAAGTTATTAATTAATTAAACGTTAATTAATTAATTGATTGGATACTTTATGATGCAAGTAGTTAAAATTTAAGTTTTATCTTTTTCACAAGATATTGATTGTATGGATTAAATATTATATACAATATGATTATATGGACCCCGAGTGATCATGGACTCGACCAATATGATAGATACAAATGCTTTATTTTCTGTTGTTTTCTTATTGTTGTCCTAAGCCGTTATGAAGAACATGACCTAGTTTTATTTCTGCATTATCCCACTCCGGTTAGCTCCCCCTGTGTGCGGCGGGTGTAAAAAATTTTAGATAAATTTTTTAAAAATAAATTGAAGACAAAGATGTAGACCAAAAGAGAGAAGAATAAAGATTTCATTGGAGAATGACGCATTTAAGATCCATTGGCGGTTGCAATTACCCTTAGTTTGTGATCCGCGGTTTCGTCAGTTTGTATTCGAAACTGCACTAAGGAAAAGTCCATGATCATACCGGTTATTGTTTGTGCGCGGAATGTTGTGTATGTTTTACTTTATACGATATTGTAGAAATATGAACGTAAGAGATGAGACCCTAATTAAATATAAATTAATTAAGTGAATTAATTTAAAATTACTCCCATGACAAAAAATCGAGTTATAATATATCACAAAATATTATAGTGATGGTGAAGAGCCATTGTTCGGATCCAACTGATCGGCCTACGTCGGGAGTTGAACTACCTCGGGTATATCATCATTATCGAGATATGATTGTTATTAGATCTCATAAATACTTGGGTTACGACTCGACTAAGAATCTTGCGGTGATTGGCCTACGTCAGGACCGTATGATTTTAGAGACATGAGGTTGACTATCACATAGACGATGTGAATTTGTCAAAGAGTTGTCAATCACTGGAAGTCTCGTTAGACGCGATTGGTAAGAAGTACCTACCCGTCGAAATTGACGCGGTCGATCGGCCAACTAGATAGGATTCCAGCCACTAAAGAATTTTGGAAAATTCTTGAAAGTCAATTGGGAGTAGTTGACTAGTAGGAGCAAAATCATAATCCCAAAGACCATCTTTGATTTTGCATGTATAAACAACAACACTCTTTTATCTTTATTTTATGTTGTAGTTTTAGAAAATTTTATTTATGTTTTGTATTCTCGATAGTTAAAAACCAAAATTAAATGATATTACCTTTCTTTTAAACGCGTTCTTGATTGGTTAAGTAATTTTAATTCTTTTAAAATAAGCAATGACACGAGCAATCACGTTTTCGTAGTTGAAGACAAGGAGACTACATATTTGATGGAGTCCTCTAAGACTTTAATTATTAACGGAAGCTCACTTATTGGACATAACGATATCCAATGGGTCACTCCGTCATACGATGATGATTATTCAAACATTAGATGGATTGGATAAGGATGACCATGTCGAATTTTGGAAAGGTTGTTTTCAAAATTGTAAGATTTAAGTATCGACTTAATTCTTTAATCATTGCTTGAAGTAAATTAAATACTCCCTCCGTCCCGTAATATAAGTCTTTTTGGCTTTTTAATAATGTCCTAAAATATAAGTCCTTCTCACAAAACAAGGCAATATTAAATGCATTGTTTTCACTTTCACACTAAACAATGTAATATTATTAGCTAGTCCCAAAAAACAATACAATATTTTGCATTGAAATATTAAAAAACAACTCATTCATGATGTTTTCTTAAACTGTGTAAAATGATCAAAAAGTCTTATATTATGGGACGAAGGGAGTAGTTCATGTTTTGAATATGATTCAAAAGGGTTAAATATACTACTTAAAAACGTTGGATTTTCTTTATGAAAGAAAATTGAAGACACAATTCTTGTGATTTTTCTTAAGTCTTATGAAGACTAAATTAAGAAATATTTACAAGAGCTTGAAGGATTAAAATGGAAAGTTAGGGCATGTGCTTAAATAAGATAACTTATTGAAATCTCTATTTCAGGCAAGCACGTTGAGATAAATCTATCTATACTCAAGTCAACTCTCAGATATATGATATCCTACGAGTGTGATTAAATTAGAAAGATTAAATACAGATTTGGAAGGTAAATAAAACGTTGTAACACTTACCATATTTTGAATCTAGTAAACTGATAAGGAAACTAAATAAATGTTATTGTTCCGGTTCTTATGAAGAACATATTTTCAGCTATACGTTAGGATTTAATGGACAAATTCAATTGTAAGGAATAAATGTTATTCTGATAAGGTTGAGCGATCCTTTGAATCTAACATGCTTGATTATTTTCACCATATAGTTGATATGAGTGATGAAATCTCAACTAATCATTTATATTGCTGTTATTCTTGATTTTGTGGTTGTTCTAGACATAGTCTCTATGGAAGGGAGGCGAGTAATCAAACGTCATTCTGATGATGCTGAATCATATGATAATGAATAATGTGGGTTATACCTGTCTTATCCAAAGAGGACTAAAATACCCTTTTATGAAAATGGTTATAAAATCTAGAAAATTGACTAGATCCTAAACATATTGATGTTTGTTGGCTTATGACAATTTATACCATAAATAATTGTTTATCTCTCTCTTAGACTATTTTAGAAATAGTTGAATGTACTTATTGAATTACGAAAATTCTAAGTGCCTGAAAAGTTCGAACTAGTAGGAATATGAGATGAATGAAACTTAGGAATTAATCTTCAATTGGATTGAAGCAACTAATAACTTGAGGTGTTTGAAGTCGTGCGAAAAAGGAATCAGATTCTCCCTAAAAGGATATCATTTTGATATGCGTGATTGGATTGCGGTTCTGATATGTAAGCGACACTTTATACGATAAAGTTGTGATGTAATACCTGCAAAGAATCCCTTACCCGTTTTGGGATAGTGCCCTTAATCAAAACACATACCTAACCGAGTTCCGAAGAATAAGGTTGAATAAATTCCATATTAGATATGAAAGGGGATAATGTCAAATCTATCTTAACCGATAATTTGAAGTTGTCATAAGCAAAGTCAGAAAGGCTTGGAGCCTAGTACGACATATGCTACTTTGTGGAATGTCTTGGCAAGTATGCTAAATATTGTCTACTTCCCCACGGAACAAAATGTTTGTCTCCAAACATGCTGTCTTCTAAAGGAGGTATTTCTTGCAAAAGAGATAGTTAGAGTAAGTGAGATCTCAAAAGAGTTTGAGACCCACAAGGAGAGATTCAACAATAGAAACGTGAGCAGACGCCATATAGTGATGAGGTGTGGAACACTGCTCAGTGCACACAAATGTTCCATAAGTCTGTGGATAACCTTAAGCCTAAAAGGGTTGCTGGCATGATCATCTTGAAGAACGAATATCTCACGACTTATGAAGGAATGTTTAAAAGGCAAGATTGAGAGATATGGCCAGGAGCCATAATATCTGAATTAGATTCCATCAATGACTACCAGGTTGTGAACCTAGTCTGTCTTAACTAGAGGGAATGTCCCTAAGAGGCTGACATGGATAGTAATATGATTACCATAAGGCTATAGTGACGGCTGAAGAGTATGGGGTGTAAACCTTGTAATTATCTTTATGCTGCCAATTGAGCCATGTTCTATTCAGACTATGCTTGTTATAACTTTGTTTCATGGCTATATGATAGTGTTGAAGACGTTGGGAAAACAACTCAATGTTCATAGACGATAACATGATATGCGATCCCACGAGATCCATTTACGGACTCATACATGTTTCTTTAGACAATTTCTTTGTTTGATAATCAAAGGAGTTTGATTTAGTCAAAAGAAGGGATATGCCTAATGTGCAAGAGGGATAGTGGAAGTGTGTTATGGATTTTGAGTAAGGTATTGGATATCTCTCTCAGGAATTATCACCCCATGTCACAATCAATTAATGTTTGGTAGTTCAAGGTCTTTAGAAATAAGAATCTACAGTGATATATTTAACTGTTGTTAGTTTATAGTTTACCTATATATGTGATGATAAAAGAGTTTAGCATAGATAACGACAAGAGATACTGCTAGCCGCTGTTCTCAGGATCTATCTATGTTAGGACGTTAGTCCTAAAGATAAGGTGAAAGATGATGCTTATGGAATGTTTCCTTTGCTACTACGATAGGAACCATCATAAAAGTAATGCCAGATATTCATAGTCCATGAAGAGTCATGAGTAAGTATGAAAGTAAATCTGGTGAATGTCAAGAATATCCTTAAGCAAATTAAGGATGGTTTCCTAGATTTTTGAAACTTGGAATCGGATAAATATATATAGATGTATATCCTGAGTCTTATGAAAGTGATGTTAGGAAATCTATGCGGGAACGCAGCGGAATTCAAAAATTTATTCCCTTTCAACCAGGATCGACATCGTTTAAGAAATAAACAATTAAGCTAGTAGACGGCAGTTACCTTGGTTGATCTAAAAGATCGACGCTTTGACCGTCTAAAGAGAGTAGCGATGCACGAAGCCGCCCAAGCATTCAGCCTGTACCGGTGATCCACACGAACAGCCCACCGGAATCCACCATTGGATTGCTATTAGAAAAATCCGGTTCACAGACCCGTCCTTTCTCTCTCTCTCTAAACTCTCTCACAAAGCTCTCTATTTTCACAAGAACTATTAAATTTCTTTGAGTTATGATGTCTAAAAGAGCTTGACACCCACCCACTATTTATAGTGGATGGGCGCCCAAGAGAAAGTAGAGAGGAAGAAAACATTTTACTACTAAAATAAGGAAAATATATTTGATTGATTTATCTCATTAATATTCATTATCTTATATTAAATATATTTCCAAGATATATATTGACAATATCTTATATTGAATATATCTTTATCTTATTACCATAAATCTATATTTCAAAATCAATTAATATCTAATATTAATATTATGGTAATCTTATTAATTAAATTCTTGACAAACCAAATGTATCCAATACAATATGAAAGTGGCACCCCAAATCCCAACTAATTTTGGAATTGAGATTTTATTTAATTAATATAATACTATAATTATTTAATTTGCAAAATACATGTATATCATATATATTCATATTTCGAAATATATGTATCAATATACATAATTAATTAATCAACATAATTAATATCTTGTATCTTATATATTCATAATAATTAAATACCACCATATTAATTTACCACTATAACCTTTATAGTCGTGACATAAATTCTTTTCCTTATTTGGTTATCAACTATAACTACATTTTAATCCGGCATTTAGATGTTCATATATGTGTGTGTGACACGATAGATCACTTTGAATATGTTGGCCAGTAGACACAAAGTCAAATTACAAAATGCCTCTTCATACCTAACGATCACGAGGATAAGCGTGAAGAACACGCGACGACCCCTAATCATCGTGAAGAGTCAAACGCAATGACTACTACCTTTCACGTGAAAGCGATTACCATATAAATAAAATTTAACGTTTGTAATAATATCCATACTATTGTTTTCGAGCCAGTGTCATCGTCGATAATCGTATCTTATAATCTGGATATTAATAGGACTTCACTTTCTTCTCCCTCTCTACTCATGATGAGTATCGAATTATGGATTTCATCCGCTCAAATTACAACGATTCCAGCACCGGATCTCCATCCTTTGTTCTCCTGCTATGGATTCGTACCTAGTTCTTCTATAGAATTACGACAAAAGCATCACATCACTTTGCTGGATCCATAATTTTCAATCGACATTATTTATTTTCTTCTATTTTCGGCCCTATGGATCTGCTGCTTATTTCTCCATTTCGAAAAATCTTCCTCATAGGTTAACTAGTGAAAATGAGTTTAAAGTTTTGGGCTTTCCGTCTTGCAGATTCCATGTTTCCCAATTGCATCCATTTGTGAGAGCTATAACTGGTACTGATTCTTTCTTTCCTTTTTTTTCTTTTTTCTTTTGGTGAAAAACGGTACAGATTCTTGGTCCTAGTTTTTTCAACTACTTTATCAAATTCATTGAATTATTTTGGTATGTTATGTAATACAGTGGGGAAATTGAGCCCTTTGTGTTGGATATATTAAGAAAGTATGTACCTTTCAACAAAAAGTATGTAAAAATACCTGTATGGTGTATAGGCCCTCTTTTACCATCAAGGACGCTTATTAACACAGAACAAATCCATTCAAATTCGCGGGTTATTATCAATAAGCATAGTGGGAGAGCCTTCAGATTGTCTACAGATAAGTGCTTAGATTGGTTGGATTTGCTTTTCGGAATGTTCAGTTTTGTATATATCTTTTGGTTCACTGAATGCTATTAGTCCATCACAAATTTTGGCATTAGCTATGTATTGAGATACTTGGCTGATTTTAATGCTATATATTGAGATACTTGGCTAAATTTTTGACATATATGTGCCTTGAAGGAGTCAGCTCGAATTGGGCTTTAAACGGCTTTTATATATGAGTCAGATATTGAGCTATTTTGAGGCTGTTCTTGAGTCCGTCTTCGGATGATGTACCTAAATGTAGTAATGCCTTAAGTGTGCTGTTCACTTGGTTCATATCATTATGCTTTCTAATACACTAGTTTTGGGGGTGTTCGACATCGCGATATTGACATCGATCATCGACATCTTTGTTATCGATATTGTAGGCTCATTCTCTCATTTTTAATACAAAATGCAGTTCAATGTGGATGAAATTGAAGTAAATGGAGATAATGCAGCTCCATTGTTTGAGTTGATGAAGAAAGACAACAAGTTCAATGGACTTTTGCAAAGTTTCTAGTCAGTTTATATATAAGAATGGGCAGCGTGTTCCCCATCAGAGCTTCCATTTTGGGGGAGTACAAAGATCTTGAGGAATGTTGTACCTGATGTTGTTGCAGCTAATAGACTTTTTCTTGGTGCTTTAGTTATTTTCGGATCTTTCATTTTGTCTTGCTGATGCTTCTTCTCACATGTTGGTGGTTTTTTGCAGTAGATGAGACAAGTACTACATGTTCATTATAACCATATTTTTTGCATTCTAGAAACTACTAATATTATATTTAAATGTTTTAGATCAAACGTGATGCTATTGAACCTTGAACTCATCTGTAACTGTTATTATGATATTGATACTGTGATACTGATACATATACTATGATACTTCTACTGATACTGTGATACTAATACTGTGATACTGATAATGTAATACTGATACTATGATACTGTGATACTCTTACGGTGTTAGTATAAACGCTGCGATTAAATTCGGCTTTCAAAAACTACATCGAAAGGGTATCGTATGCGATCTCAAAATAAAGAGGAAAAAAAAAATTATAAACTTTGGTGAAAGAATTTTGATGATCGGTGTTCTAAATCAAAAGTTACGGACGTTTATAAGAAAAACACTCCGATTAAAGCAAATGTTTTTTCGGCTTTCAAAATTTACGTCGGAAGGGTATCGTATGAGATCTCAAAATAAAGAGCAAAAAAATAAATTGTGGTGAAAAAAATTTGATGATCAAGTTAAGTCAAAGATTACTATTGTTTAAAAGAAAAGCGACCCACTTAAAAAAAAGAAAGAAAGAAGGGATGGAATAAACTAAATGAGATGGAACGATCCGGAACACGTATCTTGTATAAGTAAGGGTATTTTTGTTAAATGCTTTTTTTTTGTTTTTTCGCAATTAAAAAATGAGTGTGTCATATTTATTTATTTTATATTAAAAAGTGGATTTTAGTCTCCTTCCCTCTATTTTTATAGATAAAATTTAAGTAATTTATCGTTTTTACAGTGGTTGGAAAAACTTACATCCGCCACCGGGTGCGAGGAGTGAGGGTTGGGATGGAGTAAGTTTACATGGGGTGGATAAAATATTTGGAAGGAACAAAACCTTTACGAGGGAGGAGAAAAGGGCGGGGATTGTTGGGTTTTCTATGAAAATAAGGCTTTTGAGCGCATTATATGTTCCCTTATTATTATTTTTTTTAATGATTTTTTTATGTGTTCACTAAGACATATATTCTAAAAAAAATTAAAAAATAAGACATACAGTCCCCCCCGGCTCCTCAAATGAAAAAAAGGACAAATAGTGTTCTCTCGGAAAAAAAAATATAGTGGGATACGAATCTATTTTAACAAATTTTACTGTCATAAAAACACGACTTCAATTTCATTGAACACTTCTAACAAAAAAACATTGGAAACTATGCGGCCTCTAGTAAATAGTAGAGTATGTAGGAGTTGTTGGCAACTTCCATTGCAGTCTCGTATACAACACTTTTTGTGAAGGTGTCTTCATGACTGTCTTGCTATTGGTCAGGGGTTGATCGAGGAGGCGACACATGGGGGATGGTCTTTGCTTGGCATGTGGGCAGACATTGGAAACTATACTGCATGTGATCTTTGAGTGTGAAATGCCGGATAGAATCTGGAGGGCATCAACATTTTATGAGGTCTTAGGCCGACTCCGTTCATCATCCTTTGTGGAATTCTTTATGAGGCTGTTGGAGGACCAGGGTGTTCAGGGCACTGCAAGATTTTTGTGTGGCTACGTGGGGGATTTGGAAGGAGCGTTGCTCTGAAGGTGTTTGATGACCAGACAATTTATGTCTCTGCTGTATGCACGCATTCTCAAGCAGCCTCAGCTGAGTACGTGGAGGCCATGCAGAGTTCTTGGTTGCAGGCCTCGGCAGTTTATATGGTGGATGGATGGATAGAGCCGTTGGATAGGGAGGTGAAAGGCAACATGGATCCATCGGTCACTGAGACGGGGGCGGGTGTTGGAATCATTTTTCAAGACTTACACGGAGCAGTTCTTCACTCTTTTGCGCATCATTTGATCCAGGGGACCCGTGGAAGTATATGGAGCTTAAGGCTATTTTTTTGGCTCTAGAGGAGGCGAGGCGTTTGGGGATTCAACGATTAGTAATGGAGAGTGTTTGTTTGGCATGTGTCTCGCGTCTTCGAAGGCCAGTGGAGGATCTCACAGCTTAGGTTTGTTTAGACTGCTTGGCCCTTTTATCTAGTTTCGTATCTGTTTCTTTTGCTTTTATTCGGCGTGTAGTGATGATGCCGATTTCACCGCTCCATGTTCCAAGCTCTTGACACCCGACATAAGGGCAATATTAGACCTAATAACCTAACCATAAGGGCTAGGAGTGTCATCATAGGCTTAAGGGCCGAACTGAGTCTTCATGAAGGAAGTCTGTTCGGGTCGTCCCCCGATCCACCGTAGGTAGGTCAAGACCGGCGAGTGGTAGACCTACGCAGCTCGGTCGACTCGACCTTAGCATCTCGCCGCAGGTCGGCTAGAGAGTATAATAATAATAATTGTATGATAATTATGGAAAGAATCCTAAGCCTTTAAGGCTCCGATATTTGTCCATTATTATTCGAATGTCTTAATTATCTCCTAAAATCAAGGGATAATCACAGAATTATCTCTAACTTGAACAACACGAAATGAGAGTCCACATTGGACACGGCCCATGCAGGCCTAGGTCACAATCGCACCCTATATAAACAACCACAAAGAACTACGACATACTTGATTCCAACATACACATTGGACACTTAGGCATCCTAGAGAAATTCCCAGGTTCAGTCTAAATCACCTCCAAAAACTCCTCTCATTGTTCATATTTACTCTTGATAAATCACCCTCAACCAATTGCCACTAGATCAAAAGGCCTAGATTTTATACCCGACGAATTTTGTTTCGTCAATTGGCGCTAGAATGAGGGTCTAGATTTTATACCCGATGAATTCTGTTTCGTCAATTGGCGCTAGAAGGAGGGCCTCTACTAGTGATTGTTTGTTGAGGATTGAAATAAATCATTATGCCACCAAAACCCAACACACGAGCCTGATAGTCGCGCTGGTGAAATGCGAAAATGCCCAGAATAATCAAAACAACGACCATGACAACGAGGATGTTGATACAGAAAGCCAGGCAGAGCAATCACAAGAAGCCTCTCTAAATTCAGAGAAATAAGCTCTTAAGGAGCAGTTGGAGGCCATGGATCGCTACCAGACGGGCCATCCTCCAGGAAGTACAATCAAAAGAGGATAATTCAGAGGAGGAGACCGGAGAAAACCACCTCCTAATCAAGTAAAACAGGATTAAGAAGCATATGTCTCACGAGGAAGGTAGATGAGTATGATCGACCTGCAGGATTCAAGGTGCCCAATCTGGACCCCTACGATGGATCCAAGGATCCATCAGATCATTTGTTTCAATATATCACATGATGAGTCTATTCAACGCCTGCAGGCGAGATGAAGTGCAAAGCTTTCCCACGCTCTTTATGGACAGGACCCGTGAATGGTTTCGAAAACTTTCACCAAGGTCAGTTTTTAATTTTGAAGACCTAGGGAGAATGTTTCTTAAGGCCTTTGTTACAGCTAGGCCATTCCCGAGAAATGCGACCCATTTTCATACAATTAAACAAAAGAAAGAGGAATGTGTCCTCTAGTATTTAAAAAGGTTCAATGAGGAATCGGTGCAAGTTCAAGGAGTGGACAATTCGCTGTTGATTACATCATTTGTGGCTGGGCTCCGAGAAGGACAACTATACGCGAAACTGAGCAGTAGACTCCCCAGGACTATGGAAGAAATCATGGACGCTGCATACAAGTATTTTCAGGGAAAAGAGGTAAATAGACTGAAATGAGAATCAGAAAATAGAGAATCTAAAAAAGAAAGGGCGGAAGAGAAGCCCGACAAGAAGAGGTTAGCGGTCTGGGATCGCACGACTACCCCAACCGCAGATCTGTCAGGGAAGAAATGTGCTCTACAAGAAAGGGATTTTATCCCTTTAAACAGATCCCGTGTACAAGTCCTAGCCATAATAGAGAGAAAAGGGTTGGCAAGAACCCCCCTCCAATGAGGGGACCTCCAGAAAGAAGAGACCAGAGCAAGTTTTGTGCCTACCACAAGGACGTGGGCCACGATTCATAGGATTGCAAATATCTGATAAGAGATATTGATACTGCTATGAAGGATGGAAATCTGGATGAAGTCATAGACCGATCTCAGGACCCCGAGGCCGAGGAGAGTTCAAGATGTTAGGAACATTTTATTATGTTTTTATGATGGCCATGCTAGCTGTAATAGCAAGCCTGAAATAAGTTAGAAATCTTTGTATAAGTCTTTACTTTGAGTCTGACATGTTGTATAAGTTGAGTCAGACAAGTATTGTACTAGTTGGTAGGATGGTTAAGTGAAACAGAAATCCGGCAGAGTAAATGAGCCAAGTTTAGTAGAGAAGCATGAGGACATATGAACTGACTTATAACCAAGGATGTCTGTGATGACCTTGAATAAGTCTAAAGTATGTTACAAGTGATGAAACTCATTGTTAAATATGGTGTACACTGATCTCCCACATATCAAGATCAGTGAAGTGCAAGAAATGCCAAATCTGGATCAATTAAATCAAGGAAAATACAATCAAGGGGGAATCAAGATTAAATCAAGGATTATTACCCACATTAAATAGCCAATGGACAGAAATTCAAATCAAGGCTATAAATAGAATGCATTGACAGACAGGAAAAACAACGATTGCAACATTGAAAAACGATCAGAAACTCTGTCAATTTGAAAAGCCTTCTCTTTGAACTTAAAAGGACATATCTAGAGATCAACTCAGAAATCAGAGCTCAAAAATCCACATCAAGCATCGAGATTGATCAATGTAATCTGTGAATTCAATTCACGCCTTGAGATAAAGCAATCGAATCAGAGTCATTTGAGAATGGTTGTGTTTGTGATAGTTGCTGAACGATTTGTTCTCAAGGAGCAGTGTTGAAGACTGAGTCACTGAAGCTTTTGTAGCCAGGGAGTGATAGTCTTGGAGATTGTGAAGCTTGTGTAGCCAAGGACAATCTAACAATTGTATCAGGAAAAGACAATAGTGAATTCCTCCAATCATGACATGAGAAGAGTGGATTAACGGATTACACCACCCTAAACCACTATAAACCTTTGTGTCTATTTACTTTCAGAAATTTACTTTACAACATTTTATTTAGTGCATCGTATATCTGTGTTTGCATAACCTACTTTGAAACAGTATTAAAAGAAGGGACTTATCCACTGCCCAAAAGCATTTAATTATAAGAAAAGGTTTTGAAACTCCAGTATATTCATTCACCCCCCACCCCCTCTGACTATACCTTTACCTTTATCTGGACCAACAATTGGTATCGGAGCAGAGTTCCTAGTATCAGAACCTGTTCAGATCTGATTTCTAGTAACAAGGAGATCACATACATTCAAAGTAGTTTTCAAATCTGTGCTTTCTAAATATATCTTTTATCTGTGATTATGGATTCCTCAAATTTCATGTCTAAAGTTCCCATATTCAATGTTAATAATTTTGATGAACATAAAATAAGAATGCTATCTCATCTTGCAGCAACTCATGAAGAGATGCTGGATGTTATCAACGATGGCCCAATCAAGATCATGACTGTGATAGCAACAGGAGCAGATCAAAGAAAGGAAATAGACAAACTTAAGAAAGATTGGACCAAGGATGATAGAAGAAGATCAAATCTCGACTTTGTTGCAAAATACATGATCTTGAAGACTCTGGACAGTAACATGTTCATGAGGATCAAAGACTGCAAAACAACAATGAAGACGTGGGACAAATTAGCACTTATCAATGAAGGATCAAAGGCAGTCAAAGAAAACAAATTGTCTGTTGCAAAACAAAAATTAGAAAACTTCAAGATGAAGACTGGTGAATCCATTGATCAAATGGATAACAGGTTTTCAAGCATCATCAGCGAACTGCAACAACTTGAACATACATACCCACAGAAAGAAGTTTCTCTGAAAATCTTGAGAGGTCTACCTGAAAGATGGAAGACCGTCACATCAGTACTCATAGGCAGGCCTAGCGTCAGCTTGGAAGGCTCGAATAGACATGTCGGGAAATTGGTGATCTACGGTCCAAAGGACCTACTTCCCATGATAACTAACAAAGAGGTCTTAGTCATTGAAGCCGTGGTCCACAAAAAACTTGTGAAGCGTATATGTGTGGACACGGGAAGTGCTGTTAATGTCTTATACCACTCCTCCTTCCAGTCTAAGAACTTAAAGGATTTCGAACTCACCCCCGGGTCGGCACCTCTTTTCGGTTTTGTAGGACCTCCAGTTCATTCTATGGGAATGATCAAGCTAGCAACAACATTTTGAAGGGAGCCGAGGTGCAAAACACTTTTGATAAACGATGTGGTGGTAAAAGATCCCTCAGCATACAACATCGTTATGGGAAGACCAACACTGGTCGAGCTCCGAGCTGTGATATCACCGGCCCACATCATCCTAAAGTTCCCCACTGCGGATGGATGAATAGAGATAAAAGGAGGTGTTGAAGAAACTAGGAGCTGCTACACAGCAATGATAAACAGGAACGGGTTTGAGTTGACATAACCTGAGAAGAGCTACAAGCATTACTAGTTGCTATTTTATATTTCCGCCATAAATACATATCTTCTGATACTTTGTTTTTGGATGGTTTGATTTGGCACTTGGAGGGTGCTTTTCTGTATGCAATCTATATTTTTGTCTTATTGATGGTGCATGATTTTCATGGAATGATTATACAAATAAAGCTTGCAGAAGACGCACTAACGAAAGTCCGCAGGACGGACCCGCTGAGTTTTGTAGGTCGGACTCATTGTAATTTTTTATCTAAGTCCGTAGGATGGACCCGCTGAGTTCTGCAAGTCGGACTCAGTGTAGTTTTTATCTAAGTCCACAGGACGGACCCGCTGAGTTCCGCAGGTCAGACTCAGTGTAATTTTTATCTATGTCCGCTGGACAGTCCTGTTGAGTTCCGCAGGTCGGACTCAGTGTAATTTTTATCTAAGTCTGCAGGACGGACCCACTGAGTTCCGCAGGTCGGACTCAGTGTAATTTTTATCTAAGTCCACAGGACGGACCCGTTGAGTTCTGTAGGTCGGAGCTAGTGTAATTGTATCTAAGTCCACAAGACGGAACCGCTGTGTTCCGCAGGTCGGACCCAATGTAATTGTGTCTAAGTCCGCAGGACGGACCCGCAGAGTTTCACAGGTCAGATCAGCGTAATTTTATTGAATCTGCGGGACTCTCGAAAAAAAGGAGAAGATAGACACGAAAAAGAGTAAAATCATTCACAAAATCAGAATGTACTACAAAGTGCGGGCAGACAAAAATGATAAAGTAAAAACTAATCCGTGCTAAGGTACACATCCTCAGAGCTGACTGACAGTCCACAACTACTGGTACAAAGATTTGAGATTAACTAAGGGAAAGGTATGGGCCGAGCAGGATCCATTATCCTCAAAAAATTGATGGCCTCGCGATGGATTATGACCCTCCTGTCGACACCCACCTGTGGGGTAAAAATAGCATGAATCAAGAGGGCCTCTTCATTAGTAACCACCTTAAAATCTACCATCGGGATAGCGTGGTTATTGATTAACCGCTTTCATTCCCGATGTGACCGGTGCATCCGGAGGCAACACCTTGCGAAACATGATCTCCTTCACCTGGAAATAAGCGTTGGTATGCGTATTCTCTATGAGCAAGAAAAGGCTCCTCATTATCCAGATCCCAAGCCGCCTCGTAATGCATGGCCGGATGACGTCGGGGATGCGAAAAAACGTGTTTATGGATGCCAGAGCAAAGTCAACAGGGACACATCAAAGAAAAACCAAGGTGGGGCCCTCAATGGAATCAGCCTCCGATAAAACTGAATAGAACTCACGCACTAAGGTGAGATTACACCTTCCCCTAGGTGCTTCCATAAAGTCACGCCACACTGAGAAAATGACGCGAAACATAGAACCACTCCTTTCAACTTTATACATGTTCAAACCCTCTCCGCTAAGGGCCGTTGCCTGTTGAAGTACCCCTAGAAATTTGCACGGGCAGTAGTAGACGCCGTAGCACAGAAATGGGACACACCGGGGACAGGAGTGGAGGAGGAACTAGTTGAAGACATAGACAGAATGAAAAATAAAACAAGTACTCAATAACAAAAGCTCTGAGTTTGCAAGTGCGCTGAAAAATAGGGATAACCACCCTTTATTGAGAAAGGAAAAGAATTAGACGACCGAGATTAAAAAGATCTAACGGATATGATTTATAAGGGCGTTTCAGATTCTAAGACCGTATTTATTGCCCCAATGTTATCAAAACCCTAGTCAATGCAATATTAAATGCACGGTCATAAAAGCAGCGACAGAATCAAGGGACACGCTAAGTTCCACAAGTTGGATTCAATATAAATATATGTCCCACTCGCTGAGTTCCACAGATCGGGCACTGCATAAACCTTTATCTCTGTCCACATGATAGACGCATTGAGTTTCATAGGTCGGACTCGGTATGATCTTCGATTCTACAAAAAGAGATACCCTAAGAGGGAAAAGGATGGCGAGTATGAGTTCAGTATGCTATTCAAAGAATACATATTACCAAAAGGCACACTGAGCGCTATCCAATATAGATCATCATAATCAAAAGATACAGTCAAGTAAGTGCTAAACAATCTAAATTTTTTAATATTATACATTATGCGTCATTTACAATTTTTTAATACTAAAAAAATAATAATAATACAAGTTATGACCTAGGAGTTGAATCATACCCTGGTGTCGTAGCCGTGCCTGTCCCAGGCTGGTCGGAAGACTTCTGAAGGGAAATCTATTGAGCTTCATGCCGAGCTACAATATCCACTCTCTTTCGGAAATCCACCACACGATCATTGTAAACCTTGTCCATACTAGACCTATACAGGTTGGCGTGGAGAATAAAATCTATATAAGGTCCATAAGTTCATAGAAAATTAGACATCCCGGTTTAAATTGTTTGAAGACACTTTAAAGTGTCTCCACACGTAAAATATAAAAGACACTTTAAAGTATCTCCAAATGTATAACAAAATTAAGACATAGTAAAGTGCCTCCATAGGGTCTCACACATTTACACACTACTTGCTGTAGATACGTATTTTGGGCTAGTGACTCTACATCCTGTTATTAGTGGCTTTTTTTGAAAAATGCCTTTATAAGTGTGTCTCTACAGGTGTTTTTTGTTGTAGTGTTCATAAAAGTGCCTAGAGCCAAGGCACGACTGATCCTTCCGGGACATGAGATGGATGGCTCACTTACTAAGTATGCAAGAAAGAATCATGAAAAGAAAACTATTCCATTTGACAATGGATAGCCGCGGTAAGCATGTCTAGCCAAAGACATTAAAGAAAGGCGCTTGTTGGGAGGCAACCCAATTAAAATAAATTTGTTAATTTGGTATTGTTTTGTCTTTAATGAATAAGTGAGAGAGAGAGAGAGAGATAGAGATTTTCATGTTTGGTGGAGGCTTTTGTCAGTTTTACAGGTGAAAAACTGAATTCTGTGAAGAAATATGAGTCGTTTATTTGAAGTTCATGTGTGGGGCACAAACATGTGGGACTATTTCAAGAAAGGCGAATCTCACTTTTCCATCTAGTCAGGATCATAGGATCTTTGAGATATGTATCAAGAATGAAGGATTTCACTTTTGGGTTAAGTCGGGATCCTAGAAAACTAAAGCCTGGTTCCAAGAAAAGAGGATTTCACTTTTTCTTGAAGTCGGGATCCCGATGTGCAATTGATTAACATTATGATTTCCAAGTAAGATGGTTTTCACTTTTCCATGATGTCGGGATCCTAAGGAAATTGGGAGGGGATGATTTCTTAAAAAAAATTGATATGCCTCTCCCTCCCAAAATTTTCACTTCCCACCCTTTGAGATGTGATCAAACATGGATTTGGGGTGGTTAATGGGGATCAATCGTGGGAATATACTCATTAATGCCGAATATTTGCCTTTGGAGGTCAGGGATGAATTGTTCTATTGATGAGCGAGTTGTATGGCCTGATCGGCTAATTAATGATGAGATTAGGTCAGCTGAGCTCTAAGGGTGACCTGAATAAGGTTGGATTACTTTGGACAAAACTCTTTGGACTTAGGGCCCAATAGGGGACTTATGTTGAACTGGTCCAGAGATCATTTTGGACCTGCTTGAGGCCCAATATGAATAATACACATAATCTTCAGATTATATCTATGTCAAAAGCCCTCGGACTTGAGCTAAATTTGGAGATTGCATGTTAGGTATGCATTTGGAGTGACGTGGCACAAACTGATAGACTGGAATCCACCTGTTTTCGATTTGATTGACGTTTGATAGGGTGTATTTGAAAATCTAAATTATTTGACTCTCTGATCGAGGGAATCTCTTTGTCTTTCCTTCTCAGTTATATGCGCATAATATCATTTTTATTACAGAAAATATTCTTACTTTCAGCGTGTGTTGCTGCAACAAGAGCTCTATAAGGGTATCTATGTTCCCGAAGAAACACACTCTTATTGAGAAGAATCTTTCGGACGCCCAAGAGCAGGTCATTTGACACGAACAAAAAATAGTGAAGGCTTGTGCGAGGCTCTCGAAGCGTAGGAACAAAAGAACCACATATTTTTTACCTCTTTACACAAGGTAAAGGCTAGAGAGACCGAACTCCAAGATGAAGTTGCCAGCCTATGGTTTTCATAAGCTCGTCTTTAGTCTGATGCTGTTGATCTACAGGCTACCGTCGCCCGTGGATCACGTTAAAATTAAATGAAACAATTGTTGGGTGGATCATTCCTTTGTGGAGCCCAAGCCCACTAAACAATTGGAAAATAATAATATGTTAAGTAGTATTTAATGGAACAAATTAGGTTAATTTTTCCCCAATCTTCACAATAAAAAGAGAGGCAAAAGGAGGAAAAAATCGTAGGATTTTTGGTGTTGCAATAGTCTCTTTCCGGCGACGATCGGGCAGCTAAACGGACTCCGATCGGCACGAAATTTTGAGGGCTTGTTCGCCTTTCAATCTTATTCAATAGGAATGGTGGAATTTGCGTTTCAACGGTTCAATTTTCTGTAAATCGTCCGCGACCTGACTGGTGCGTTTCTGCTGCGTTTTTGGGAGATATTTTTCAACAACTCTTGTATTTTGCATTCTTAGTTGATGTGTTTGAAACACTTTTGTATCATCTTTTGATAATTAGTGGAGCTTTTGTGGGCCTCAGCCATGTGGTTTTTACTCTCTTACATCGAGAGGGGTTTTCCATGTTAAAATTGTGCTGTTTATTTTCTTGTGTTTTCGTTTCCCTTTATTTGTGATTTGATTTCATTGGGGCTGCCTTGTTTAATTCCGTTGCGTGTCATTGGGAATAATTTGTGGGTATTTGTGATACGTGTGGTATTGCGGTTGTTTCTTTTCCCAACAAGTGGTATCGGAGCCCCGGTTAGTTGATCTGGTTTTGAAGTGTTTTTGGGGAAATTTTTTTTTTTTGGTGAAATGGAAGCCAACTTGAATAGAATGATCACTTTGAATGGGTCTAACTATGCCATTTGGAAAAATGAAATGGAGGATCTTTTGTATGTGAAAAATTATTTCTTGCCGGTCTTCAGTGCTGAAAAACCTGAAGATAAAGCAGATGAAGTGTGGAATTTGTTGCATAGGCAAGTTTGTGGTTATATTAGACAATGGTTTGATGACAATGGTTTAAACCACATTAGTGAGGAGAAACATGCTAGGTCTTTGTGGAAAAACTTGAAGATTTGTATGCCCAGAAAACTGGAAACAATAAGATGCTTTTGATGTATAAATTGATGAATTTGAGATATCATGATAGAACTCCAATGGCTGATCATTTGAATACTTTGTTGGGTATTATGAACCAACTTAATGCTATCAGTATTAAGTTTGATGATGAAGTGCATGGATGGATGCTTCTTGGCTCTTTACCGGAATCGTGGGAAAATTTTGGAAGTTCTCTATCTAATTCTTCCCCAGATGGTGCTATGACCATTGATCTTTCTAAGACTAGTGTGTTGGAAGAAGAGACAATGAGGAAGGCACATGGCGTTTCCTCACAGTCGGATGTCTTGGTTACTGAGTCACGGGGAGAAGTCAAAGTAGAGCTTCTAAAGATAGAGGCCGAAGTAGAAGAAAATCCAAGAGCAAGTACAAAAATTATGATTGCAATCACTGTGGCAAGAAGGGACACATCAAGAAATTTTGCTTTAAATTGAAACGGGAGAAAAAGGAAAACAATGACAAGAAAGCTGATAAGAAGAAGGAAGATATAGTTAATGCAGCTTTCTTTGATGATTTCCTTATGTTTCAAGAGGTTGATGATATTATTCTTGCAGGTGATATGACTAGTTGGGTTGTTGAAAGTGGTGCTTCGGTCCATGCTACTTCAAGAAGAGAGTTGACGATGCTGGAAACCGTCTATTAACTTATGCGGGTCAATCTCCTATGTGACAATGATCTAAAACCCTAGAAACCCTAATTTATGAGGGGCGTGTTGTTTTATTTATTTGGACTGAGCTCTCAATTTATTTCTGAGAGTTTCCTGCGTATCCAATAGTTGAATTGGAATCAAGTCATTCGTAGTTCCTTAGGGTTGTTTATATAGGCGACATCTCGCCCCTATTACTTGTTGAGTAAGTATGATAAATAATTATTATTCCCTAAGGATATATACGACTTAATCCCTATAAATCAGAGATAGTTATGGACATATTTAATGTCAAGATTGGAGTCTTTATGACTGAGGATTCATTCCATATGGTAATCGTCCCTCGCACTGAATAACAGCGGAGCTGTACAGAGCGTCCCACGCTCAGCCCCTAAAGCCAATATGGATGAACTGGGCAGCTCCTCTTCGCCTGACCTTGGCCGTCCTGCGGTGGCTAGAGGAGGAGCTTATACCGATCTCTCACCTACTGTAGACGATCTGCCCTCTGTTCGGCTCTTGGGGGCCCTGGCCCTTAAAGCCCTAAGTTTAAGGACTGGTCATTTATTAAGCACCCTTAAGAGTGACACGTGGCGTAACTCGGGCCGGGTATCATCATAAGCCCCCCAGATCTGGCTTAGCTTTTTTAGTTGGTCAGATTTGCTCCATTTGGCGGTTCGGCCGGGCCCTACCTGATCACGCGTTTCAAAATACTTAATTGCCAGCTGGTAGCCTATTTAATAGGCTATCATTATTATTGCGGGATACGAGGCATTTTACACTCCTTTTTCATAACTGACGTCGTCACGTCTGGAGTGGGTTATAAACCCGTCCCTTCATATCAGACTTTCCCTCTTCTTTATTCTATTCAATCGAAGATTTCCTTTAAGATCCTTTGCATTTTCAAGTAAGCATTCTCTCTGACTCTTGTGCTATTATTCTTCATTTCTCCTTCTTTTCTGCTTTTCCTAGTTTATGAGGGCGAGTACTACTTCGAGCAGCTCTATTGATAGGGAGTTTGAGTCCCATTCTGAGTCAGAAACTGAGGTCACCCAACCTTTTATTCAATTTGGAGGCCCAATAGACATTTCTCGCCTCGAACACGGCCGCCGCATAATATCTGAGCAGATCGTTACAGATCTGCCCTCAACTAAACCCTCTAGGTATCATTCCGCATTTGGGTTTACTTCTTTAAACAAGTGTCTTAGAGCCCATATGACTGCGATGACTGCAATAAGTTGTTTTGGAGTTAGATCCAAAATTACTCAGGACGCTCTCCTGGAGACTTGTACCACATATCATATTGATATGGACCACTATGCTCCTCGGCTTCCTGGTGGTGCACACATGTATGCTCATCAGCCCCCAGAGGGGTATTGTACCGTGTACCGAGATTCTCATTTCTCTGATTCTAGTCCGGAGCCTTATCTGAGGCTTACTCAGGAAGAGTATAATCATCGTAGGATCTTTTCCCTTGTGATTTCTTTTACCTTATACACTTGTTTGACTTTACTGTTTCTTTTTTATTTGCTTTTACACTTTCTCTGTTCTTTCAGTGGCCGATGTTGCTGATATCTTCGGTCAGGTGCTCGGGGAAGAAGAAGGTGTGCCTGTACAGGGTGAGCCCCAGTAGAACTTGGAGGCTCCAAGGGGTGAAGCTGAGGCAGAGCCTGAACTGGCAAATCCAGAGGTTAACCCTGAGGTTTCCCTTACTGAGGATCCTCCACAGGGTGACCTAGCCTCCGGCACACGGCATATCGAATAGAGGGATGATAGCCTGGTCATCCTTGACGTTTCTGACACGGGTGAATAGGCTAGGCAGCACTCTCGATCTGGACGAAAGAGGCTCAGATCTGGTCAGGAGGCTTCTGAGGGGACATCGGATTCTTTGGTTGAGTTCCTAGCTGAGCTGCCAGATAAGGATCTGGCATCTATTGTAAGTTTTGCATCTTTCCATTTTATGTTCGCTATATTTGAACCGCACTGACCCTGTTCGTCTGGCCTTTGTTATTTCCAGGTTGTTAAGGCCGGAAAGGAGGTTCTTCATCGCCTCAACAAATTCTCCGTCCAAAAGGCTTCCTTGGAAAACCGGATTGTTGATCTGTCCGCCAGCCGCAACAAACACAAGGATGAGTCCTTGTCTAAAGATGCCCAGATCGCTGATCTGGAGAAGGTCATGCATGCTCAACAAGCTGAACTAAATGAGCTGCGAACTTCTAGTGCTGCTCGAGAGGAGGTACTGGCCAAGGTTCAGGCTGATCATGAGGGGCTGGAAGTTGCTATGCCCGGGCGGATCGCTCAGGCTATTCATGAGTACAAAAGCTCACCTCACTTCACCGGAGCTCTGAAGGTCTTTCTTGGCTCAATCCTAAGCCATGGGTACACCTTTGGTGTTAATCAGGCTAAGGAACAATGCCCTGAGCTAGTCATCTCAGATCTTCAACATGGTAGGCTTTGCAAGCCAGGTGGCAATGAGCTGTACCAGGCCAGGCTTAAGGAATTTCAAGCCGGTGAGGACTTGGCTGAGATTATGGCCGTCGACCTGCTGCTCATCAGACCAGCACCTCTTCATCTCAATGCTCTGGCACTTCCACCAATTAGCAACGAGAATCAGCAGCCAATCCTTAGAATTATGCTTTTGCAGTTTGAAAAATCTTCTGTAATAATTTCCATTTATCAATAACTTTTTGTTTCTTGACTATTTGTGCTTATTTTAGCACTAGTTCTGTAATTAACTTCTGTTTTTGGCGTTCAGCCGTTCGCTGCATTGGGTTTTTTTCTTCTTTCCCTTTTTGCTTTTAGTTTGAGCACACGTCTTAGGGAGTCCCTTACCCCCATGAAGAACATCATTTAAGAGGTTCTACCTCTGAATGGTGGTCTTCAGTTGTACGAGTCTTGAATGCGATTTGGCACTGATCGTCTGTCCTGCAGACTTTGAAAGCTTGTTTCAAACTTTCAAAGTGTCATTCGGCTAGGTCTAATCATCTGATCAATATTTTTTTTTGGACCTGTGCTTCAGCTCGTTGAGTCTGTCCTGCAGACGTATAGTTTGCCCTTAGCAAACTTTTCCTGAGACCGACCTGCGGTTCAGGTCTTCTACTGAGTCCGACCTGCGGATCAGTTCGTTGGGTCTGTCCTGCAGTCTTATTTTAGTTTTTCCTTTGCAAACTTTTCTGAGACCGACTTGCGGTTCAGTTCTTCTACTGAGTCCGACCTGCGGATCAGTTCATTGGGTCTGTCCTGCAGACTTATTTTAGTTTGTCCTTTGCAAACTTTTCTGAGACCGACCTGTGGTTCAGTTCTTCTACTTAGTCCGACCAGCGGATCAAATCGTTGGGTCTATCCTGTAGACTTATTTTGGTTTGTCCCTTGCAAAATTTTCTGAGACCGACCTGTAGTTCAGTTACGATCAAGCAATATAATAACAACGCACATATGCAATAAAAACATTTATTTAATATCTGATGCTTGAATGCACCTCATTGAGAAACCAAAATTAACAATACATAAAATAGTCTGGAACCTGTCCTAGACATAAAACTTCCTCAAGTTAGAGGCATTCCAGCTGCGGGGCACAGTTCGGCCATTTGCATCAGCCAGTTGATAGGCTCCTTTCCTATGCACCTTGACCACTTTGTACGGTCCTTCCCAGTTCGGATCAAGTTTCCCCTGGGGTAGTTGTTTGCTCACCTCATTCTTCTTGAGCACCAGATCCCCTTCTTTAAAGTATAATTGTTTAACTCGGGAATCGTAATACTGAGAAATTCGCTGTTTATACTTGGCCATTCTTATAAAGGCTATATTACGAGCCTCTTCCAGGTCATCCTTGGAGTGTCTGAGATCAAATAGCTGCTGATCTTCGGAGTACAGCGCTGTCCGTGGAGATGATATTCCAATCTCAGCCGGGATCACTGATTCGCAACCATATGCTAGGCTGAAGGGGGTTTCTCCAGTGGCTGAGTTGGGGGTTATTCTGTACGCCCATAATATGTTAGGCAAGTGCTCGGTCCAACTTTCTTTTTCTTCCTCTAGGCATTTTTTCAGCCTCGTCTTGATCTGCCTGTTGGTCTGTTCGACTTGGCCATTAGCCTGGGGATAACCGACTTAAGTGAAGTGTTGAGTGATGTGTAAATTATTACACCATTCTCTGACGACCCTGTCTTCGAACTGAGTCCCATTGTCTGAAACCAAAGTTTTTGGTATTCCGTACCTGCATACTATGTTCTTCCAGAATTTCTGTATCTGCTTCCCTGTTATTGCAGCCAGTGGTCCAGCCTCAACCCACTTGGTGAAATAATCTATTACTACGATCAGGAATTAGACATTTCCTAGGGCTTTTGGGAGCGGCCCTACCAGATCTACCCCCACTGGTCAAATGGCCAGGGGGATACCATTGGGATCATGTATTGGGATGGCCGATGCGACAAGTTATCATGCACCTAGCATGATCTACACCTTTCTACCAATTCCTTGGCATCTTCTAACATTGTCGTCCAATAATAACCGAACAGCCTGCATTTCCTTGCTAGGGTCCGAACTCCAGGATGATTTCCACAAATGCCCAAGTGTATTTCTCTGAGAAGGTAGTTCCCATCTTCCTCAGTTACACATCTTATCCAATGAGCAATAGATGACCTGCGATAAAGTACTTCTTCGAACAACGAGTATCTTGCTGCAAAGAGCTTCATCTTCCTGGCCTGTATCTTGTCTTGGGGCAGGATGTTATCTCTAAGATACAACACGATTGGATCCATCCACGTACTAGCCTGTCTGACCGGCTGAACCGCCTTCTGTTCATAGCTTCTCTCCTTCAACAGCTCCACCAGTACTTTATTTTCTGACAAAAAGTTTGTGGCCAATTTTGATAGAGCATCTACCCTTCTATTCTCAGTTCGAGGTATTTGGTCAACCTGGACCTGTCGAAACTTTTCTAGGAGAGTTCTGGCGGTTGCAAAGTATTTCCTCATGGGTTCTTCCTTAGCCTCGTACTCCCCGTTGATGTGATTTACCATGAGCTGTGAATCACTGTATACCTGCAGATCATCTACCCCAAGCTTATTCGCCAATTTAAGCCCCGTGATCAAGGCCTCGTATTCAGCTTCAATATTTGTAGCCTTGAAGTCAAACCTTAGTGCATAGGGACACTCCTCCCCTTTTGGACTGACGAGTAAGAGACCTGCCCCTGCCCCATCTTTTACTTGATGCACCATCAACATACAAGTTCCATTGATGCATCCCTGGTTTCTTCTGATTGTCCTCTAGGCGAACAGATACTCCTTCAGCCAAGAAGTCTGCTAAGGCCTGTGCTTTGACGGAAGTTCAAGGTCTGAAATCAATGTCATATTCTGCCTGTTCGACAACCCACTTCGCCAACCTTCCTGAGGTTTCTGGTCGTCCTAATATTTTCCATAGCGCTTGATCAGTGATCACAGTAATGGGATAGGTCTGGAAGTAAAGTCTCAACTTCCTGGAAGCATGCTTGAATGCCACTGCTAATTTCTCCGCGTTTGAGTATCTGACTTCTGGTCCGTGGAGCGCTTTACTCACAAAGAATACTAGTATCTGTTTTCCACTTTGTTCTTTAACCAGTACTGCACTCAGTGCTTCTTCACACACCGCCAGGTAGACGAACAACGGTTCTCCTACCTGAGGAGCTGTCAAGGTGGACAGATCGGCTAAGTACACCTTCAGTTCATCGAGTGCCTTCTGACTCAGATCATCCCAGTGAAAAGGACTGGCCCTTCTCAAAATCTTGAAGAAAGGTAAAGCACGCTGTGCTGATCTCGATAAAAATCTTTTCAAGGCCGCTATTCGTCCAGTCAAACGTTGTACCTCTTTTATATTTTTTGGTGGAGACATGGTCTTTAACGATCGATCTTATCGGGGTTTGCTCGGATTCCGTCTTTGGATATCATGTATCCTAGAACTTCCTGACTTGACCCCGAATGTACACTTCTTTGGGTTGAGCTTCATTTGAGTTTTCCTTAGAACTCCAAAGACTTCTCTGACATCGTCCAAGAATTGGTCAAGAGACTTTCTTTTGATCAGGAGGTCATCCATGTATACCTCCATACATCTTCCTATCAGATCAACAAAAATTGTGTTGACGGCCCTCTGATATGTTGCTCCCGCATTCTTTTTAGTCCAAATGGCATAGTGACGTAGCAGTACGTCCCAAATTCTGTTACGAAAGCAGTCTTTTATGCATCTTCTAGATCCATTATGATCTGGTGGTAACCCCTATACGCATTTAAAAATGCGAACACTTTATATCCTACCGTTGAGTCTACTAGCCGATCAATCTTGGGCAAAGCATCACAATCCTTGGGACATGCCTTGTTTAAATCCGTGAAATCTACACACATCCTCTAGCTTCCATCTGGTTTCTTGACCAACACAGGGTTTGCTAACCATTCAGGGTATATCACCTCCTTAACTATGTTGGCCTGCAATAGCTTGGTCACTTCTTGCCTGATTGCCTCAATGCGTTCGGGATCGAAATGCCTTTTCTTTTGCCGAACAGGATTTCTGCTCGGATCTATATTCAAATTATGAACTGCCAGGTCGGGAGACAGTCCTGGCACATCTTCAGCTCTCCAGGCGAACACATCTCTGAATTCTCTCAAGATGCTCACCAAAGACACTTTGTGCGGAGGGGGGATTCATGTACCAATACTAACTCTTGAGTCATCATGTTCGTCCCATAGACGAACAGCCTGTGTATGGTCTTCAGATGACCAGCTCTCTTCGTCTTCAGAAAGCAGTTCTTCAACACTAACCTGTTGAACCATCACTTTCCCGTTGATTGTCGCAGTGTAACAACTTCTTGTTGTCTCCACATCTCCTCTGATCTCTATCGAACCCTCGCCCGTTGGAATTTTCATGCTGACATGAGCTGATGAGATCACAGCCCAGAGATCGATAAGGGCTGGTCTTCCTATAATCACATTGTAGGCCGATGGTGCCTTTACCACCACGTAGTCCACCATTAGGTCCTGCCCCTGGTTCCTTCTCCAAAAGTAGTGAGCAGTTTGATCACCCCCAGCGGATGAACCGGAGGTCCTGCGAAGCCGAACAAAGGAGTTGAAATAGGAGTTAGGTCGGCGTCCTTCAGTTTCATCGCTCTGAAGACGTTATAGTAAAGGACATTCACAGCACTGCCAGCGTCCACACATATCCTCTTTGTCCAATTCTTGCTAATCACTGCTTCTATCAACAATCCTTCGTATTGACTACCAAGGGTAGTGAATCTCTCAGACCATACACTACTTCTCCTGACACCCTTTTGCCATTTGTTCGTGGAGGTAGGAGCAGTAGACCTGCTATTGGTTTCTTCTTCTGATATTCTCGAACTGTTCGGGCCCCCTGAGATCGTGTTGATCGTGTTCATAGGGCGGTTATTCTCCTCCGATGTTCGTCTCATTGTTCCCTATCGCTGTTGTTCTGGCGCTTAAATTCACGTCGTCCTCTTAGTTCGGCCTGTTGAGACCGATCTACGACCACATTAAGCTTTCCTTCCATTATTGTTGCATCAATGTCTCGCATTAAATCTTTGCACTGTTCTGAGTCATGCCCAACATCTTGATGATACTTGCAATACTTGTTGGGGTTTCTGCTTTCTCTGGGTACCCTCTTTGGGGGTGGGGTCCTAGCAATGCCCTTTCTTTGCATGATCACAACGACTTGTTCGCGAGGCCTGTTAAGCGGAATGAAGTCTCTGTCCTGCAGAGCTACCTTCTTACCTAGCCGATTAGAGATGGGCGCAGTTACCCGATCCCAAACTAACTTTCTTTTCTTATCCGATCTATCTTCAGGCTTACTTCTCTTGCTTTCACCTTTTTCGATCTCACTTTTGAGTCTATTCGCTTCTTCCCCCTGGCAATGTTTGTACGCAACATCCAGACATTCCTCAATCGTGTGAGCGAGCTTGCAATTAAGCTTCGTATGTAGCCGTCCTACTTGCAGACCTGCTACGAAATAGGCGCCCAGCATTCGATCATCTGCGTTTTGCACCTGTGCGGCTTCTTCAATGAAACGCTTTATGAAGCACAGTACCGACTCATCGTGTTTTTGTTTCAATGTCAACAAATGAGTTTGGTTTCTTTGGAATGGACGAGCTGCTATAAAGGCATGAAAGAATTTTTGGGTTAAGGTCCCGAAGTCGGAGATCAACTTGGGAGGAATCTTGTTGAACCACTCCCTGGCCCTTCCTGTTAGGAGTGCGGGAAAGCTTTACACTTCATCTCGTCAGAGGCGTTATACAGGTTCATGTGTGAGATGTACTGGTGCATGTGATCATAGGGGTCCTTGGATCCATAATATGCACTGATGTTGGGAATTTTGAATCCCGCTGGTCGGGGGTAATTATCGATGTGCATGGTGAAAGTGTTGGAATAGTGTCCTAAACCCAATCGGGTTGGACCGGATCCGACCGGATCGGATCATTTCTACTATTTCTTTATGTTTATACATATGTTAAATGGCTTTTATGTTATCATATATATGTTCTTCTAAAGAACCGATTATGAATTGTTATATGTTAACGTCCTTAGTATTAAACTGTGATAGAGAAACCATGATAGGCGATTATGGTTGATGAGATCTCTAATCACTTTAATAAGTTTGATACTTAAATGTCTATAGGCTGATGTACTATTAAATAGGGCATTGATAGTATAAACAGACTAGCACGTATTAGATGTCTTCTGTCTTTAAGAGCATGGATAGATCTCGTCTATCGAAGTGTAGAGACACTTGGACTGTACGTGGACGTGTATTATACAATGCGTACGTTAGACTGACCCACTTACACAGATAAGCGTCACACTATGTGACGGTTTTGTAATTATCCTTTCGACCGGAGTCTTCATGGCATCACGGTGTGGATTGTCATGCTTTGACACTATTGAGGTTTCCCCTAGCCACGGGGCGATCATGCGGTAGTGATTGGGTATGATACTGAAGCATACGGAGTATACATGATTGGTCGTCCGGGAATCGTGTATCCTATGATTGGGATCGAATATCCGAAATGGCCTTCTTATAAGGAATGTCAAGCTCTCGTGAATCTTTGCAAAGTGGGAGTAAACGAGTTACTTCGAGAGAGCATGATATCCAGATTATAAGATACGGTCGTTAATGTTTGACACTCGACGTACGACCGTATGGATATTATTACAGCGATAGGATTGTAACTTACACGGTAACTGTTTCACATGAAAGGTAGTAGTCATTGCATTTGACTCTTCTGATGATTGGGGGTCACGGTGTGTTGCTAGATGCTATCCCGTGATCGTTAGGCATGAAGGGCCTTTTCGTAATTTGCACTTTGTGTCTACGGCCAACATATTCGGAAGCCTATCGGGTCACACACATATGAACATCTAGTCGGATTAAAACGTGGTTATATATGATAACCAAATAAGGAAAGTTTATCTCAAGACTATAAAGGTTATAGTGGTAAATTAATATGGTGGTATTTATTTATTATGAATAAATTAAATACAAGATATTAATAGTATTATATTAATTAAAGAATATTCCGGAAGCCAATTTGTTGGTCAAAGGGGCGCCACATTTAATGTGTATAAGATACACTTGGATTGTACAATTTAATTAATAAGATTACCATATATTAATATAAGATATTAATATATTTAAATATATAGTCACATGCGTGTATTGCATATTGGATATGCATGTACACATTTGTTTCCAAAAGGTATTTATGTATAGATTTATATATGTAATATATATATATATATGTGATATATAAATGTGTAAATTGATTTATGGTAATATAATAAAAGATAAATATTGTCAATATAAGATATTGACAATATCTTGGAAATATTCAATATGAGATATTGACAATATCCTAGATTTATTTAATATGAGATATTGTAATAAATGAGAAAAATCAATCAATTATATTTTCCTTATTTTATTGGAAAAATGTTTTCTTCTCCTATACTCTACTAAGTGGCGCCCCATACACTATAAATATAGTGTGGGTGTCAAGCTCTTTTGTACAACACAATTCCAAGAACTAATAGTTCTTGTGTAAAATAGAGAGCATCCTATAGAGAGTTGGAGAGAGGGGAAAAATGCCGGTCTAGCAACCGGAGTTTTCCAATAGCAATCCATGATGGGATTCCGGCGGGCTGTTCGTGTGGACTGGCGGTAGAGGCCGAACACTTGGGCGGCTCTATGCAGAACTACTCTCCTTAGACGGTCAAAGCGTCGATCTTTTAGATCAACCAAGGTAACCACCGTCTACTAACTTGTTTGTTTATTGCTTAAACGAAGTCGATCCTGGTTAAAAGGAAATAAAATTTTAAATTTCGCTGCGTTCCCGCGTAGATTTCCTAACAGTGGTATCGGAGCGAGCTTCGAGCTTAAGCAATAAGCAGTTTAATATGCGTAGTTAATTTTATCGTTTAAATCACGTAATTAAAAGATGAAAGATTTTTTATTTGCAAAATTGATACACGAAAAGAAAGAAAGAAAACGAGATCTGGTGGTGCTCGGCCGACTGGCGGCGGCACCACCCCACCGGCGGCGGCTGGTCGGCGGCGGCGGTCGGTCGGTCGGAGGCGGCGGCAAAGAGGCGACCATCGCCGGTTGCCGGTTGACCGGTCAATCTTTGGCGGATCTCCAAATTTTTGTTTTGTGTATTTTGTGATTCAATATGGTTCATAGTTGTGATTGTTAATTTCCTTTGTTTAGTTGTGTCGTGTGGCTAACCAATGGTTCAAATAGTTTGGTAATTGGGATGCCACATGGCATTAAAATAAAATGGCATTTCCAAACTTACTTTGGAATAGGCCAGCCTTTTCAAATATTTGATTTGGGAAAAGTTTAGCTTCAGCCACTTCCAAAAATTTTGATTTTGGAAAGTGGCTGCCTAAGCCAAATTTGGTTTAGGAAGATGTCTTTTGGTTTAGAAACCAAAGACATCCCTTTGATTCTGAATCAAAAGAAAAGAAACAAAAGAGAAATAATTTTAATTTTGATTTATTTTGGAATAGTTCTAATTTATTAAAATTAAAATTAAAATCGGTTTAAAATTAATCGTTAATTTTATTTCGATTAAAATCATTTAATTAATTAAATGTTAATTAGTTAATTGATTGGATAAAATTATTTAATAGATTAAATGTTAATTGATTAATTAAGACGCAAGTAGTTAAATTTTAATTTTATCTTTTTCATAAGATTTTATTGTATGGATTAGATATAGTAGATATAATATGATTATATGGACCCCGATTGATCATGGACTCGACCGATAGGATAGATGTGAATGATTTAATTTTTCTGTTGGTTTATTAATTGTCCTAGGCCGTTATGAAGAACGTGACCTAGTTTATTTTCTGCATTTATCCCATTCCCGTTGACTCCCCCCGTGTGCGGCGGGTGTATTTATTTTATTAGATAGAATTAAATGTAACAAGAATGGAGCAGAAGATGGAGACCAAAGAAAGAAGAATAAAGATCCCATTGGAGAATGGCGCATTAAAGATCCTATTGGCGGTTGCAGCTATCTTAGATTGTGACCCGTGGTTTTGTCAGTTTGTATTCGAAACCGCACCTAGGAAAAGTTAATGATCATACCGGTTACTTTGCACATTTATTTATTTTGTGCTTGTATTTATTTTATATTATACGATAGATGCATGACTAGGCACGATCTAGATAAATGTGTAGGATGTATGTCTATAGAGATAGATATATTTGATGAGACCGTAATTAAAATTAATTAAGTGAATTAATTTACGTAAATACTTCCACAACAAAAATCAAGTCGAAAATTTGTCTCCCAATATTATAAATGACGGTGAAGAGCCTTTGTTCGGATCCAAGCTGATCGCCCTCGTCGGGAGTTGACCCACCACGGGTATATCGTCGTTATTGAGATATGATCGTATGAGATCTCGCGAATATTGGGTAATGACTTGACTAGAGTATTGCGGTGATTGGCCCTCGTCAAGACCGTCTTGAAAGTCAATTGGGAGTAGTTGACTAGTGGGAGCAAAATCATAAATCAAAAGACCATTTTTGATTTTGCGTGTATTAACAACAACACTCTTTTATTTTCATTTTTATGTTGTAGTTTTAGCAAACTTTATATTTATGATTTATTCTCGATTAGTAAAACCAAATTATGACTGTTAATTTTGAGAAACGTTCTCAAATATGGTTAAGTAATTTTAATCCTTTTAAAATAATCAATGACATGAGCCATCCCGTTATAGTAGTTAGAGACAAGGAGATTACATAATTAATGCAGTGCTCCGAGACTTTAATTATTAATGAAAGCAGAAGCTCATGATCTGATTAAATCATTTGAAATAAGTTTCAACGAATTAGTCATATATTGGATACGATCCAAGACGATCATTCAGTCATACGATGACAATTAATTCAAACGTTGGATCAGAATGACCACATCTAATTTTGGAAAGGTTGTTTTCAAAATTGTAAGATTTAAGTATCGACTTAATTCTATCATTGCTTAAAGGTAAATTAAATAGTCAATGTTTTGAATACGATTCAAAAGGATAAATAAACTATTTAATAAACTTTAGATTTTCTTTATGAAAGGAAATCAAAGACATAGTTCTTGTGATCTTTCTTAAGTCTTATGAAGACTACACTAAGAAACATTTTTCAAGTGCTTAAAGGATTAAAAAGGAAAGTTAGGGCATGTGCTTAAATAGAGAACTTATTCAAGTTTCTATTCTAGGCAAGTGAGTTGAGATAAATCTATCTAAGTGAAAGTCAACTATTAGATATATGATATCTTGTGAGTGTGATTAAATTAGAAAGATTAAATACAGATATGGAAGGTGAAGCAAACGTTGTAACACTTACCATATTCTGGATCTAGTAAACTGATAAGGGAACTAAATAAATGTTATTATGTTCCGGTTCTTATAAAGAACACGTTTTCAGTTATTTGTTAGGATTTAGTAGACATATTCAATTGTAAAGAATAAATGTTATTCCGATAAAGTTGGAAGGTCACTGAATCTAACATACTAGATTGATGTCACTATATAGACGATATAAGTGATAGGATCTCAACTAAATATTTGTATGGTTATTATCCTTGATTTGTGGTTACTCTAGACATAGTCTCTCTGGAATGGAAGCGTGTAATTAAACGTCATTCTGATGATGTTGAACCATATGATTATGGATCTAGTAAACTGATAAGGGAACTAAATAAATGTTATTATGTTCCGGTTCTTATAAAGAACATGTATTCAGTTATTTGTTAGGATTTAGTAGACATATTCAATTGTAAAGAATAAATGTTATTCCGATAAAGTTGGAAGGTCACTGAATCTAACATACTAGATTGATGTCACTATATAGACGATATAAGTGATAGGATCTCAACTAAATATTTGTATGGTTATTATCCTTGATTTGTGGTTACTCTAGACATAGTCTCTCTGGAATGGAAGCGTGTAATTAAACGTCATTCTGATGATGTTGAACCATATGATTATGAATCATGTGGGTTATACGTATCTTATCCAAAGAGGACTTAAATACCCTTTTATGAAAAGGTTATAAAATCTAGAAAGTTGTCCAAAGCCTAAACATACCGATGTTTGTTGGCTTATGACAATTAATGCCACAAATAATTGTTTGTTAATCTTTATGACTATTTTTAGAAATAGTCAAGTGTACTCAGTGAAGTGCATAATTCGGAAAGCCCGAAAAGTTTGAGCCAGTACGAATATGAGATTGATGAGCTACTTAAGAATTAATCTTCAATTGGATTGAAGTAATTAATACCTGAAGGGTGTTTCAGAAGTCGTCTGAAAGGGAATAAGATTCTCCCTTGAAGGATACCATCTTTGGGATACGTGTTAAGGGTGATTTTATATGATTTATAACGTTATATTTTATAATGATTTCCTCCATATTCGTATAATTTGCATAGAAATTAAGGGTTTAATCGAATTATTGAGCAAATGAGTTTTAAAAGTCTTTAAGTGTAAACTTGAGCTAATTTCGTGGTTTTATTGGTAATTATCTATGGTTTTACACTTTGCGTGTTTTTGTGGTTTTGTAGGTACATAAACGTGTCATAAAAGGAGTTTGAATGGAAAGGGAAGGATGCAAGTGAAATTTGGAATGAAGAATTGCATGCAAGACTAGATGGACGCGTTTAACATTCCGTCCCAGTGGATCAAGGCGTGTAATTAGTGGATGGCGCCCAAGAGGTAAAAGTCGATTCAGGATGTTGAAATTTTTCGAATCAAGCGTCTGAGACTTATGGACGGGCGTCCACAGCACCGTCTCAGCGAAACCGATCTAAAAATCTATATAAGAACGCGTTATTTTCAACCCTAAGGATCATATATTCGAACCCTAAACCCTAAGGGCGGCTCAGCTGCGTTTTTCCTTAGTTTTTACCCAGTTTTTATGCTTTCAATTCCTAGTTAGAATCTAGTTATTTTATGTACTTTCATAAAAAATTCGAAGCTTCAAGGTGATGTTCAGAGGCTAGACCTCCCTTGAACAAGCGTTGTGAAGCCATCCATCAACATATTGGTTTCGTTTCCGGATTATCTTGTGAGTTTTTACTTAAAGTTGTATCTTTATTATGTTTATGATGTTTTTATGCAATTATATCGATAGATCGTTGCATGTTTGATTGTTTGACTTTGATGAGAATCATGTTAAACCTTAGATCGCCGTAATAAAGATTAGACCTTTAATCTAATTAACGAGAGTTATTAGGTTAGATATCTAGGTTAGAAATCAATAAATTTCACACCTTTGGTTAGAAAGCGTTAATCTTTAGAATCGAAAGATAAAAGATTGATAGGCGAACTTTTCTAAGAGATTAGGAGTTCCTACCTTTGTTAGGTGAATCACAACTTGATTAAAAATCACGAGATAATCTAGATAGAAATTGATTGTTGTAGGATCGGTGGATCAATTGCTTGTTCTTCGTTTAAAATTATTGATTAATCACTTGTGCTAGAATTGCTTAGTAAAGTTACAGTTTTTATTGCATACTAGGGTTAGAATAGATTTAGTTTAGATTTCGCCGCTTTTATCCTTCACGGCTTTGGGTGACAATCCTCTGTCCTGTTTATTTTATCGTTTTCAGTTTTGTTTTAGTAGTAACAAATTAGAAGAGTTAATAAACTAAATTAAACAACCTCGATTCCCTGAAATCGACTCCGGTATTAATCGTTATGCTACGATCCCTGCACTTGGGGAATACCGGATTTATAAATATTTATTACTTGTTAATTTTCATTGCATAAAATCCGTGAACAAGTTTTTGGCGCCGTTGCCGGGGAATCGGTACGGTTGTCTAGTTTATTAATTTTTTCTGATTTTCTATTATAAGTTTGGATAAAAAGGGATCGTTAGGGCACACGGTAGTATTTTGGCCGTAACTTTCGGCTCGAGTGTCCGTTTGGCGCGCAGGACCCCAATTCGGAAAGCTCGTTCCAATGCCGACGACATAACAAACTGCCTACAGCCGTTCGACACCGTTTTCGAGGTCAAAATCTGCTGTTTTCCCTTCCATTTTGGGCTCAGAAGATTTCAACAAGTTTTTCTCCCTTTTATCGTTTTCTTGTTTTCTGTTTTAAATTTTTCATAGGTAGATTTTTGTTTCTGTTTCCGTTTCTTTTTCTGTTTCTTTATCTTATAAAAAAAAAATAATAAAAAATAAAAATAAAAGGCCTTCTAGGGTTTCTAGGGTTATTCAGGTTTCTAGGGTTTATGATTTTATTTGGGGTTTGTGGTTAATTTTTCTATTTTTGTCACGAACTTCTTTTTAGGTTTGATAGGTTTCATAGGTAGGTACCCTTAGTTTTGTATTATTAATGTTTATTGTATAGAAGTTTTTGTGTTTTTGTGTTTTAGTTAGGACGACCTGATTTTAATCCCTGTTTCTGTTTTTCTGATTGAGACCAAACGTGCTTCCAGAATAAGTGGACGCCCGTCCACCCAAATAGAGCCTACTCTGTATCGTTTTCAGCTAGTCAGATGAGCGTTCGGGTTATCCAGACGCCCGTCCAGTTCATCCTCCAGGAAGACGCCCGTCCAGAACCTTGGACGCCCGTCTGTCCTCTTTTATTTTATTTTATTTTAATTTCTTTTCATAGGTTTTAACCTTTAGTTCTTAGTTAGACCTTTAGTTTTTAGTTATAGTTGTGCTTGAGGATCGGTTAGCTGAGGAGATCGAAGACATAGTCATTATGGCTGCGGAAGATAGACGTACGTTGGCTGACTACGCCATGCCTGGCGAAGTCAAAGTCAACCTGGCTATCGTCTTACCAACCATAAATGCACCTACCTTCGAGCTCAAACCCGGGCTCATTCAAATGATGCAGCAAGCATCAATCTTCCATGGTTTTCCTTCTGAAAATCCTCATACACACGTACACACATTTCTGGAGATATATGGTACGACTCGCATCCAAGGAGTCAGTGAGGATGCCATAAAGTTAAAACTTTTTCTGTTTTCCTTGAAGGGAGAGGCAAAAGAGTGGTACAGCTCCCTCCCTACTGAATCCATTACCACCTGGGCTGGACTCGAAAAAAAGTTCCTAAGTCAATATTTCCCACCATCCAAGACAGCCCAGTGCCTAAGAGAAATATTTAATTTCTATCAAACGGAAAACAAATCATTCTTTGATGCTTGCAAGAGATTCAAAGCTCTTCTTCGTAAATGCCCCCACCACGGTTTGGACTTGCAGAGGAAAGTCAACACGTTTTTCAGTGGATTGACCGAGCTCACGAAGGGCATGGTTAATAGTTCTTCTGGTGGGGCATTTTTAAGGAAAACACCTGAAGAGGGGTGGGCATTATTCGAGGATATTGCCAAATACAATTATGCCCCCTCGTATCAAGCTATTCAAGCACCACCTCCTCCTCCTAGGATCGAGGAGGTGAACATGCAGAATGAAATCACCATGCTGAAACAGCAGCTGGCTACTCTTACCACGTCTCCAAAGCCGAGTTATCGACTCCTCATTTCCACGTAACTTTCAAGTTTCAGATTGTGACAATTCTTCGTCAAAATGGCCACATGGTTGGCCAATGTCAATTCATTTCCCCGTCGACCTATCAAGTCAGTGTTGTCCAGGATCATGGACAGTACAATCCAATCACATGCCAGGTATGTGATGATATGGGGCACACTGCTCGTTTCTGTCCCATGATTGGACAGAATGCAGAAATCAATGCTTTTAATGGCCAACAGAATCAGAGATTCAATAATCAGTTCTCTGGCCAAGGCAATCTTCAAAACCAGGGTTTCCGTCAGAATCAAAATCAAAATTCGAATTTTAATCAAAATCAGTATTTAAATCGAAACCCTAGTATCAATCAGAACCAGAACACTAATTTTTCCAATCAAAATCAGAGGTTCAATTAAAATTGGCCAAACAATTCAAATCCTGCGTTTCAGAATATTTCCAGCCAATCTTTCACGCAGAACTTTCAGAACTCTCAAGGCTACTCGCACTTTTATGATCTTGAAGCTAAAGTGGACTCCTATAAGAAGGAACTAAAAGATGATTTCCAATCCTATCAGAAAGAGCAAAATAATAATTTCCAATTGTTGCTGAATACAATCAAGAATCTTGAGAGGCAGCAAGGGAAAAAGGATGGTCAGATAGCTCAAACTGATTTGAATTACGGCCAATGCACTGACCTGGTTCCTTCAATTCCTTACGATAGAGAAGCGGCCAGTGCAATGAATTTAAGGTCTGGTACTCAACTAAGTGGTCCCCCTCACCAAGGAAACCACTAGCCCCTCCTGCCAGAGATAGGGCAGGAGGGGAAGTCGAGCATCCACATTCTCCTTTGCTGCAAGAGAGTACTCAGGTGGCTGATCCCCTGAGAGGTGAAGAAGTTGGAAGTCCTCAGGTGGCTGAACCCCTGAGGAATGAAGAATCAAGTGAGAGTCAGAAGGTTGATCCCCTGACTAGTAAAAAGAATGAGAAAGTTGTGAGGTGGAAGGATTTGGAGGACAAAGTTGTCAGTTCACCCTCGAAGAAAGTCTTTTCTGAGAGTGACTTGAATAAGCTTCCATTTCCACCAAGAAAGAGCAACATCCCTTTGAGTGAAGATAAGAAGTATGAAAAGGTGCTAAACCTTCTGAAAAATACTCAGGTTAATCTTCCATTATCCGAGGTCTTGGTTGAAATGCCTAAGTATATAAAATTCATCAAGGATGTTGTTTCTTCAAAAAGGAAGTTGTCAGACATGGAGAGGCTGATTGGTGAGGATTGTTCACTGATCAATTATGAAGACTTACCAACCAAGAGAGGTGACCCTGGAAAGTCCGTACTTACAGTGTTAATGGGAGGCCTGGTCTTCCCTAACTCTTTGTATGACCTGGGTGCATCTATAAGCCTCATGCCATTGTCTGTGTGCAAACACCTGGGTTTAATTGATCTTCTAGAACCCACTACCATGAATTTGCAAGTCGCTGATAGATCTTCTAAGAAAGCGGCGGGAATCTTAAAAGACATACTAGTTCAAATCGATAGATTTACCATTCCCGTTGACTTATACATCCTAGACATTGAAAAGGATGAAAATGTCCTCCTTATTCTTGGAAGACCTTTTCTGTCTACAGCTAGAGCCCTCATTGACTGCGATGGTGGGCGAGTGACGATACGTGTTGGTGACCAGGAAGTGAGCTATAATGTATCCAGATCCATTCAAGTACCCTCTGGTCCTCCAACCGGCTTTTCCATAGAGGATATGTCTGATGACTTCGATGATTTCATGGAAAAGCAAGTCATGGCTGTTGCAACTGAATATGAGCGATTGGTTGATAATTTGAATAATCATGGTGTGGTGAGTCTAGAGCAGTTAGAAGCTGAATTCGAGGATGAGTTGTTGAGAGGAGAAGCTTTGGCAGTGGGATCGATAAGTAAACTCAGCGATGTTGAGTTGAAAAGTGGAGATCTTAAGTCAAGTTTAGAAGACCCCCCCGCAGATTTGGTGTTGAAGTCGTTGCCTAAACACCTTAAGTATGTGTTTCTAAGAGAAGGTGACAAGCTTCCTTTGATCATATCTGCCAAGCTGTCTAAGTTAGAGGAAATGAAATTAATCAACGTCTTGAAGAAAAATGAAAAAGCCTTTGGGTGGCAAGTAGGAGATATCAGAGGGATATCTCCGGACATCTGTATGCATAAGATCAAGACTAATGAGGGTGCAAAATGTGTTAGACAGCCCCAGAGGAGGCTCAACCCTCATATTCAAGAGGTGGTTAAGAAAGAAATCATCAAACTTCTAGACATGGGAATCATTTATGCCATCGCTGATAGTGAATGGGTTTCCCCGACTCAAGTAGTTCCCAAGAAAGGTGGAATTACTATTGAGAAGAATGAGAAGGGAGAGGAAATAGCATTGAGATTTGCCACTGGTTACAGAGTCTGCATCGATTATCGGAAGCTCAATGAGGTAACCATGAAAGATCACTTTCCCCTTCCATTCATTGACCAGATGCTTGAGCGTCTGGCAGGGCACGCATTCTACTGCTTCCTGGATGGATATTCAAGATACTTTCAGATACCCATTGATCCAGCTGACCAAGAAAAGACCACTTTCACCTGCCCTTATGGTACATTCGCTTACAGGCAAATGCCATTTGGTCTCTGCAATGCCCCAGCTACATTTCAGAGATGTATGCTGGCTATCTTTGATGGGCTAGTTGAGAAGTGTATGGAAATCTTTATGGACGATTTTTCGGTCTTTGGTCAGTCATTTGATGATTGTCTTGACAACCTTGACCAGGTCTTATCCAGATGCGTGGAAAAGAACTTAGTGCTCAATTGGGAAAAATGCCATTTCATGGTTGATGAGGGAATAGTTCTTGGCCACAAAATCTCCGCCAAAGGTATAGAAGTTGACAGGGCCAAAGTAGAAGCTATCGAGAAGATGAGTTATCCCAAGAATGTGCTTGAAGTGAGAGGCTTTCTTGGACATGTCGGTTTCTATAGAAGATTCATTCAAGACTTCTCCAAGATAGCCAAGCCCCTGTCTACTTTACTTAAGGAAGACGTTGAGTTCAGTTTTGATGAGGACTGCAAGCAAGAGTTTGAGGAACTTAAGAACCGTTTAATCTCTGCTCCAATTCTTATATCGCCTGACTGGAACCTACCTTTCGAGCTTATGTGCGACGCATCAAACTATGCAGTTGGTGCTGTTTTAGGCCAATGAATCAAAGGGAAATTCCAGCCAATCTATTACGCCAGTCACACATTGAATCCCTCTCAAGTTAACTATACTACTACTGAAAAGGAATTATTGGCCGTAGTCTTTGCTATGGACAAGTTTCGTAGTTACTTGTTAGGAGCTCAAGTGATTGTATGGACTGATCACGCTGCTTTGCGATATCTGATGACTAAGAAAGAGGCCAAACCGCGCCTACTGCGTTGGATACTAACCCTACAAGAGTTTGATGTCCAGATTAAAGACAAAAAGGGCAGTGAAAACGTAGTGGCTGATCACGTTTCAAGAATGCTGAGTGAGGAGAAGGATGACCCTGACGATATAGATCTTTACTTTCCTCTGGAAAACATTATGCTTATCGATGGCTGCGCTCCAGACGTTCCATGGTATTCTTCCATTGTCAATTACCTTCATGCCCGATATCTCGATCCAGAGTTATCCTATCAGGAGAAGAAAAAGTTCTTCTCTGATTTGAAATCTTTCGTTTGGGATGAACCTTATACATTTTAAGTTCAGAAAGATGGTCCGCTTAGAAGTTGTGTTCCGAATCCGAGCAAATATGATATTATTATTGAGCAGTGCCACAGTGGACCCACTGGAGGTCACTTTGGTCCTTGGAAAACCGTTGCTAAGATCTTCCAATCCGGTTTCTATTGGCCCACGATCTTTAAAGATATAGAAGCTTTCTGTAAAGCTTGTGATAGATGCCAAAGAACCGGTACTTTGACAAGGCGTTTTGACATGCCTCTGAAACCCATCCTAGAATGCGAAGTCTTTGATGTATGGGGTATCAACTTTATGGGACCATTCCCATCATCTTGTGGTAACAAATACATCTTAGTCTGTGTGGATTACGTGTCGAAATGGGTGGAGGCTCAAGCCACTTCTCACAATGATCATAAGACGGTCATGAAATTCCTAAAAAAGAACATCTTCATGAGATTTGGATGTCCCCGTGCCTTGATCAGTGATGAAGGAACGCATTTCTGCAACCGACCCCTAGAGAAAGTTCTTGAAAAGTATGGTGTTCGCCATAAGACGGGCACACCATATCACCCGATGACTAGTGGTCAGGTTGAAAGGAGCAAACAAAGTATTAAGAAAATCCTGGAAAAAACGGTCAACAGTCATAGAAAAGACTGGAGTTTGAAATTGGATGATGTACTATGGGCATATAGAACCACCTATAAGACTCCTATGGGTACATCTCCATATCAAATGGTTTATGGTAAGCCATGTCATCTGCCAGTCGAGTTAGAGCATAGAGCTTATTAGGCTACAAAGTTTCTGAACTTCGATTCCCAATCCTGTGATAAGCATCGACTGCAACAGTTGCATGAGTTGGATGAATTCAGACTCCAGGCTTACGAAAGTGCCAGGATCAGCAAAGATAAGATGAAACTCCTCCATGACGCCAAGATTAAGAAAAGAGAATTTCAAGTCGGGGAACAAGTTCTTTTGTATAATTCCAGGCTACATCTGTTTCCTGGAAAGTTAAGGACACGATGGTCCGGTCCCTTTGAGATTCTCCAAATTATTCCTGGGGCGTTTTAGAACTACGAGGTTATGGTGACCAACCGTTTCGAGTAAATGGTCAAAGGTGTAAGCACTACATTGGTGAACCCAAGGAAAAGCCTTTGATTGTTCGTCTCGATATCCTCGGGTGGGGTACTAAAGAGGTCGAAGAATTTGACGAGTTTTCACCCGACCTGTTTTCAGAGGATGATGGTAGTGGTCGATCTGAAGAAGTTCTAGCCGGTATTTGGGATATGGAAGAGTATGAGAGGGAGCGTAAGCTGAAACGTCATCGGAATACTCAGAAGAAGAAGAAGTCGACCATGGGGCAGTTTAAACGTATTTGGAAAGCTATCAAAGATTTCACCCCATGTGTTAAGTGCTATTTCTGCAGCCGAACTACTGACCCAAGTCTAGACGAGGTAGTGGCTGGCAGAAAAGTCAAATGGCCTGATCCAGGCTGAGCTTAAACAGTGTCGAGCTAACGACATTAACCAAAAGCGCCACTAGGAGGCATCCTAGATATCCGTTTCTATTTTGGTTACTTTCGTTTTTGTTCTTTTCTTTGATTTATTTGTTTCGTTTAAGTCTAATTAGGGTAATTGTTAACTCTGCCTTGTCGGTTGATTCAATTTCACTTTATCCTTCTATTTATCTTTATTTTGCCATGCTATATCCCCCTATGTTCCCCGAAATGTTGCCATGTTTGTTCAAGTGTGCAGGATATTTTCGATAGCAATTGTGAGCTTTCAGATGAAGCCAGTTTTCCGGTGGATGGTCCACAGTCTACTGCTTTCATCAGGCAATTCTGGATCATGGCCACTTCCAGAATTGCCATCTTCAAGTATCTGTTCAAATCAGCTAAGGTCTTTCTCTATTTACTTTCTGCACAACATGAGGACACGTTGTGATTTAAGTGTGGGGGAGGGGAATGATTTGATATGTATCTATACATTTGCTTACATTCATTACGAGTCTATGCAAAATGAGCTAGAATTTTGTTCATTTTTCGACATTTTTGTTTTTGTTTTGTCCCGAGTAGGCAATTCAATTCATTGTTCATTATTTTTATAGTCATCCAAGCTATATATCATACGTTTGATAAGTTAGTTGTTTCACCTGATATCTATTTTTCACGAGCCATAGTGAATGATGAGCTAATTTATAAAGTTATACCCCTTTTCGATTAGTGATTTTTGATTATCTTATAAGTCATGTGCTTAGTGCTAATGTATATATCTTGAGATTTATGATAGTTTGTATTTATAGCCGAAGTATGATATACTGTGAATATCTAAGGTTTGAATGTGATAAGTAACACGTAACTCACGGTCAAATGAAAAAGTTGAATTTGAATGAAGTAATTTGGGTATGTCGGAAGCTGGTCGATGATTTGAGTGCGATAGGGTATACCACGTATGTCCTATACCACTATGATGACTAAAAGCTCACGACAGTCAGAAGAAGCTGCCTTATGATTTGAGTAAGGCAGGGTATATCTCGAATATCCTATTCTGCTATGACAGGGCAATAGCTCATTCTGATGTGTGTTAAAAGTGAAGTAATTAGATCAACTTATAAAAGAAGTGGTATGAAATGAATGAAAGACTAAGTCATCATCTATCTTATCCCCAGTAGAAATTGACAGATATGCTGTAGGGATTATCCTCTGAGTATCTCAGAAAGGCCCTAGATATATTCGTTCATCCTTTTCGGGATATGTCACGTTTGTAGGGTACATCTTATGAGTGTCATTTATTGCTATCTACGAGGGGGTATTAGCTAGTTTTGCTTCGAGTTTCTCAAGTTTGGATTTAGTGGGAGTTTTCTATGGCTTTGCACACACAGTAGTGAACTTCTGATTTATTGGATCTATGCTATATTTTCTGAGATGTCTGTTTTCGTTTCGAGCCCTAATTTTCGTTTTGTTTTGCTCGGGACGAGCAAAAAGCTAAGTGTGGGGGAGTTGTTAAGGGGGATTTTATATGATTTATAACGTTATATTTTATAATGATTTCCTCCATATTCGTATAATTTGCATAGAAATTAAGGGTTTAATCGAATTATTGAGCAAATGAGTTTTAAAAGTCTTTAAGTGTAAACTTGAGCTAATTTCGTGGTTTTATTGGTAATTATCTATGGTTTTACACTTTGCGTGTTTTTGTGGTTTTGTAGGTACATAAACGTGTCATAAAAGGAGTTTGAATGGAAAGGGAAGGATGCAAGTGAAATTTGGAATGAAGAATTGCATGCAAGACTAGATGGACGCGCGTTTAACATTCCGTCCAGTGGACTGGCGTCCAAGAGGTAAAAGTCGATTCAGATGTTGAAATTTTCGAATCAAGGCGTCGCACCTATGGACGGGCGTCCACGGCACCGCCTCAGCGAAACCGACCTAAAAATCTATATAAGGACGTGTTATTTTCAACCCTAAGGATCATATATTCAAACCCTAAACCCTAGGGGCGGCTCAGCTGCATTTTTCCTTAGTTTTTACCCAGTTTTTATGCTTTCAATTCCTAGTTAGAATCTAGTTATTTCATGTCCTTTCATCAAGAAATTCGAAGCTTCAAGGTGATGTTCAGAGGCTAGACCTCCCTTGAACAAGCGTTGTGAAGCCATCCATCAACATATTGGTTTCGTTTCCGGATTATCTTGTGAGTTTTTACTTAAAGTTGTATCTTTATTATGTTTATGATGTTTTTATGCAATTATATCGATAGATCGTTGCATGTTTGATTGTTTGACTTTGATGAGAATCATGTTAAACCTTAGCCGTAATAAAGATTAGACCTTTAATCTAATTAACGAGAGTTATTAGGTTAGATCTCTAGGTTAGAAATCAATAAATTTCACACCTTTGGTTAGAAAGCGTTAATCTTTAGAATCGAAAGATAAAAGATTGATAGGCGAACTTTTCTAAGAGATTAGGAGTTCCTACCTTTGTTAGGTGAATCACAACTTGGTTAAAAATCACGAGATAATCTAGATAGAAATTGATTGTTGTAGGATCGGTGGATCAATTGCTTGTTCTTCGTTTAAAATTATTGATTAATCACTTGTGCTAGAATTGCTTAGTAAAGTTACAGTTTTTATTGCATACTAGGGTTAGAATAGATTTAGTTTAGATTTCGTTTTCGCTTTTATCCTTCCTGGCTTTGGACTGACAATCCTCTGTCCAGTTTATTTTATCGTTTTCAGTTTTGTTTTAGTAGTAACAAATTAGAAGAGTTAATAAACTAGATTAAACAACCTCGATTCCCTGAGATCGACTCCGGTATTAATCGCTATGCTATGATCCCTGCACTTGGGGAATACCGGATTTATAAATATTTATTACTTGTTAATTTTCATTGCATAAAATCCGTGAACAATACGCAATTAGATTATGTTCCCAAAATGGAAACAACACTTTATATGATAAAGGTGTGACGCAAGCCATGCGAAGTATCCCTTACCCGTTTCGGGATAGTGCCCTTATACTTAACCTAGTTGCAAAGAATAAAGGTTGAATAAATTCTATATTAGATATGGAAGAGGATAATGTTGAATCTATCTTAACCGATGATTTGAAGTTGTCATAGGCAAAGTCAGAAAGGCTTGGAGCCTAATACGACATATGCAACTTTGTGGAATATCTTAGCAAGTACGCTAGATATTATTTACTCGTCCGCGGAGCAAAAGGTGTTTGTCTCCAAACATGATGTCTTCTAGAGGAAGTGTTTCTTCCAAAAGAAATAGTGGGAGTGAATCAGATCTCAAAAGAGTTTGAGAACCACAAAGATATATTCAACCATAGGAACGTGAGCGGACGCCACATAGCGATGAGGTGTAAAACACTGCTCAGTGCACACAAAAGTTCTGTAAGTCTGTGGATAACCTCAAGCCTGAAAAGGCTGTTGGTATGTTCATCTTGAAGAATGAATATCTCACGACTTATGAAAGAATGTTTGAAAGGTAGGATTGAGAGATATGGCTAGGAGCCATAATATCTGAATTAGATTCCATCAGTGACAACCAGGTTGTGAACCTAGTCTGTCTTACCTAAAGGGAGTGTCCCTGAAAGGCTGACATGGATAGTAATATGATTACCATAAGGCTATAGTGACGGCTGAAGGGTATGAGGTGTAAACCTTGTAATTATCTTTATGCTGCCAGTTGTTCCCAGTTCTATTCAGACTATGCTTGTTATAACTTCGTATCATGACTATATGATAGTGTTGAAGACGTTGGGCAGACAGCTCGATGTTCATAGACAATAACATGATATGTAAGCCCACGAGATCCATTTATGGACTCAAACAAGTTTCTCTAGACAATTTCTTTGTTTGATAATCAAAGGAGTTTGATTTAGTCAAAAGAATGATATGCCCAATGTGCAAGATGGATAGTGAGAGTGTGTTACGATTTTTGAGTAAGGTATTGGATATCTCTCTCGAGAATTGTCACCCATGTCACAGTCAATTAATGTTTGGTAGTTCAAGGTCTTTACGAAAGCACTTGGATTGGCAGTTCTTAATTTTGGAAATAAGAATATATAGCGATAGATTTAACTGCTATTAGATTATAGTTTACCTATATAGATGTGATGCTAAAAGGAGTTTAGTATAGATCGCGACAGGGGACACCGCTAGTTGGTGTTCTCAAGATCTATCTATGTTAGGACGTTGGTCCTAAAGATAAGGTGAAAGATGATACTTATGGAAGGTTTCCTTTACTACGGCAATTGGAACCATCGTAAAGGTAATGCCAGATGTTCATAGTCCATGAATGGTCATGTGCAAGTATGAAAGTAAATCTGTTGAATGTCGAGAATATCCTTAAACAAGTTAAGGAAGAATTCCTGGTTTATTGAAACTTGGAATTAAATAAACGTAGATATACAGACGTATATCCTGAGTCTTATGAAGGCGAGTGGGAGCTATTGTCTGGGTTTGCAATCACTTTGAATAAGTGATACAGTGAGCTGGAAATGTTCTAGCCTATGGGTCACTGTAAACTCTACAACTTAGCCAAAACACAGTATTGCCTTGGAGGCACAGCGGGAGCAATACATGGATCTAGAAGGTTCATTCTTGAACCTTGTGCGGTTCTTCCACCTTTTCTATATAGCTGATATAGTAAGTGGATTCATTGCTTGAAGCAAGGACCAGGGTCTCGTCAGAGATTCATGTATGTGTTGAGGCGGTTCCTTTGACTTGGTCATTTGGAACATGATATGAAGATAGTCTGAGTCCCCATGGATAGCGATCCGTTTAAGGCTAGAGCTGGTTGCGAGTATTGCATGAGATTCTTGTGTTTCAACTTGGTCTTGTGTGTGCGAGTGATTGGTTTTAGGCCAAGTGGGAGATTGTTGGAATAGTGTCATAAACCCAATCGGGTTGGACCGGATCCGACCGGATCGGATCATTTCTACTATTTCTTTATGTTTATACATATGTTAAATGGCTTTTCTGATATCATATATACGTTCTTCTAAAGAACCGATTATGAATTGTTATATGATAACGTCCTTAGTATTAAACTGTGATAGAGAAACCATGATAGGCGATTATGGTTGATGAGATCTCTAATCACTTTAATAAGTTTGGTACTTAAATGTCTATAGGTTGATGTACTATTAAATAGGGCATTGATAGTATAAACAGACTAGCACGTATTAGATGTATTCTGCCTTTAAGGGCAGGGATAGATCTCGTCTATCAAGTGTGAGACACTTGGGTATGACGTGGGCGTGTATTAGAGAATCGCGACGTTAGGATCGACCCACTTACGAGATAAGTGTCACACTATGTGACGGTTGTGTAATTATCCTTTGGACCGAGTCTTCATGGCATCACGGTGTGGATTGTCATGCTTTGACACTATTGAGGTTTCCCCTAGCCACGGGGCAATCATACGGTAGTGATTGTGTATGATACTGAAGCATGCGGAGTATACATGATTGGTCGTCCGGGAATCGCGTATCCTATGATTGGGATCGAATATCCGAAATGGCCTTCTTATAAGGAATGTCTAGCTCTCGTGAATCTTTGCAAAGTGGGAGTAAACGAGTTACTTCGAGAGAGCATGATAGCCAGATTATAAGATACGGTCGTTAATGTTTGACACTCGACGTACGACCGTATGGATATTATTACAGCGATAGTATTGTAAGTTACACGGTAACTGTTTCACATGAAAGGTAGTAGTCATTGCATTTGACTCTTCCGAAGATTGGGGGTCACAGTGTGTTGCTAGACGCTATCCCGTGATCGTTAGGCATGAAGGGCATTTTCGTAATTTGCACTTTGTGTCTACGGCCAACATATTCGGAAGCCTATCGGGTCACACACATATGAACATCTTGTCGGATTAAAATGTGGTTATAGATGATAACCAAATAAGGAAAGTTTATCTCGAGACTATAAAGGTTATAGTGGTAAATTAATATGGTGGTATTTATTTATTATGAATAAATTAAATACAAGATATTAATAGTATTATATTTATTAAAGAATATTACGGAAGCCAATTTGTTGGTCAAAGGGGCGCCACATTTAATGTGTATAAGATACACTTGGATTGTGCAATTTAATTAATAAGATTACCATATATTAATATAAGATATTAATATATATAAATATATAGTCACATGCGTGTATTGCATATTGGATATGCATGTACACATTTGTTTCCAAAAGGTATTTATGTATAGATTTATATATGTAATATATATATGTGATATATACATGTGTAAATTGATTTATGGTAATATAATAAAAGATAAATATTGTCAATATAAGATATTGACAATATCTTGGAAATATTCAATATGAGATATTGACAATATCCTAGATTTATTTAATATGAGATATTGTAATAAATGAGATAAATCAATCAATTATATTTTCCTTATTTTATTGAAAAAGGTTTTCTTCTCTCTACTCTACTAAGGGAGCCCATACACTATAAATATAGTGTGGGTGTCAAGCTCTTTTGTACAACACAATTCCAAGAACTAATAGTTCTTGTGTAAAATAGAGAGCATCCTATGAGAGTTGGAGAGGGGAAAAGGCCGGTCTAGCTACCGGAGTTTTCCAATAGCAATCCATGATGGGATTCGGCGGGCTGTTCGTGGGTGGCGGTGAGGCCGAACACTTGGGCGGCTCTATGCGAACAACTCTCTTAGAGCGGTCAAAGCGTCGATCTTTTAGATCAACCAAGGTAACCACCGTCTACTAACTCGTTTGTTTCTTTGCTTAAACGAAGTCGATCCTGGTTAAAAGGAAATAAAATTTTAAATTCGCTGCGTTCGCGTGAGATTTCCTAACGAAAGGTGGCGACAGAGCAAACTTATCGATCATATTCCACGCAATGTGTCGATTCGGCATTGGCCGTATCATTGGGTTGACGTGTAAGCTCATAATCCGTGTGGGCATTCGACTCTACGATCTCTGGCTATTTTGGAGCCGGTTGCTGGAGATCTATCTCTGGCGTTTCTGGGGGATCCTTTCCCTTGAGTGTTTCATCCAAAATTGCTTTAATGGTGGAATTGTCCAGATTCTACAAGGAATCATCCAATGCCTGATTGGATGGATCATGAAGGACAGGATTAGACTTATCCTCCACAGCGTTTGCCTTTTTCTGGACTTCCCCTTGGGCGGTTGAGGTTGTTCCGCCTTGTTGGGCTGGATCCTTTGGATCTGTAGTCTTTTTTCTCGTGTTCTTCGGTGATGCCATGACTGTTTGCAGGGGTTCTAGTTGCTTTCATCGATTATCAGTAGAAGGCCCTCCTTCTAGCGCCACTTGACGATGCTAGAAACCGTCTATTAACTTATGCGGGTCAATCTTCTATGTGAGAATGATCTAAAACCCTAGAAACCCTAATTTATGCAAAAGAGGGGCATGTTGTTTTATTTATTTGGACTGAGTTCTCAAATTATTTCTGAGAGTTGCCTACGTATCCAATAGTTGAATTGGAATCAAGTCATTTGTAGTTCCTTAGGGTTGTTTATATAGGCGACATCTCGCCCCTATCACTTGTTGAGTAAGTATGATAATTAATTATTATTCCCTAAGGATATATACGACTTAATCCCTAAAAATCAGAGATAGTTATAGACATATTTAATGTCAAGATTGGAGTCTTTATGACTGAGGATTCTTTCCATATGTTAATCATCCCTCACGTTGAATAACAGCAGAGCTGTACAGAGCATCCCACGCTCAGTCCCTAAAGCCAATATGGACGAATTGGGCAGCTCCTCTTCGGCAGACCTTAGCCATCCTGCGGTGGCTGGAAGAGGAGCTTATACCGATCTCTCACCTGCTGTAGACGATCTGCCCTCTGTTCGGCTCTTGGGGGCCCTGGCTCTTAAAGCCCTAAGTTTAAGGACTGGTCATTTATTAAGCACCCTTAAGAGTGACACGTGGCGTAACTCGGGCCGGGTATCATCAAGAGTTTTTCACATCTTACACTCCAGGTGACTTTGGTGATGTGAGAACGGCTCAGGATTCTATCTTAAAGTGTGTAGGTGTTGGAGATATTAGTTTGGAGTCGTCTAATGGTACCAAACTAATTCTTAAACGGGTTAATCATGTTCCAAGGATCCGGTTGAATGTGATTTCTGTTGGCAGACTGTGTGATGATGGTTATAATAGATCATTTTCTTGTGATAAGTGCAAGCTCACAAAGGGGTCTTCAGTTGTGGCTACAGGTATAGAGACATCTACACTTTTCTTGACTCAAGCCAAAGTTATTATTGATGAGGCTTATACAATGGAGTCACGTGATGAGACTAGTTGTGGCATAAGAGGTTATGTCATATGAACTTGAAAGAAATGATGGCCTTATCTAAGAAAAATTTATTGTCTTGTTCTAACAGTTTGCATTTGGAAAAGTGTGCTCATTGTCTTGCAGGGAAGCAAACAGAGTTTCTTTTAAATCAAATCCACCTTCAAGAAAGTCAGAAGTACTTGAGCTTGTTCATTCTGATGTTTGTGGTCCTATGAAGACAAGGACGCTTGGTGTTTCCTGCTATTTTGTGACCTTTATTGATGATCACTCCAGAAAAATTTGGGTGTACACTTAAAGAAATAAGATCAAGTGTTAGACGTGTTCAAGCAGTTTCAAGTTTCAGTTGAAAGGGAAATTGGAAAGAAGTTGAAGTTTATTCGGACTGACAATGGAGGTGAATACAAAGGTCCATTTCACTATTACTGTAAGTAGCAGGGTATCATACATGAGAGAACTCCGCCAAAGACTCCACAGTTGAATGGTTTGGCGGAAAGGATGAACAGAACATTAGTGGAGAGAGTCAGATGTTTGCTTTCACAAGCCGGATTGCCTAAATCCTTTGAGGGTGAAGTTTTGAGTACAGTGGTTCATGTACTACTGTCTCCATGTGTTCCTTTGCAGATTGATGTTCCTTTGAAGGTATGGTCAGGTAAAGATGTATCTTACCATTATTTACGAGTTTTTGGTTGTAAAACTTAAGTTCACATTCTTAAAGATGAGAGGTCTAAGCTTGATGCTATGACTAAACAATGTATTTTTCTGGGTTATGGTCAAAATGAGTTTGTGTACAAATTTTATGATCCTGTTGACAAGATAGTTATTAGAAGCCGAGATGTTGTGTTTGCAGAAATTGAGACTTTGCAGGATGTTGATAAAAATCAGAGTTCAACACCTCAGGCTAGTGATGGTTCAGCTGACTTGGAGATAATTTCTCCTACACCTATAAAGGAGCATGGTGCAGTTGATGACCAGGGTAATCAGTAGGATGATGCATATGATGCAGTTTATATTGATCAGAACATTGACAATGATATGATTGATGAACCAGTACCAGATGAGGCTCCACCAGTTATTCCCAGGAGATCTATTAGAGAGAGGCACCCTTCTACTAGATATCCAGTGACTGAGTATGTTTTGCTCTCAGATAGTAGAGAGCCTGAATGTTTTGAGAAGGCCATGGATGATGAACATTAAGATAAATGGCTTGATGCTAAGAAAGACGAGATGGAGTCTTCACATGACAATCATAGATATGAGTTGGTGAAATTGCCTAAGGGGAAGAAAGCTTTGAAGAATAAGTGGGTCTTCAGAATTAAGAACGAATACAGTAATTCTACACATCGGTATAAGGCAAGATTAGTAGTCAAAGCTTTTGGTCAGAGAAAGGGCATTGATTTTGGTGAGATTTTCTCTCCTGTTGTGAAAATGTCTTCTATCCGGACTGTTCTTGGCTTGGCAGCTAGTCTTGATTTGGAGGTTGAGCAGATGGATGTTAAAATAGCTTTTCTTCATGGTGATTTGGAAGAACACATCTGCATGGAGCAGCAGAGGGTTTTCAGGTGAAAGGAAAGGAGGATCTTGTGTGCAATTTGAAGAAGAGTCTTTATGGGTTGAAGCAAGAGCCTAGACAGTGGTATAAGAAGTTTGAGTCTGTCATTAACGAGCAGGGGTTACCGCATGACTACTTCAGATCATTTCGTGTTTACTTTTAGATTCTCAGAGGATGATTTTATCATTCTTTTACTTTATTTTGATGATATTTTGATTGTTGGCAAGAATGCTTCGGTTGAAATGACAGTTAAGCAAGTCTTTTTCCATGAATGACTTGGGTCATGCAAAGCTTATTTTAGGGATGCAGATTACTCGTGACATAGAGGTTGGGAAAATTTATTTGTCACAAGAGAAGTACATAAAGAATGTGCTTCAGAGATTTAGCATGAGTGATGCTAAAGCAGTGTCCAGTCCACTTGCATCTCATTTCAAGTTGAGTATCAAATAGTGTCCTTCTAGCGATGATGAAAAGGAAAAGATGCAGAAGGTCTCGTATGCTTTAGCAGTGGGTAGTTCGATGTATACCATAGTATGTACTAGACCAGACATAGCTTATGCAGCTGGTAAGGTCAGTCGTTTTCTTTCTAATCCTGGTAGAGAGCATTGGAATGCTGTGAAATGGATTATGAGATATCTTAGGGGTACTACAGATTTATGCCTTACTTTTGGTGGTGAAAAACCCGTGTTGGTTTCACTGATTCTGATATGGCTGAAGTTGATTCTTACAAGTCTACTTTAGGATATTTGTTTAAATTTGCAGCGGGAGCTGTGTCATGGCAGTCGAGGTTGCAAAAATGTGTTGCACTTTCAACTACTGAAGCTGAGTATCTTGCAGCAACTGAAGCATGTAAAGAGTTGCTGTGGATGAAGAAGTTTCTCCGAGAGCTTGGTTTGAAGCAAGATCAGTATGTGTTGCTTTGTGATAGCCATAGTGCTATTCATCTTGATAAGAATGCAACATTTCATTCTAGGACCAAGCACATTGATGTTCGTTATCATTGGATTTGGGATGTGTTGGAGTTGAAGTTGCTAGAACTTGAAAAAGTGCACACGGATGGCAATGGTGCGGATATGTTGACAAAAGCGTTGACAAGCGAAAAGCTTGAGACATGTCATTCTATTGTGTGAGTGACGAATTCCTCCACAATGTCACGAGGGGGAGATTTGTATTAGTGAATATTATGTGAATATTAGGTAGTTATTGTGAATATCATGTATTAATGACTATATATTCTGTACTAATTGTAGTATCATAGTCCTTGTACTATATATACACTTGTAATATCATTCTTTCAAAGTGTGAATAAAACAAACCATAATTTCTTAATTCTATTCTCTCAATATGGTATCAGAGCCTCAGTAAACTCTTGCATCGCCACTTCTCCAATTTTTTTTTCAAACCCTAGGCCGCCTCTCTTCTATTCGATCCTCTCTCCTTCTTCCTGCTTGATTCTTCGTCCCTCTCCAAGCTCCTCTCCAATGGCCGACTCCTCCCCCATCACCTTCAACTCTGCCACACAAACTCCGATCAAACTCGACTCTACGAATTATGGTATTTGGATCTTGCAAATGGAACCTCTTCTTGTTGGCTACGATTTAATTGGTTATGTTGATGGCACCAAAACTCCCCCACCAAAAACAGTGCAGGCCGACGGCATCACTAAGGTGAATCCCGACTACACACAACGTGGAAACGCCAGGGCAGTCTTCTCCTTCATACTATCATCATTCTTTGCGTGCACTCCTCGTAGTCTCTTTCCTTCGTAAAGCTACTACATCTCGTGAAGCATGGGAAATTTTGAAAAATACTTATGCTAAGGCATCTAGGGGTCGTATTCGAACTGTTAAAGATACCCTAAAATCAATGACACGTGGGTCACAATCTATCTCTGAATTTATGTATGCGGTTAAGAACAAGGCTGACGAATTATCTCTGCTTGATAAACCCACGGATGATGAGGATTTAATTGATTTAATTATGGAAAACGTTGGTGATGAGTATCAGGATATTGCTCGAGCAGTGCAAGCACGTGACACTCTAATTTCTTTCGAAGAATTGCATGAGAAACTGTTGAACTTTAAGGTCTCTAAAACACACTCCTCCACGCCGGCCAATTTCACCCCAGCATCAGCTCACCCCGCTGCCTACCGTCCACCTACCTCTCGGTCTGGCCTTCTCCCTACCCCGAACTCTTCTAATTGGCGTACCTCAGCCCCTCCACAGCCCTCTCAGCAAAACTGGCGCAACTACTCCCAGCCCCAACCCGCTCAACCTCCCTTTCGCCCCAATGCTCAAACCGGCAACTACTCCCCAAACTACTCTCCCAAACGCCCCTACCTCGGTAAGTGTCAATACTTCTACACTCAAGGACACTCAGCTAAGTTTTGTCCTCAAATTCAACAGCTCCAAGCTAGTGCTTCTCAAGGAAACCGTCCACCCTTCCCCACTCGGCACCAAGCTCATCTTGCGGCTCAGCCTGCACCTACTTCCTCTGATACTCAGCCATGGCTTCTTGATAGTGGCGCCACTCATCATGTTACAAATGATCTCCAGAATCTCTCGCTCCACACTCCTTATCTAGGTTCTGATGACATAATGGTTGGTGATGGTAAGGGGCTTAATATCACGCATACTGGTTCTACCTTTCTTCCTTTATCTGCCTCCAAATCTTTTCATTTACGTAATGTGCTTTGTGTTCCTGCAATGTCTAAAAATTTATTGTCCATCTCTCAGTTATGTCGCTCTCATAATTTATCTGTTGAATTTTTACCCACTGAATTTCTTGTGAAGGACCTACAGACGAATCAACCTCTTCTCCGTGGTCCAGTTAGGAATGGTCTCTATGAGTGGCCCAATCAACCCCTTCTTGCCTTTGCATCCACCAAAGCACCGTCCAGCATCTGGCACCAACGTTTGGGCCATCCAGCTTCTCAAATTTTTAAAAAAAATTCTTAGTATGTTTAATTTAGAGACTACTGTCTCATCTTTGCCGCACTGTTCTGCTTGTTTGGAAAATAAGAGTCATAAACTCCCCTTTCATTTATCTACTTTATCTTCTTCCCGGCCCCTTGAATATTTGTTTACGGATTTGTGGACATCTCATGTTTTATCCTTTGATGGTTTTAAGTATTACTTAATTCTGGTTGATCATTTTACACGCTATATTTGGTTTTACCCCCTCACTCGTAAATCCGATGTTGCCCCCACATTTATTCGCTTTCGTGCTATTGTGGAGAAATTCTTTAATCAGTCAATTAAGGTGTTGAATTCGGATAATGGTGGAGAATTTATTGGACTTCGTGATTACCTCTCCACTAACGGCATCTCTCTTTTTACTACTCCCCCGCATACTCCCGAACATAATGGCCTCTCTGAGCGTCGGCATATGCATATTGTTGAAACTGGTCTCGCCCTCCTCTCTCATGCCTCTCTCCCCACCACGTTCTGGCCATATGCCTTTGCTACCGCTGTCTACCTCATTAATCGAATGATTACACCTGTTCTTAATCTGAAATCGCCATATGAACTCATATTCCAAAAACCCCCAAACTATCAAAAGCTTCGTGTCTTTGGCTGCCTGTGCTATCCATGGCTTCGTCTATACACCTTTCATAAACTTGAACCTCGGTCCAAACCTTGTATATTCCTTGGTTACTCTCTCACTCAACACGCCTATTTCTGCTATGACCCAGGTACCTCCCGCCTATATGTTTCCCGCCATGTTAAATTCGTTGAGACCGTGTTTCCCTACGTGTCCCATCCCACTCCTACTGTTTCTCCTACTCCATACATATCTGACTGGCTTCCCACACCACCTCCAACACCCTCTGCTTCTCCTCCTCCTCCTTTGGCCGAAGACCCCCCCAGCCCAAACTCGTCCTCCTCCTCTCCCCCACCCCCTCCCCCCCACCGCCCCCAACTCATTCTATGCGTACCCGCTCTCAGAATAATATCTATCGCCCAATTCAAAAACTCAATCTTCATACTCATATCCCGCCCTCCCCGGCCCATGATACCGAACCCACCTCCATCACGCAGGCTCTAAAAATTCCCCAATGGAGAAACGCGATGCAGGAGGAATATGATGCTTTGGTCCGTAATCACACATGTGATCTTGTGCCCTATGACCCGTCTCTTAATATCATTGGCTCAAAATGGATTTTTCGGTTGAAACGACATCCTGATGGTTCTATTGATCACCACAAGGCTCGCCTCGTGGCTAAGGGCTTTACTCAACGCCCTGGCATTGATTATTCCGAGACATTCAGTCCTGTTGTTAAGCACCCCACTATTCGAGTTGTTCTTACACTAGCTTTAACGCAGGGGTGGTCTCTCAAACAGCTGGATATTAATAATGCGTTCTTGCAGGGTCACCTACAGGAAGCTGTTTACTTGGCCCAGCCGGCAGGTTTTGTTGATTCTACACGTCCTAATCATATTTGCAGGCTTCGCAAGGCGCTTTATGGTTTAAAACAGGCCCCCAGGGCCTGGTATGATGAACTTAAACGCTTCTTATTGGTGTCCCACTTCAGAAATTCTCATGCTGATACGTCCTTGTTTATTTTTAATTCTGGGAATGTGTTACTTTATGTTCTTGTCTATGTCGATGATCTGATTGTTACAGGAAATGATCCGGTTGCGTTGGAAAAATTTATTAAAACTCTGGGAGCCAAATTCGCCCTCAAGGATCTTGGCGAACTTGCGTACTTTCTTGGCATTGAAATCATTCGCAATTCCACTGGCATTATTCTCTCTCAACAGCGCTACATGATTGAATTACTCACCAAGCTTAATCTGCAACATGCGAATTCTGTAGCCACGCCTTTACCAGTGGACATTTCTGATTTAAAGTCCACTGCCGGCACACCCCTGGATGATCCTTCAACTTATCGTATGATGGTTGGCAGTCTTCAATATCTTACATTTACTCGCCCTGACATTGCATTCGCCGTCAATAAACTGTCGCAATTTATGCATTCTCCCACCGATATTCATTGGGGTTATGTCAAGCGTCTGCTTCGTTATATTGCTGGTACGACTAACTATGGTATTCAATTATATCGACATTCCCCCCTACTCTTCATGCGTTTACCGATGCTGATTGGGGTGGTGATAAAGACAATTATGCGTCTACAAGTGCTCATGTGATTTACCTTGGCCGAAATGCTATCTCCTGGAGCTCGAAAAAGCAAACCACTGTTGTGGATTTTTGTAAACGAAACAAAAAGACAAGAAATAAAAATCCGTTAGTCGCTCCAAGTGCAAAGCTTGTAGTAAAGCGGTTATGCGGGTCGATCCCACGAGAACGTGAGGTTGAATCGTTTTTAAGTTTAGGCTAAAAGAGTCACAAAACTAATAATTTTATGTTTATCAAATAATGGGGAGGAAAGGCAGACGAACAAGGATCCACAATTCAAGATAACCGCAAAGGCTTCTAATTTCCTACGCATGCAAATCAACTAAGGCCAAGATTAACCTATACTAAACGCAAATTACTAATATCTTAGATAATTTGTTTATCAACTTTTATCAAAGATTGATTCTTTAAGCACGATAGGTATAAATTCTTTCGAACCTATTATCTAGGTTAACAATTTGATAACTTTCGTTTCTAGACAAATTGATTAATCTGATTACTATTGCGGTGATCTAGAATTCATTCAACTATCGTCAAACAAACATCACAGGCTTTATCTATCGATATCAAGCACAAAATAAACGCAATATAAATCTAACCTTTGTCGAAATAAAACGCAGAAAAATAAGAAAAACCAGAGCGCCTCTTAAATTGCTTCACCCGTTCGTCCAACCCAAGAGTTTAGCTACTCATATTAACCTTGAAATCAAAAGATTGTTTTGATTGCATTCAAAAACAAAAAAGAAAAAAAAACAGCTCGCCGCTTTGTTTATTTATGAAAGTCGACTGTAGGTTGTCTATGATGATTTTAGGGTTTAATACAAGCTTCTATATATAGATGAGCTAAGGCGGCTAGGTCAAAACCAAGTCGGTTGTGCTTCAGTCGGCGGTCGGACGGGCGTCTGGTCTTCCTGGACGCTCGTTCGCTCTACAATGAACTTCGAATCGGGCTGAGCTTTCCTCAAACGCCCGTCTATCCGGACGTCAGTCTAGACGCCAGTTCAGCTGTGATCGAATTTGGGTTTCTTCAACCTTATCTTCAATCTTTCCATCTTTATCTCTTCGTCATCAATTAGCTCGAACTTTATCAACTTTTGATCATCTTTTTAGCCTCCAACATGTATCTACATCACATCAAAAACACCGCAAAGCGTAACATAATTCCAATAACCATAAAATCATAATTAAAACATACAAATCCACCAACTCTGCGATTAACTTATTAAAAATGTCATCCGCTCAATATTCCATTTAAACACGTGATTTCCATGCGATTAATACGAATGTCGGGGAAAACCTTATCAAATATAACGTTATAAAGCACGTAAATTCACCCTTAACAACTCCCCCACACTTAAACTTTGCTCGTCCCGAGCAAAGCAAAACAAGATAAAGGCTCGGAAAGAATATAGATATCTCAACACATATACCACATAGTCAATAAATTAGAAGTTCACCGTCGTGTGTGTGCATAGCCATAGAAAACTTCCACTAAATCCAAACTTGAGGAACTCAAAGTAAAACTAGCTAATACCCCCTCGTAGAATAGCAGTAAATTACACTCATAAGATGCACCCTACAAACGTGACATATCCGAAAAGAATGATCGAATGAATCTAGGGCCTTTCAAATACTCGAGAGGATAATCCTACTGAGATATCTATCAGTTTATACTGGGGATAAGATTAACGAGAGCTAAGCCTTATTCATTTCATAACAGTTCTTCAGTTGATTTAACTTATTCACTTCAAACACACATTAGAAGAAGCTATTGCCCTCATAGCAGAATAGGACATTTCGAGATAATACCCTACCTTACTCCAATCATAAGGCAGCTTTTCCTAACTGTCGTGAGCTTTTAGTCATCATAGTGGTATAGGACTTACGTGGTAAACCCTACCGCACACAAATCATCGACTAGCTTTCGACACACCCTTTTTAATCAATTATTAACTTATCCTTTTAATTGACATTAGCTCCGTGTTACTTATCACATTCAAACCTCTAAATATTCACAGTATCTCATACTTCGGAACTAAATACAAACCACCATAAATCTCAAAGTACGTACGTAGCACTAAGCACATAACTTATAAGAAAATCAAAAACTACTAGTCCAAAACGGGGTATAGCTTTATGAAACAGCTCATCATTCACTATGGCACGTGAAAAATAAATCTTGGTGAAACAACTAATTCACTAAAAATATGGTATACAGCATCAATGACTATAACAAACTGAACAAAAACGTGTATTGCCTACTCGGGACAAAACAAAATTTTTTTGAAAATTTAGCTCATTTTAGCATAGAAATAACATCATATAAGCAAATGTGTAGATACATACCGACTAATCCCCTCCCCCACACTTAAAAGTTCAACATGCCCTCATGTTGTGCAGAACGAAAAAAATAAAAGAATACTTAGCTGATTGCAACCGGTACACGAATCGTCGGTCAGACCGGAGCCTAGGTAGTAACACAATGTAGCCCGGAAAAATCGCTAAAACAGACACGCCCAACTTGGAAAAACATGGAAACATCTCGGGAGAGCGGGTACAATAACGGAATAATGTGAAAAGAATGAATGCAAGAAATAGAACAACAAGTGTCGATCCAAAATGATCATAATACCAATGAAATCGCAATCCAAGGACGTGGTGCTAGACAACTTACATTATTTAATAAAACACACCCCTACGATAGTCAACAATTAGCGAGAAAAATAGAAAGTGCAAAAATCATAGAAGCATCCAAAAGGAAAGTAGTAATAGTCATCGTGACAACCGGATCAAGTCGGAGAAAAGAAAGAAATACATCAAGCAGAGAATGCATAAAAATCTCAACATCACTCAAAGCGGAAGCGGAGCATCAACCGGAGAAGGATTCGTGGAAGGGACACCATTTGTAGATGCCGCCTGTGTGTAGGCTCAGTGCGTAGTAGATGCGAGAGAGTGGTCTCACTGGAGGCTCATCCTCCTCATCGTCAGACGACTCGGCTTCTCCTCCATCTTGACCACCTCGGCTATCACCCGCTCTATCTCGCTCGGAGTAGACATAATCCATATTATCGGCATTGAATACCCCGCCGATCTCTCGGTTGCCGTCCGTCAACGATACACTCTAAAACCGACAAAATATTATCTTGGCCATCCCGGATGTCACTCAACATCGCCTCAAACTATGAGCCATACTATGCCGAGTAATCTCGGAAGAAGATAATCCAGAAGAAGCGAGGCTCGAGGTGGTGTCGAAGTGGAACCAGGCTCGATAGAACGGAACGACCTCGAGACTCACCCGTGAGACGGAGCTTTTCTCTCTCGAATACCTCTCGGGTTCTTAGGCCTATGATCCTGCGTATACTCCGGCACTCCGGCATCCTTGCATATCGATGAATCAAATGCGGGACAATCAAACTCCGCTTGTAATTCTTCCGATGAACACCAACTCATCATAAATTGCTTGGCCAACATCGACATTCAACTTGAAAACCAAAGCATACATCATCCCGAGATCGCTTATGTGAAAGTGTGTCAAATTATTCTTCGGCAATAAGCGACTCTGGATGAAACGGCATAAACTCTCCAATCTTGAGACCACGCCCGTAGTAACAATCTCCTTACGATCACCACCCGGTCCGAAGCGCCCAAGCCACATCGGGACAAACCGTCAATCTCAATTCCTCCAAGGGATCTGCCCCGCATCCCGCCTTCTCTTAATTTCCTCCTTATAATCCAACCCTTCAAACGCCGCCAACCCATATTTTGCATTAAAACTTGTGGGGAAATGGGGACCTTAACACCTCGAACCAACACAACCCCGTTTTCAAGTCGGTTTCGAAAAATTAGCGTAAAACTCCCTAATCAACGAATCATTCACGGGGTAGTCGGGATCTTCATCAATTCCTCCCATTTCCTATCTTCCAACACTTTTACAAAAGAGGGGCCACTTTCGATTTTCAACACACCGCCGCTCAACCAACATGTTTCTTGCAAAGTAATGTTTGGTATAGGCCTCATGTGCTTGAGAGTTGACAAACCGACGAGGCATAGGAATAGGCACAATTTGGTCTCACTTTCTTTCGAGGCGGTTCAGCCCTTGGTTCAACCGGCACATCTTCCCGTGTAGCTTCTACAACTTCCTGAGCTCTAGGCATCCGTACTAAAGGAACATCGTCGTCCGTCTCAGAGTCTGAGGTAGGTTCATCGCGTAAGGTAGGCCGAGTTTGGGTGGCTCTAGGCGGTTGCTCCCGAATACTTACACCTTTGTTAGGATTAACCGCGGAAGGATCAAACTCTTTCCTCTTCTTCCCCGCCTCCCGGGCCACTTCCTTACCATGCCGTTTCACGACTGCTTTCTTATGAACCATATTCAAGCCTAGTCTACACCAAACAATCCCAATACGCACAAAAGACACCCGTTTAACATCCAAATCGGGATTTCAAATCAACCAAACCACAATCACCACCATCCATGATCAATAACCAACCCATTCATCATCAACAACATCAACCAGCAAGAGCCAAGAATCAAAAACGAAAGAAGGAAAACAAATAAGATGATATTCAAGTAAACGAGCCGACCCAAAGATCGAACTCAGAAAAACGTGAACAAAATCGAGAAAAGTTGTTACTAACTTACCGGGTAAGATGAGTAGATCTTTGATTGAGATGAAGATTAGGCCAAACAAGTCCAAATGGCCTCCCAAAATCGGATTTTTCCTCTTAAAAGTCGGACCACAATGGTTACGAAAATCGAAGAGAGGGTATCAAAAACGGCCTATAGCACTTAGAATTGCTCAAAATGGTGTAGAATGGAGGAATTTAGGGCAAAAGGAGGAAGAGAAACCGTTTTTCGCGTTTGAATATGCTGAAAAGTGAAGGTTCATCCCGTGAAAAAGGTATATATAGGCGAGTGCGGACGCTCGTCCAATTCAGTGGACGGGCGCCCACCGAGAGATCAGATGAATCGGACGGGCGCCGGGCGCGGGCAGACGCCGTCAATATTTTAAATCACATACTGAGATTGGAGGAGATTATCGGACGAGCGCCCAAACCTAGTGAACGTTCGTCTAAAGTTTAGTCATACGGACGGGCGTCCATACCGTGGACGAGCGCCCATCAAGGCTTAAATGCAAAAATCATACAATTCCATACAACTTAAATTCAAAAGTGCATTTTCTTATTAACTTAATTAAGATTTTAAAAATACAAGCGCAAATCGACGAAGTACCATCAAAACAAAAATAGATAAGTAACGGTGGGTTGCCTCCCACCCAAGCCGCTTTCATTTTACGTCGGGGCTCGGCGGAGGTAAAACTAACTAAGAGGTCAGCGGTTCTGCAGATCTCGCCCCGATCCACTACGCGAATGAGACGTCGAAGCATGTCGATAGCCGGAGGAAAATCGAACTCATCCACGCAAACACCAATCCTCACCGCCTACCTCAAAGACCTCTCGAAATGCTCACCCGCGACACGATTGCCAAATCCGTCAAGATAGGATCATTAAGTATCGTGTAAGGACGCCCTATGGCTTCCTCTGCAACTCCTCGATCGTGAAATCATTTGCCTCCCGAACAAGGTGGAACAATGATAACGTACGTGATGGTCTTAACCTGAGTACTAATATCAAAATCTACATGAAGAATTATAGTGCCTCCTGGTCCATCATCTACTGTGATCAGCGGTATCCGACTAATGAGTGGAAACTCCTCAGGGCAAACTCCGTAACGATCCATAACTAGAAAGCAAATACTGACAGATAGACACATAAAAGCTTAGTAAAACTAACTAAAATAACATACGAAAGCAAAAAGAACTAAGAAAAACTAAAACAAGATTGGATATCTAGGATGCCTCCTAGTGGCGCTTTTGGTTTATGTCGTTAGCTCGACATTCAATTCAGGTCTAACCCGGGTCGGGCCACTTTGGCTTTTTGCCGGTCATTTCAGCAACAGAATTCTTAACAAAATTAGGTCTACATAAACAGCAGTGCAGACTTGTGATTCGTCCCCAACCATTTTTCCAGGCTCGCTCGATCTTACGTGTCGATCGGGATCTCTTCCGCACTTTATGCTTCTTCAAATCCACTTCCTTCCAATATTGTTCCATGTCCCGACTTCCGCAAAAGCATTTGGTGATTCAAGATTATCTATCAGAGAATAGGTGCTGGGAGAACTCATCGCGATCATCGACTCTGAAGCGATACAACTTAACAAATCAATGAATTTAACTACCTCGGGTGATTCTTCCGGTTGGCCAATGTAGTGTTTGCATCGTTGACCATTGACCTTGAAAGGTGATCACCAACCCTTAAGTTCCAAAACGCCTGGGAAAGACAGACAGGACCTCAAATGGACCGGACCAACGCGTCCTTAGCTTTCCCGGGAAAAGATGCAGCCTGGAATTGTATAACAATACCAGCTCGCCTGCATGAAACTCCCTTTTCTTGATCTTTTTGTCATGAAGGAATTTCATCCTTTCCTTGCTTATCCGTGAACTCATAAGCTTGGAGCCTGAACTCGTCTAATTCATGTATCTCTGCTGGAGCCTACGTTCTCCGCAAGCTTGGGAGTCGAAATTTAGGAACTTAATTGCCCAATAAGCTCTATGCTCTAACTCCACTGGCAAATGACAGGGCTTTCCATAAACCATTTGGTATGGTGATGTACCCATAGGGTTTTTGTATGCGGTCCTGTAAGCCCATAGTACATCATCGACTTCGGACTCAATCCTTTCGATGGGAGTTGACCGCTTTTCGAGGATTTTCTTTATACTCTGATTACTACGCTCAACTTGCCCACTGGTCATAGGGTGATATGGTGTGCCACTCTTATGCTTAACACCATACTTAGCTAACAGGCTATCCAGGGGTTTATTAATGAAGTGCGAACCTTCATCGCTGATCAGAGCTCTAGGGCAGCCAAACCTCGTGAAAATGTTCCTCTTTAGAAATTTCATTACCGTTTTATGATCATTTAGTGGAGTCGCGACAGCTTCTACCCATTTAGATACGTAATCTACACAGACTAGAATGTATTTATTTCCGCATGAAGATGGAAATGGTCCCATAAAGTCTATGCCCCATACGTCAAACACTTCACATTCCAATATGGGTTGAAGCGGCATATCATACCGCTGGTCAAAGTACGGTTCTCGGCACCTATCGCAGCTTGTGCGAGAAGGCTTCCGTATCTTTAAAATGCAGGCCAATAAAAACCACATTGAAAAATTTTGGCAACGGTTTTCCACGGATTGAAATGGCCACCAGTGGGACCACTGTGACATTGCTCAATAATATCCCGTTGCTCGGATTCGAGGACACACCGGCGAAGCAACCCATCCTTGCGGATCTTGAGCAGATATGGTTCCTCCTGACATAGTACTTTAGATCGAGAGAAGAACTTCTTCTTCTCCCTGTAAGAGAATTCAGGGGTTCAGATAGCCAGAGTGAAGATAATTAACAATCGAAGCATACCAGGGAGGATCGGGAGTGTGGACATCCATGTTCATAACGCTCTCGAAGGGGTAATAAAGATCAATGTCCTGAGAGTCTTCCTCAGCCACTGGCAAAACCCTCGAAATATGGTCCGCTACGGTGTTTTCACTACCCCGTATGTCCTTGATGTGAACATCGAATTCTTGTAGTGTAAGAATCCATCTCAGCAGTCTCGGTTTAGCATCCTTCTTGTTCATCAAGTAACGCAGAGCCGCATGATCAGTCCATACAATCACCTTGGCACCAAGCAAATAGCTGCGGAACTTATCCATGGAAAACACAACTGCTAACAGTTCCTTTTCCGTAGTGGTGTAATTTGCTTGGGCTGGATTCAAGGTATGACTTGCGTACGAAATAGGTTGGAACTTACCATTAATCCCTCGCCCCAATCAAAGACTCCACAGCGTAGTTGGAGGCATCACACATTAGTTCAAATGGCATGTTCCAATCCGGAGAGATCAGGATAAGGCGAGAGGTCAAACGCTGTTTAAGCTCTTTGAAGGCAACTTGACAAGTCATTATCGAAATTGAAGGTGACGTCATCTTTCAAAGAAAGTTGATAAAGGTTTCGATATTTTTGAAAAATCTTTTATAAATCTCTGTAGAAACCCACATGACCAAGGAAACTTCTTACTTCTTCTTCGTGTTTCGGGGTAATTCATCTTTTCAATAGTTTCTACCTTAGCTTTATCAACCTCTATGCCTTTTAGCGGAGATCTTGTGACCTAAAACAATCCCCTCGGTTACCATAAAATGGCACTTCTCCCAATTGAGAATCAAGTTCTTCTCCACACACCTTTGCAAAGTGCTTTGTCTAGATTTTCAAGGCGATCCGTGAACGATGTGCCAAACACCGAGAAGTCGCCCATGAATACCTCCATGCATTTCTCTATAAGTCCATCAAAGATAGCCAGATACATCTTTGAAATGTAGCTGGTGCATTACAAAGTCCAAGGGCATTCGCTATAAGCGAAAGTACCATAAAAGGTGAAGGTTGTTTTCTCTTGATCTATCGGGTCAATAGGGATTTGGATATAACCTGAATAACCGCCCGTAAAACAAGAGAGAAAGCATGCCCCGCCAAACGTTCCAACATTTGGTCTATGAAGGGGAGAGGAAATGGTCTTTTAAAGTCACCTCGTTCGACTTCCTATAGTCTATCTGCACTGCACTCAAAGTGACTAATCGACGACTACCTCTTCACCTTTGTCATTCTTTTCAATGGTAATACCTCCTTTTAGGTACTACTGAGTGGGGACACCCAATCGCTATCACTATCGCATAAATGATCCCCATATCCAACGACTTAATGATCTCTTTCTTCACCACTTCTGCATGTGTGGATTTAAACGTCCTCTGCGGTTGTCTTATACTCTTTGCACCTTCTTCGGTTCTAATCTTATGCATACAGACGTCTGGAGATATTCCTCTTATATCACCTACCTGCCAACCGAAGGCTTTCGCATTTCTCTTCAGAACGTCAATTAACTCAGCTTCTTCGTCTGCTGATAGGTAAGTGCTTACCTTCTCTTAAGAAGATATACTTTAGATGCTGAGGTAGAGGTTTTAGAACAAGGTCCTCAGGAGGTTCCTCTAAACTGGTTTTGGCTTCTCCTCGTTTTAGATCTTCCTCACTGATAGGGTCAAAAACTCTTGCCTCAAGCAAATCGACTTCTTCTGAGGGGGAAAGAGTTCTTTCGCAGAGCACTGTGTCCTCTTCAACAAGCTCTTCTCCATAAGCAGCCTCTAGCTCGTCCAGAGTGTAGTCTCGTGAAATCGTCGACGTCTCAATCACAAAACCCGAGGATTTTCGGAAGGTGCTCTGAGAGCTTTAACTACATCAGAAGCTGCACTTCCTCGTCTCCAACACGTAAGGTGACAAATCCTGCATCACAATCTATAGTGGCTCTAGCGAGAGATAGGAAAGGTCGTCCCAGGAGGAGAGAGGTATCTTCTTCTTTAGTGTCCAAGACGTACCAATCCACGTGAAATGTAAATTTGTCTACTTGGACCGGAAGGTCTCTAAGCACTCCTTCGGCTCTCTTGTAAGATCTATCTCGCAAGTTGGATACTTATGGGGTAGGCTCCAATAGATGGTCAAGGTGTAGTCTCTTGCAGGCAGAAAGAGACATCGATCGATGGATGCTCCTAAATCACACAGAGAGTTTGGGAAACTTAAATCCTTGATTTTCGAGTTAAGCCAAATTTTTCGGGATCGCCGCGCTTTTAGGAATTTCTCCGTCAATGATAGCGGAGCATTCCTCTCCCAATCTTTTCTCCATTTCGCCCAACTTCTTCTTTGAAGAAACAACATCTTTCACAAACTTGGCGACTTAGGCATTTCAATCAATACCTCGGATAAAGGCAAATTTACTTGGGTGTTTCTTAATAGGTTGAGTACCTTCTCGTACTTCTTGTCTTGAGATAAGGAAATGTTTTGCTTTCTTGGCGGAAATGGGAGCTTATTCATTCCTCTTGGAGAATACTTTCTGGCGAGGAAGCTCTAATAGCTTTGTCCTCAAGATCCTTCCACCTCACTATCTTTCTCGTCTTTTTTACTCGTCAGGGGTCACCCGCTGAGTGACTTTCTCCGGTTCATCATCTTGGTTTTCAATCACCGAGATCTCTTTCCGCTTCAATCTCATTTCCATCTTTCTCTTTATCCAGGTCGGGGATCATGATTCTTCCCTCCTACCAAATCGAGGGTAGGAGGGTTTACTCGCTTCCTGGTTCATGCAGAAACTGTGGTGTTGTTGCAATTGTGTACTGGACCTCAGATTCATGGCATTTGACTCCTCTTGTCCATAGGGGTTAATGGGTGCGAGCTCGGCATGAGAGTTTGTTCTTGCTTCGACTTGGGCTGCATGATCACTTTTAGGGTTTTTACGTAAAACTAGGTAGTGACCTTGAGGTCTGGCAACTAATTGTTCAACCTAGTTGTCCTAGCTTGTCTTTCTAAGTTCTTCATCGCCCCTCTCTGTTGCTCTTCATACTCGCCGCCTTGTAGAAGAAAGTACCATAAGTTGAGGAGTCCCGATTAGAAATTTTTTCTTTGTGAGTTTTGATTAGCTTTTGGTTGAGAATTTGAACTTTGACTCGAGTTGGGGTTCGGTAGTAGACATTGCGAGAGGTATTCTCGTCCCGAATTTTGAGTGCGGTTTTGGTCATAACCTTGATTCGAGCATAATTTCTATTCAGTTGTAGTTTTGACCTTGAGAGTTATTCTGGTTTGAAAATCTCTGGTTTTGCTGGCAAGAAGAATTGTTTCTCTCATGTCCACCATTCAAGGGGCATGTTGCCGAAATGTGACCTCTAAGCCCACAGGTATAGCAGTTCATAGAATCATACTGCCTCGTTTGTTGGGCAGCATTGGCTTGAAAGCCGGGGGTAGGAATGTATTGACAATGGTCACTGATGTGACCAGTCTGATAACAATTATCACACGAGAATACTTGTGCATTCTGTTGGAGAGAGGGCTGATTTTGATTTTTAGTCATGGTCAAAGCAGAAAGTTGAGCCTGCAAGGCTGCAATCATTTGACCATGATTCTGGTTGTTGACTTCTTCGATTTTAGGTACAGCAGGGACCGTTGGTGATTGATACGTAGGTGCATAGTTGTACCTAGCTATATCTTCAAATAACTCCCACCCTTGCTGTGGGGTTTTCTTCAAGAAGACTCCTCCAGGATGAGGAGTTGACCATCCCCTTTAGTGGACTCATTGAGACCATCAAGAAAGTATGGACCTTCCTCGCAAATCCATTCCATGATGGGGGCACTTGTTCAACAAAATTTTGAAACGCTTCCATGCTTCAAAGAAAGATTCATCACTCGGTTGATGAATGTTTGAGATCTCGTTAAGACATTGAGTTTGTCTTAGACGGGGGAAAATATTGGGCGTAAATTGACTTTCGAGTGGGCCCAAGTTTGGATAGATTCAGAAGGAAGAGATTTAAACCATTCCATTGCTTCTCCACGGAGTGAGAATGGAAATAGTTTCAACTTAATGATGTCTTGACTGACATCCTTAATGCGAGTAGTATCGCATATACCCAGAAATACATAAAGATGCGTATAGGGGTTCTCAGATTGATACCCATAGAAAGTTGATGCATGTTGCACCATCTGGATGAGGGCTGGTCTTATCTCAAATGGGGCTGTATCGGTAGGGATAACTACAGCCGAACGAATATTAACATCACCGGGAGTGGCATAGTCTGCCAGGGTACGGTTGGCTTGAGCCATTGAATCAGTAGTTTCTTCCTCAAAGAAAAGGTTAGATAAGAAATTATCTTCAGAAGAGTTTTCACTCAAACTCTCTTCGATTTCCTCTTCGGGAATCGGAACGGGCTCGGGAACTTTCCGTTTACGGTTTACTCGAACTACGTCTCGTTCAAGCTCAGGTTCAAAAATTAACTGTCCTTGTTTACTTCGTGTTTGCATATAACGAAGTCAAACTAAGAGAGAGAGAGAAAAGAAATCGAGGAAAGCAGACGGGCGCCCAAGGTTATGGACGGGCGCCTGGTAATATTAAATTTTGGACGGGCGTTTAGTGACACAAACGCTCGTCCGGTTGGCAGAATATCTGAACGGGCGTCCAAATATTATGGACGCTCGTTTGAGTGAATAAAATTAAAATTGGATAGAAAAATTCCAGCGGACGGGCGTCTAAGATCCAGACGCTCGTTTGGTACCGGAAGAACAAAAACAGAAGCAGAAATCTGCAGAAAAGAGGCTACTAAGGGAGAACCTTAAACCCTAACTAAAACAGGAGGAATGATCTACCTAAATCTTATGCTAAAAACACATAAAACCGTGCCAAGTTCCCCGGCAACGGCGCCAAAAACTTGTTGTGGATTTTTGTAAACGAAACAAAAAGACAAGAAATAAAAATCCGGTTAGTCGCTCCAAGTGCAAAGCTTGTAGTAAAGCGGTTATGCCGGGTCGATCCCACGAGGAACGTGAGGTTGAATGCGTTTTTAAGTTTAGGCTAAAAGAGTCACAAAACTAATAATTTTAAGTTTATCAAATAATGGGGAGGAAAGGCAGACGAACAAGGATCCACAATTCAAGATAACCGCAAAGGCTTCTAATTTCCTACGCATGCAAATCAACTAAGGCCAAGATTAACCTATACTAAGCGCAAATTACTAATATCTTAGATAATTTGTTTATCAACTTTATCAAAGATTGATTCTTTAACACGATAGGTATAAATTCTTTCGAACCTATTATCTAGGTTAACAATTTGATAACTTTCGTTTCTAGACAAATTGATTAACTCGATTACTATTGCGGTGATCTAGAATTCATTCAACTATCGTCAAACAAACATCACAGCTTTATCTATCGATATCAAGCACAAAATAAACATAATATAAATCTAACCTTTGTCAAAATAAACGCAGAAAAATAAGAAAAACCAGAGCGCCTCTTAAATTGCTTCACCCGTTCATTCAACCCAAGAGTTTAGCTACTCATATTAACCTTGAAATCAAAAGATTGTTTTGATTGCATTCGAAAACAAAAAAAAAAAAAACAAAGCTCTGCTTTGTTTATTTATGAAAGTCGATCAGTAGGTTGTCTATGATGATTTTAGGGTTTAATACAAGTTTCTATATATATAGATGAGCTAAGGCGGCTAGGTCAAAACTAAGTCGGTTGTGCTTCGGGCCGGCGGTCGGACGGGCGTCTAGTCTTCTGGGACGCTGCTCACGCTTCTACAATGAACTTCGAATCGGTGAAGCTTTCCTCAAACGCCCGTCTATCCGGACGCCGATCTAGACGCTTGATTCAAATTTGTGATCGAATTTGGGTTTCTTCAACCTTATCTTCAATCTTTCCATCTTTATCTCTTCGTCATCAATTAGCTCGAACTTTATCAACTTTTGATCATCTTTTAGCCTCCAACATGTATCTACATCACATCAAAACACCATAAGCGTAACATAATTCCAATAACCATAAAATCATAATTAAAACATACAAATCCACCAACTCTGCGATTAACTTAATAAAAATGTCATCCGCTCAATATTCCATTTAAACACGTGATTTCCATGCGATTAATACGAATGTCGGGGAAAACCTTATCAAATATAACGTTATAAAGCACGTAAATTCACCCTTAACAACCACCATTGCTCGTTCATCCACTGAAGCGGAATATCGAGCCGTTGCTGCTGCTACAGCCGAAATCAGTTGGCTTACCTTCCTTTTGAAAGACCTTGGTCTTACTCTGTCGGCTCAACCAGTGATTTATTTTGACAATCTTGGCGCTACACAGTTTTGTTCCAATCCTGTTTTCCATTCCCGTATGAAACATGTGGCAATTGATTATCACTTCATTCGTGATCAAGTTCAACGTGGTTCTCTGCGCATTGCTCATGTCAACGCGTCTGATCAACTGGCTGATTGTCTAACCAAGCCTCTTCACCGCCCGGCTTTCCAACATCAGCGTGACAAGTTAGGTCTCGTCCCTCGTCCAACTTGAGGGGTGGTATTAGTGAATATTATGTGAATATTAGGTAGTTATTGTGAATATCATGTATTAATGACTATATATTCTGTACTAATTGTAGTATCATAGTCCTTGTACTATATATACACTTGTAATATCATTCTTTCAAAGTTTGAATAAAACAAACCATAATTTCTTAATTCTATTCTCTCAATAATTTGTTGGGTGGATCACTACTTTGTGGAGCCCAAGCCCACTAGTCAAGAAATATTTAAGGGAACAAATTAGGTTAATTTTTCACCAATCTTCACAATAAAAAGAGAGGCAAAAGGAGGAAAAATTCGCAGGAATTTTGGTGTTGCAGCAGTCTCTTCCGGCGACGATCGGGCATCTAACGGACTCTGATCGGCACGAAATTTTGAGGGTGTTGGGGAGATTTTGCATCATTAAAACAAAAGAAAATTTATAAAACCTATACTACCATGCAAAACTACCTCCTAACCGGCCGAATACCGGGTAGTTGATAGCATAGTAGGGGGTGTACAGGGTCGATCCAACAGGAAAAGGGATGTTGAATCTAATCTCACTAATTCTCTCAATTGTTACTCAAGGAAACGAATAAACGAAAAGCAAACATAAAAGCGTAAAGAACAATGAGAATAAATCTAACCTAGGAAAACAAAATAAAACAATGAACTAAAAAGACATGGGCTCAAACAATGTACAAACTAAGTGATTTCAATCCTAGTTATTCTCATGATTCTAATTCGATTTGTGGTTTCACCTTTCACGAGACACAAGTCCCTAATCTCTTAGTGAACTTATCTCTCAAGCTATGAAAGCCTACTTTGTGAGCTTAATTCAATTATCTATCTCTCATCTTTCGAGTGTTTAGATCGATTTACCAAACAAAACTCGGGTGTAGATTCAAATTACTCTCGTATAATCGAATCTAACAACCTAGATAATTAACTCATTAATCATCACTAATTAAAGGCTAAAGATCTCATCTTTCTACGGTGATCTAGTCTACTCAACTTCCGTATTTTGTAAACATATCAATCGTAAACCAATCTCTCGATATAGGCTCACATAATAGCATCATGAAACGAATAGAAAGAAAACAATACGAATTAAAGATCATAAAAATAAATAAAGATTGAATAAATTGAAGAAAACAAACTCACATCGTTGGTATAATTGTTGAATCCATGAATCACTTGAAAAAGACGAGAAAAACTACACCTAACCTAACCCGGTCACCCGAGCACAAGGCTCGGGTGACCGCCTTAAGTCTCTCAAGAACTGCATTTGCTTTGATGTTGCCGCAGAAATAATTGTGTGAATTATATATTTAGGGTTGCATGCATGTATGTATTTATAGGGGAAAAGAAGCGGTGAATTAATGTATTTGCGGTGGGAATTATCTCCAATTAAGTCGGTCAAGGATTTTTGTCCAATTAGAATTTTGCATGCGTATATTAAAATAGATGCTAAGTCGGTGCTGCTCCAATTGGCCTTGAACGCTCGCTCAAGGCGGTCTCAAGTCTCTGTCATTGAATTTGCCATCATGGACGCTTGATTTGACTCTGGACTCAACTTCTAAAATTCATATCTTGAGTTGTAGACCTCCAAAAATTATGATCCGAATGTCATAATTAAGCTCTCGGAAAACTCTACAACTTCCATTAAGGACTCTTCTTCGAAAACGCCTTTTTGACTAGCCCGTCGTATTCGAGTATTTTTCGGGATTTTCCACTACCACAGCATCATTATCCAAACTTGTAACGCTCATATCTCGGGCCTCGTAAGTCGGAATGAAGTGATTCAAAATCCTGTAGAATCCTCTCTTCAAACACTACAACTCTTCTCTTGAGGTCGAGAGTCAAATCAGTGTATATCATATCAAGAACTGCGTCGGAAGTCCGGCTGCTTGAATGCTTCATTCCAAGCTTTATCTCCATCTTTATCCTCTTCCAAGTCAAAAACATGTATCTACATTGCATCCAAACACCACAAAAACGTAACAATATCCAAAACCATATAAAACAATCAAATAATCGTATAAATTGATACGTTTTCATATTTAACTCTTTAAATCACCATTCACTCAATATTTCACTATAAACCTCGAATTCTATGAAAATCATACGTATATGGGGGAAATTGAGGTGAAATATATCCTTAAAAACACTACAATTTGACCCTTAACAGAGGGCTTGTTCGTCTCTCATTTTTCTTCAATATGAACGGTGGAATTTGCGTTTCAAAGGTTCAATTTTCTAGAAATCGTCCGCGACCCGACTGCTGCATTTTGGGTGATATTTTTCAACAACTCTTGTATTTTGCATTTTAGTTGATGCTTTGGTGTAGTTGAGTTGGTTGATGTGTTTGATACACTTTTGCATCTTCTTTTGCTGATTAGTGGAGCTTTTGTGGTCCTCGGCCTCGTGGTTTTTACTCTCTCATCGAGAGGGGTTTTCCACGTTAAAATTGTGGTGTTTATTTTCTTGTGTTTTCGTTTCGCTTTATTTATGATTTGATTTCGTTGGGGCTGCCTCGTTTAATTCCGTTGCGTGCGGTTGTTTGTTTTCCCAATAACAATTCATTAACGGCTGTATATATGTAATATATGACAATAAGACACATGGAGTATGAATATTTGAATAACTTGAAAATGAAATTGCTTTTAGAGATGTTTCGTCCCACGCAAATACCACGAACGGAAAATAATTGAAAATCTCTTTGAAGACATGTGCATTGCATGGGTGCCGACAGCGACGGAACTATATGGGGGGCTAGACCCACCGAGTTGTTATTTTTAATACACCAAAAAATCTATATAATCTAGTTGAACATAGTTAGTAATCTTAATACAACCCACCCGAACATATACAGATAGTCCACTATATATCCCACCCAAAGATAAAGTCCTTGCTCCGTCATGTTGGGTGACGACAAAAAGTGTTTTAAGAATGTTAAACTAATTAGATAGATGTATATATAGAGAAGAATGCCTGTATTTGATACTACATTTCTGCAATGTTTTCACCATATACAATTGGTTAATTTCTTTTCTTTTCAAATCAACGAGAAACACAAGAAAGTAGTTCAGGTATAGATACCTCCAACATTGATATCTGTTACAGCATTAATCAACCCATTGTTATCGGCAGTATCCAATTTCCAATCATGTTCTTTTTTTACTGCTGCGACTGCTTCCTTCGACATGGCAGCAAGAGCAGCAAACGCAACAACAAATTCGAACACAACCAAGAAAACTTTTTCTGTCATTGCGTATATATGTTTTGCAATCTGTTTATTCTATGAAAGATTAATTTGTGGGTGACTTCACATTAATTACAGAAGCATTTTATATACTAGTTTTTTATATAAGCTGGCAACAGCCAGGATTATTTCTTTCTGCATGCCATTCTAATTATATGGAGAGAGAAAAGAAAAAGGCAAGCCGGCAAAATGAGCGTTTTAAAATGAACTACCCCCACTTAATTTTTCTTTATTATTGAAGAAAATGGGCAGTTTAAAATGAACCATAGAGTCAACCGTGTTACATGCGTAGGTGGAACCATTCACATTGCAAGGGTAACCGATAAGTAAATACTAGCATCTTAACCCTATCTTATCAAGCAAACGGGATGTGTGCGTGTGAATAGCATTCTTCTACATTTACCACAGCCTATCGGTTTTGATAATGGACGCAAGGCTATTGTGATCGCACCATATATAATTGAGGCCAAACCAGACTAGGTCGAGCAGAACATGAAAGTTTGTAACGATAGACTAGGGATGGGCCTAGGGCTAATAGAATGAAGTGTATAGGTCATCTATGACTTGTATATAAAAAGGTAAAGGAAGACATATTCAATTATAAAAAATTTAGCCATCCATCTTTGAAAATTGACATGAAAAAGATTGCCTTGCCCCTAAATGAATAGATCTGGCGCCGGCGCCGGCATCCTCTGTAATATAGTTCATTAATTAATCATAATCTAGCCCACCAACTCATTTGAATACAATTCATTAGCTCAGCAGCTTCAAATCCTGATTCTGCCATTGCCTTTCTCCCACCTTATATACGAAGAAAACTCTTATTTCATTGTTATTTAGAACAAAATATATTGAAATGTTTGTGACAGTAATTTAGAAGTTTTCATATTTTTTTGTATTTTTTATTTATTTATATTGTTGTCATATTCTTTTGCATTTTGTTGTTTAATATAAACTATGCATGCCAACCAGCAAAGGAAAATGACATAGGTTACTCCGAAAACACCACATATATAACTTCTAGACCCAACATAGTAGACAACATTTACTCTACTTCTTGTTTAAGGGGCCCTCTAGATGTTCCTTTCTTCCACGATTTTCATATGTGCTTTTTCATGTTGTTCGTACGTATAATTAATGTATATTATAAAGGAACTCTATCGTTTTCTCCGTATTTTTTTTTTCTCTCTTTATATTAACGTTTTCTTGATATTTTTCCGACGTATTTTTCAAAATCAAATTTTAAATAGCAGAATATGGAAATGTACGGTTGCAGAGTTCAGACAGTGGTCTGTCATGGTGACAAATAATAGTGGAAGCACAGTGACAACGACGGCGACTGTGGGGTTTGTCATTGTGTGAGGTGTTTGCTTTCACAGTGTTCTGCCTCTAAAGGTAACACCATAGAAACTAAGAGCAATAATCCTGATTGAGCGCATCTATTCTGCACACTCAAGGCCAAATTCCATAAAATCATTCGGTATAAATTAATGTTGAGTTTGTAAATGAATTTTGTTCGAAAAAATATTGTACTAGTAAAAGAAACAAAAAGTCTACTTTTTACTTTATAGCCCAAGGTAGTTTCACCGAAGCAAATTAATTATTGTGAGGGCCCACAATTTGAAGAAGAGACAAAAGATAATGAACAGAGAAAATAATAAAATATAGAAGAAAATGAGGGATTGACACACTCACCTGCAAATTCTAAGGTTAGACCCTATGATCGAGTAAGTAAAAAAAAAAGGGGGAGTTGTTCAAAATGACATAAAAAGTAAAATAATTGGTATTTAGAACACTATTAAATTTTAATTGGTAAAAAGGACAAAAACTTTGAAACCTTACTAAATTACCAATGAAAATCCTTATAAGAAAGGTAAAAATGTAAATTAATGGCATTTATATTTTACACGGTGGGCCCTTGTGTGTTTTATTAGAACAATAGTAAAATTTCTGTCAAAAATAAATGAGCCAACAATGCAACCATTACGGTTGCTGTAATAAGACACATGTAGGAAAACATTGTGTTTTGTCGAGTTGTGACTCGTTACAAAACTGGAAGTAACGATGAAATTGACAGTGAAATTGTAGCAAACAATAACGTACGATAAATACATTAAAAAAACGAAACATTAAATACTTTCTCAATTCTTGCTAATTTATTTTAAATAGATCATAATGAAGAAAATTCATTCCAATGCAAACATAAAGCATGAAAGGTGGCAGGACTTTGGATAAAAAACGAGCTAAGTGTGTATTTACTTATCAAATTTTTACGGCAAAAGAATTTTTTTAATAAAAACGTACCAAGATGCTGAAACAATACAACAAAACACAAAACTCAGAAGAGCTCAACAAAAGCCACGCAATTGCATAAAACATCAAAATCAGACCCACACTAATAGAAATATAAAAAAGATTGTGATTGATTGATTGATAATAATGAACACGCTTTATAATATATATAGGTAATAGATGATACATAGAGTTTATCTAAACCAAATAATACACATACTAAAATAATTCCGGAAAACGTTGAGAGTAGAAGGATGGCAACCTAGGGTTTGTTCGAGAGAAGGGCGGCACGTAACGGAGAAACGGGAGGAAGAAGAAGTCACCGAACGGAATCGGACGGAGGCAGTAATCAACGGAAGGAGAAGCTACAGGATCAGGAAAAAATCGGAGGAGAAGACGGAGAAGGTTTAATGGCATGGAGGTCGGAGGAAACATATCTGGAAGTTGTATGTAGATGATGAAGGGAGTGGCTCGTATATGGATTTTTTTTTAGCTCAATACAGTTTGCAAATCAACAGCGAGTGATAAAATTGATGGAAATGCGGGGTGATTTGTGTGGCAACCATTGAAGAGGAGGAGGAGTTGTGTGTTGTGTTGTGCGAACGAGATGGGAGTACGCTGAGAGAGACGGGAACGGCAGATGATTAGAATAAAAAATCAACGAAAAAAATATGAAAGAAGATGGGTGAGAGGTGAGGGTTTGTGTAGATTACGGTAACGAACCCCCACCCATACTAATTTCTTTACTATTGACCAGGATCTGAAAGACGTAAGTCGAAGAACTCTAATACCATAATAGAGGCATATAAAAGAGATTGTATTGATTGATTGATAATAATGAACACAATTACAATAATTATAGACTAATAGATGATTGATAGAATTTTATCAAAACTAAATAATATATCCTAATATAATTCAAATTCATACAAAATTATCTAAACAACTCAATCTTCTCATTATCTCTAACGCACACACAAACAAACGCTACAAGGAAAACAATGTTCGAAGCGTAAGCGAGATCCGAGAAATTTTAATAATCGGGTCCGTAATTATTTTTCTAAATAATTTCTTTTCATGAGGTCCAAATATTTTTCTATAGGTAAAATATGTAGTATTTATTTTTAGTGAAGTCATGGACCCATATGGGAACACAAACATCCGCCTCTGTTAAGGGGAACTCGGAAACACCTCTCAAGGTGGATATTAAGGCATCTTGTTTGTGTTGTGGCTTTTTTGAAACTCCTCCTGTCGATGTCACTATAACTAACATGCCCCAAAACTTGCACAATCATAACTGATAAGTGTTTACAGAAGCAATCTAACGTAAACAATCAAACACAAGAACATAAACAGAATGAACACAGTGATTTAACGTGGTTTTTGGTGTTGTGCCGACAACTCTACGGACTGAAAATGAGAATTTTACCACACTCATATTTACGAGAATATTCACACACGCTTGCCTTGATTACAATGATTGGGTATTTATACCCTTGGAAACCTAACCATAACCGCCATAAAGTCTTATGTCGGAATTTAATAAATGCCCCAGATGTGACTCGGCACCAAGTCAAGTCACTATATAATCGGCTCGGATGTAAAACTCAACAAAGATTCAACAGACTCGGCCAGACTTTCACTTTCGGTGATAGACGGTCTGTTAGAAACCAATCGAGTAAATTGTGGAATTTAAAAATTGATTTCCCAATTCAGGATCGTCTTCGTTTAAACAATAAACATATAAGAGTGGGGACGGTAATATCACCTTGGTTTATCTAAAAGATTGATGCTTTGACCGTCCGGTAGGAGTAGATGTGGCGTGAGTCATCCACGTGTCCGCCTCTACCAAGTAATCCACACGAGCATCTCGCCGGAATCCCGCCAAGGATTCTACTAGAAAAACTCACGTACCTTTTCTCCTCTCTCTATAATCTCTCTATAAAAACTCTCTTATTTTTCACAAGAACAATTAGCTCTTGGAATTACGATTGTACAAAAGAGCTAGCCAAACCCTTGCTTATATATAGGAGTGAGGCGCCACTTATGTCTCACAACTGATTGGGAAAAGCTTCCTAGTAGATAGATGAGACAGAAAACATTTTCCTAAAAAAATTAGGAAAATACCTTTGATTGATTTATCTCATTTAATTTAATATCTCATATTAAATATTTGCAAGATATTTGTCAATATCTAATATTGACTGTCTTTATCCTATTACCATAAATCTATTTACCATAAATCAATTAATATCTAATATTAATATATGGTAATCTCATTAATTAAATTGCACAATCCAAGTGTATCTTATACAATAGAAGTGGCGCCCCAAACACCATTCTTTTGGAATCCGGAATATTCTTTAATTAATATAATGCTATGATTAATTAATTTGCAAAATACATGTATATCATATATACACATATATTTCGAAATATATTTATCTATATACATATTTAATTAATCAAAATAATTAATATCTTGTATTATATTTATTCATAATAAATAAATACCATTATATTAATTTACCACTATAACCTTTATAGTATGTGATAAATTCTTTCCTTATTTGGTTATCAACAATAACCACATTTTAATCCGACTCGATGTTCATATGTGTGTGACCCGATAAGCTCCCGAATATGTTGGCCGTAGACATAAAGCGCATTTACGAAAATGGCCTTCACATCTAACGATCATGGATAGCGTCTAAAGCAACACGCCCATGACCCCTACTCATCGGAAGAGTCAATACGATATGACTACTACCTTTCATGTGCTCGGTAAGCGTTTAAATAGAATCCTATCGCTAATAATATCCATACGATCGTATTTTGATCGTCATAATCTGGATATCAAGCTCTCTCGGAATAACTCATTTACTCCCACGTTGCAAAGATTCACGAGAACTAGTCATTCCTTAAAGGAAGGCCCTTTATGATTTTCACTCCTACTCATAGGGTACGCGATTCTCGAACGACCAAACATGTATACTCCACATGCTTCGATACCACACCCAATCACTACAAAGATGATCGCCTCATGTCTCATGGAAACCTCAATAGTGTCAAAGCATGACAATCCACACCGTGATGCCATGTAGACTCGGTCGTAAAGATAATTACACAACCGTCACATAGTGTGACACTTAAATGTGTAAGTGGGTCATCCTAACATACGCATTCTTTAATACACGCCCACATGGTCCAAGTGTCTCTACACTTCGATAGCGAGATCTATCCATGCCCTTAAAGATATAAGACATCTAATATGTTATAGCCTGTTGTACTATCAATGCCCTGTTTAATAGCACATAATCCTAGAGACATTTAAGTATCAAACTTATCAAAGTGATTAGAGATCTCATCAACCACAATCGCCTATCATGGTTTCTCTATCACAGTTTAATACTAAGGACGTTATCATGTAATAATTCATAATTGGTTCTTTAAAAGAACAAATATATGACAACAAAAAAGCCATTTACTATATATGATATATGTTGGACATATTTCTAAGTTTTAGTGATGAGTGCCAGACTAACTGTTATAGTGCAAAGGCAAAAAGATGTCTAGATCTAATGTATAGGTTTATTAGAGTTTGATCTTTGATTAGGTTTGGTCAAACAAGCACTGTAATGGTCAGCTGATTTATATCAGCAGACTGGTCTATATCAGTAGGGTAGATAGGTCAGTAGACTAGTCAGGAACCTGCTAAAGACTAAAGGCTGAGGGCTCAAACTCAGTTAATGAAGGCTAAGGGATCAAACTTAGTAATTAAAGTCAAGGATATGGAATCAGAATTTAGGCAAGTCTGTGATGACCTAAACTGATTACATATACCTTGTGTACAAGGTCTAAGTTCCTTAAGTTGGATGGTGATTGGAACTTAGTTATTTGCAAAAAGGTGTAATCTAACTTCACAATTAAAAGTTGGATAAAGAAGTCTCATTGCATTGTGTTTTAAACACAAGAAATTATAGTTCAATTGATCGATAGGTATTTTTGATTGATGAACTCATTGATATATATACCTCGATTAATTCAAGATTACATTGGAAGATTACATGGATAAGGACAGCCAACTACCTCTGATTTACTAAACAAATCAATGGCTGAGATTAAAAAGACGTTGGGATGATTCACTTTATCCAATGGTTACAAGTCAAAGGGTGGACAGACTGCATTCTGTCAAAAAGGATTCTGACAGTGTCAGTCCTACGAATAGTGACAGAAAGCAAGTCAAATGGGACAAAACATGGAACGGTTATATTTGAATTTCAAATACAAGTCACATGGAATCCTACCTATAAATAGAGGACTTACAACTCAGAAAAAGATGATGAAAAATTAAGAAAATACAAGAGATAATTCTGAGCTGCATTTTATCACCCTGCTGAACCTACTGAGCTTAAGGCTACTGATCTAGAGAAAATCTTCAAGTGTATTATGTATTCAAGCTACATCAAGTTTACACACTTGAAGGCGCAAGTCATTGATTATATCATCTTAATCAAGTCTGCCAGAATCAATCATTTACTTGATTCATTCTTTATTCTACAAAGAAGAATTGAATACAAAGTGAAGCACTTTTGTGTGAAAGATCGTTGTTTGTGGTGGAGTGGTGAAGAGGCAATCCTACCCTTCAAGGACCTGTGGAAGACTTTGGAGCAGCAATCCTACATGTTCCAAGTGTTAAGTTTGTGAAGCCATAGTTATTGGTGAAGGACAAGCAACTTAGGAATCTTTGTAACAGCTACATCAAAGATCTTTAGTGAATTACCTCCAACATCACAGGAGAAGAGTGGACTGATAGGATTACACCACCTGGAACCAATATAAAATTTGCCTACTTACTTTTCTGCACTTACATTCGCATTTAGTTTATTATACACATCAACCTATCGAATCTAGCAATCGAACTCACACACATACACTACTGAGTATCTAATACTTTGTATCATATTTAACAGCAAGTAACAAGGCTTAATTTTTGATATAATTCCGCTGCACAAATTCAGTAAACTCAACTGTCATTAGACTATCATGTGTATCAAAGAAAGTTATCAAGTATCGGCCAGACTATCGAGGTATCGCCAGGTCTTGGTTCTTGAGTTTGTTAACTCCAAAAAGTTTTAAGTGTTAAGTTTATTCACCCCCGCCTCTAAACTTTACCAAAGCCTTTTTAAGGGACCTACAATTGGTATCGGAGCAGTGCTTCTGTTCTGAAGAAATCCTAATTGTTGTGCTTGTGAAAATACTTTGAGAACTTTTCAAATCACTGATTTTCAAAGACATGCATCATGGATAACACCCAGTATGCTAGAACTATGCTGATGTGTTCTCTAGATAGATTTGATGAATATAAACGTCGAATGCAGGCTTACCTTGCTGCAACTCATGATGAAATGATGGATGTGCTGATAGATGGCCACTGGAGATTACCAAGTCGATGTGAATGGGTGATGTGACAGAGTACATTCCAAAACCAAAAAGAGAATGGAATGCTGAAGATAGAAAGAGAGCAAACCTCAACAATATTGCTATTGATATCATTTATAGAACCTTGGATAGCAATATGTACATGAAGGTTAAAGATTGCAAACCAGCAAAGGAACTTTGGGACAAGATCTGATTGATCTGTGAAGGCATGATGCCAAAAAGAGGTTTAAAAGTTCAAAATGCTACCAAATGAAACCATTGAGCAAATGGAGTCATGATTCAATGCTATCCTGGATGAACTTACCTTGCTGAGTGTAAGTTATTCAAAAGAAGAAATAAACTCAAAAGTCTTGGAAGCATTACCTGACAAAGAAGTTTGGGAGATGAAAGTCACTGTAATAGAAGAAATGAGAAAGCTACAAGAAGAGGATACCTTCAAATTATTCTCAGATCTTAAAGCTTATGAATTAAGCAAGAGATTGGTTCCTACCACTGAAAAAGAGGAACCAAAGACAACTGCATTGGCTGCTAAACATCAAGAAGAGACATCAAGAGCTCAAGATGATCTGCTGGATGAAATGCAAGAGTAGATTGCCTAACTGAGCAAGAAAATCAGGATGATGAAGACTGGAAAAAGCTCTCCAAGGAATTTCACTAAGAAATTCAGTGAAAAGAAGAAAGATGATTCCAGGAAAGACAATGATTACTTGTGCTTCTAATGCAAGAAACCAGGACATTTCAAACTCCGATCGCCTCCGAGTTAAAACAAAGTAAGGAGCCTGATTATCTTTGCTTCAATCGCAAAACTCTGGACACTTTAGACTCGATTGTCCGGACTCTCAAGACCAAGAGCGAAACAGAGAAGCCATGGAAAGAAGGCTATGGTTCTTCGAAGATGAATCGTGGGGTATGAAGTGGAATCTCGGAAAGGAAATGAATCGATGACACAAACATTGGTTGCTAAAATGGAAGATTATGCATTAATGGCTAATATGGATAAAACGAGGAGGTATACACATCAGTATCAATTAACACTTCACTGGAAGTGATTGTGAATCAACTTGTGGTTCAAATCCTAGAAACTCTTACAATGAAGAAGGTTTGGATGCCATCCTCAATCAATCGAGGAAATACAATGCAGGTTATGAGATTGTGAAGGAAATTTGAAAAAAGCTCTTCAAGTAGAAGTTGAAATATTGAATCTTTGAATTAAGGGCTCTTAAAGGTAAGAAAAAGATGTTGGATGTAATCAAGATAAGCTCTTTGAACATCCAAGAGCTTCAAGAATTCGAACCATCTTGTTCCTCTCTTGCATACAAATCTGGAAAGCCTTATGGTGATTGAACATGGCTTGGATTTGGAACTCAACAATCCAAAAAGAGTGGATCCAAGAAGGTTATCGAACCTAGTACTGTGAATTGGTCCTAAATTTGTGCCTCGCACAAGATCCAACTCCTAGTAAGGTTCTTTGAGGCAAGAAACCCATCGAGAAAGCTTCAGGAAGCAAAATCGTGAAGTCAAAGAAGTCAGCCTCTAATAAAAGAATAAATCCAAAAATAGGATCGGGCTTTGTGCCTTCTAGACCCACCGATAGCGACTGCTACACAAGTCTCACTGGACCACGTAAAGGTAAAACCAGAAATATTCCAAGGATAAGAATCCAAAACCCAAAAATGTTAATCATTCTAGGATACTTATCTCAGGGGGAAAGGTAGATTGTTCCCCATCGATGATGATTGGAATATTCCTGCATCTAATGCTAGAAACAAACAAGTATAACCATGTCGCTAGGGTAAAACATAAGCAATGGAATCATCAAGGACTGACTCGCAGAGGGCTTATACAAGACCTCAGCAGACTCCATACTATAAATTTGTTCCTTACTGCAGACAACAAACTAATGGTTATGCTAATGCCTCTAACAAAGAGAATCACTTCAAACAAAGATTGTAAACCAAAAGGCCAAAAACATGTGTGAATCCTACTTTGTTGGTCCCTTGAAAAGGCTTTGGTTAAGTTTAGAGGGGGGGTGAATAAACTTAACACTTAAAACTTTTTTGAGTTAACAAATTCTGCAACTTCAATAGCCTCAATGATACTTCAAAGAGTCTGTTGAGACTTCAAAGAGCCTGGCCGATAAAACAAGAGTCTCATCGACAGCCTGGGCTTTTGTCAATTTGTGCAATGGAATTATATCAAAGTTAAGCCTTAATACTTGTT